>CAXIVR010000003.1:93660145-94260145 GCA_964035755.1 Teleogryllus oceanicus
TCGGAACCAATTACCAAGTGAGCTGCAGAATTTCTAAAAAAAGCTGTCTTTTCAATTCTCAAAAATGTGTGCAAAATACTCCGGTTTGTGAGATTATAATCAACATGAAATACTATTATTTATCGCATCGCCGGTGTAAGCATTAATACACCCATTGTCGAAAATATTAGTATATCAATAAAAAAAAATCATGAATATGTATATGTGTGTTCCAGCTTAACTGTTTAACTCTGGAAAAATGCCATTTCAACAAAAATTGGCATACATTATTACAGGTAAATTACAATGGCAAAAAGAATACACCGGGAGTAAAACGCCCATAGAGGGATGGGTGGGGAGCGAGTGATTTATGAACAAAATCATTATGGAACCCGCAAAAACCACATTATAAAGTGCATTGAGACGGCACAGTGAGCGTGACGGGCATATCTGTTTAAAAGATAGTCATAAAGAATTACGCCCAAATTTTTAAAGAGAATAAAATTTCCTACTTCTATAATTTTTTTCTAAACGTAACACTAAGCGACCTACAGCTATACAAAAGTTGTAGGATATTTTATTCCCTTTAAAACTGATTTCAATTATTTTTACTTTCTAAAGTACGAGAGTAACGTTCTAAAAACGAAATAAGTTAGAAAAATATCTCTTTTGGGCCTCCCGTAGTTAGCATAGGGTTTGGGAGGTTGAAAACTTGGGAGTAATAATAAGTTTTACTTTTTAACAATATAGATTCAAAAAATATACGGCCGAGTGTTGCGGGTTTCATTTGATATGATTATTTAGGGGCATTATTTAAACAAATCCTTCATGTTTTTCAAGTCGAAGAACAATTCCTAACGTCTCCGTGAAATTCCATTTATTTACAGACCTCATTTATAAAGATTGGTTGCGTGTGAGAGCCGAAAAAGGTGGGCATACTACTGATATAATATAGGACACGATATTTGTAAAATATTTTTAAAGTAAAGGAAATATAATTACGTTGTTGTAATTATTCTGACTTTTGTGTATGTAATAATATCGGAAAATAAAGTTACTGCGGAAATTCCATGACAATCAATATTTTAACACTCTGGTATCCCTTTTTTTCGATTTGGTCAATCAATCAACAACAAATACATTCAATGTGTATGTTTAAAAAAATCACGTGGTACTGGAGCACAACTTTCCCCACAAGCATCATCAGGAGTGAATAAAATTTAATATCCTTCTGTAAATGAAAACAAATTTTGATGAAATGGTTGTGAATGAAATTATTAAAAATAAAATTTCACAGTAATAAGAGATGAAATTATAGAATAAAAAAATATAAGTAAAATATATGTAGTAATAAAAATATGATAAATGAAAAATATAAATAAATCGAAAAGAACTTACAAAATATGTTAATATTAATAAAAAATGTTATAAAATTTTAAAAAATAAAAATTAAGACAAATAAGGAAAAACATTACCATTGTAAATATATGCATTCTCCCTTCAAGAAAAAGGGGGCAATTATGAACTGAGAGAGAGCATTTTAACGTAAAAAAATAGTTGTTATCATTTGCAGATGATAACAATGAAATCAAGGAAAAAACAGAAATAAACAGCGATGGAATGGGGAAGAAACGTATCAAGAATGAAATACACTTGCACAAAAAAAAAGAAAACGGAATGTATGAGAAAGTATAAAAATGTTTTAGGGGATTCTCATTTTAGATAGAATATTGTCTATAATGTTTGTGGATGAATTCGAGTCCAACATTGTATTAATGCTATTGTGTGTGTGTGTGTGTGTGTGTGTGTGTGAGTGTGTTTTATACGCAATATATTTCGCTATCTATCGAACAATATAAAACAAGAGCTGTGTACTCATTCCCCAATGGCATAGGTTTTTCAACACATTCAAAAAATTGTGCAGTGCAACGCCGACACCTACAGGCTTCCATACTTGCGTTTCCCTGTTCCTCATAACACTGGCTAACTTGTCAAAATGTTTCAGCTTTGAGCTTATCATACGTGTTTTTTCTTGCTGGCTCCTGGCCTATCAGCTATTACAATTCATTGTATGTTCAATGCAAGAATGTAAGAATTAATTTGAAACTATGCATGGCATTCAGAAATCTCATCACATGAAAAAACTTTTAAAACGTTTACAATTTAGCGTCGCCACATTCAACAGTATATACGTATTTGACAGTGAATATTTGAAGTGTTTACGATTAGCCATTGGTAGTTTTACAGCGTCAGCGATGCCAGGTTCAACCAGTTAGTCCGTATAAACGTACGTATTTGAAAAAGTATTTGAGCTACGAAATGGCACAGATTTTGTCGTACTACTAGTTTTCTAATTTCTTTGGTCTGGGCTGGCTTTTCGGTCTTGCCTATCGGTCCATCCTATTGCCAGCTGCCGTTATCACCGTCCAAAGTATATTCTTTTGAAATTTTCTCAATTTTTCGTTTTTCCAATTCTTTAGTGATTGCGTCTTTATATGATATCCGTTTATCCATGTGAACAATGATATATATATATATATATATATATATATATATATATATATATATATATATTGAGAGAAGAGAGAGAGAGAGAGAGAGAGAGAGAGAGAGAGAGAGAGAGAGAGAGATTTTATAAAGACGCAATCACTAAAGAATTGGAAAACCGAAAAATTGAGAAAATTTGTTATTGCGTTACAATAACACGTATTTCCTCTCATGGAAGTTCCTCGAATAGAATCATCCGCGCAGTAGAGTTAGGAACGTTAAAAATTACCCTCGTGGGCATCCGTTGGGCTCTCGGCGAGAGGTGACCCGCACCGCACCGCGCTCTATGAAACGGACAGCATTGCATAACTAATGTCAGTAAACTCTTCATATGTTTTTCCTTTAATGGCATTGACATGCACCATATCTTTTGAAACGTTTTCCGCTAATAAGATAATGCAGCTCATTCCCTCATTCGTACTGCGGATGTAAATAGTACACACGAACGTTTAAAGCGGCCTTGAGGTAGCCTACTTTTTCCTTATTTTGTCTGTTATTAACTAGAAATGACACATTTAGTATTTGAGTGTAATAAACTCCTCCATACTAATTAGATAAAAAATACAATTTATATAGTAAAAACAATTCGAACAATAAATTCTTTCTCGAACTATCATTTTAAAATAACTTGAGTAGTTGATTACAAATCTAGTTTCGACGCTACTACCTTACTGCTACAATGTCTGACATTAATTTTACTTTGACCGTTTTTTAACATTAGCAGAGTCGTCGTGCCCCTATTTTCATACATACCCATTTGATCCGCAAATAAACCAACGTACTTGCGCTTTTAGAAATGTGTGCTTGTGAGTAAGTGGAAGTCATTTTGCAGAGTGTTACACTAACAGCATGGCGTGTTATGAGAGCTCTACTATTTCGTAATTCTGCTCGGTATTATTTCAAATGGATACAACAATATCGAGCGGATTCTAATCTCTATTCAAAACAAAACTGAACCTAAAACACAGAAATTGTCATTGCAAGGTAAGTTAGTGGATGTTTCCATTGATGAGACAGTTTCCGGAATAGGCTGATAGGCCGTGTCTACGAATACCTTCGTGCCATGTAAAGTCATATTTGCCGTGTGATGTACAATACTTTATTATAAATCTCAATTTCATAAGAATTAAAATTTAATTGCCATCACGAGAACACACTTCTTATTTTTCCGTTTACGTATTTTATTTCCTAAATGTAGACTGACAATTGAAAAGGATATTACGTGACATCGCAATGGAGGAAAATGACGTAGTATTCGACAATATATTTGGAACTTCACCAGATGTTTTGGAACAAGCTACAACAGCTAATTTAATTTAACGCCCAGGAAATCCGGAGAACGGAATGGAAAAACAACTATTTTTTTGCAATTGGAAAAATCGGAGAAAAGTAAGTGTTGCTAACGAAAACGTGCTAGAATATTTTTCAGAAATGAATTAAATGTTGAAGCAGTCAACTACGTGGTCGCAGTGATAAAGACGAACCAAATTGTTTAAAATAAAATTTTACTAATGGCGAACCACATCTGACTCATCGAAAAGAGAAACTTTCTCCAACTATACTATTATTTTAAACTTCAAACTATATTTTCTACACGTTAAAAATTTGCAGGGGCTTGCCAGATGTGTTCACCATATGAATGAAAAGTTCACTATTTAGATTAATGACTTACGTACTTAAAAAATGAAAACAGGTAACACGTAAATATATCTTAATAAAATAAAGTAAATAATTATTTTATGAGGGAAAAGAATTCTGGGGTTTATTACTGCTAGTTTTTAATCAAGATCAGAGCAGGCTTTTTGCAGCCGGAAATCACCTCAAAACTTAAAATTCTTTCAAATAAGTGCATCGGTCCCGGTTTTTAATGCGTTTAGCCCCAATGAATAATGAATAATGTTTGGACTGACGAACTGTCGGAATGGAGGTTGAGTCAATTCGAAGCATGCGGTGTATTTTCTTTAATATTCAGTACAGGTGTGGATATGTTAAAGAATTATTTAGAAAGCATGTTCAAGAATGTTCACCACCATCATCATCACTATCATGGATTAAGCCTATTGGGCCGTTCCGCCTTCAAGTGTCCTTCCATCGCCTTATTGGTCTGCCCCTACTCCTTTTCCCATTCAGGTTGTTGTAGAGGAGTTTTGAAATTCGATCTTCCGGCATTCTCATTAAGTGATCATGCCAATTCTTTTTTAGTACGTCTAGAAAGGTTGAGTTTTCGGTTTCTTTAATTCATTTCTATCTCAGAGTTTCTTTTATGATCTAGTATTGAATAGCCCGCAAAAGATCTAAGAAATATCATTTCCGCGGCCTCTAGTTTTCTCTTACTACTTATGAGGACCCAATTTTCACATCCATTGGTTATCATTGGTGCTGCCATTATTTTATAAAATATTAGTTGGGTGTTTGTCGTGCTTTCTGTCTGAGAGTTTTTCGTATAGTTCCGCATATTTTCCGAAATTTTGTATTAATGTCATTTTTGACAGTATTGCAACCGAGGTAGTTTATGTTATTTTCTTGTTCAACGCCGTTGCCATTAATTACTATTTTATACCTTAAATAATAAATAATAATAAAAATGCTCTTGTTCCAAAAGATCTTCCAACGCTTTATGTTTCTCATTTTTTAAATAATTATGTTTGTTATCCTTTCCGATGATTTTGTTCCTGGTAGTATCGTTAAACTGCATTTTGAATTATGTCTTAAGGCGGAACCACACTTTCAAAATTTGGTGAGTAACGAGCAACCGCTCGCCGAATCCCGAGGAGTGTGGATGGGTTGCTTGCTATTTGCCGAGTGACGAACATTCGGGGTTCCCCTACACACCACTTTTCGGTCTTTTGAACACATTAAAGGGAGCGAACATTCGCCGAACACCTCAGCTGCTCGGGATTGGGCGAGCACTAGCTCGCTGCTCGGCGAATGCCGAATGTGTGGAGCCGTGTGTAGAGGAAGCGAAGCGGGGGGAGCGCAGCCGGTGGCGCGGCAGCGGCGGCGCCGGGACTCACACTGCTGGTTGACGCCGAAGCGCTCCCCGGGCAGCAAGCCGTCGGCCCCGTGGTCCAGCCCCTCCAGGCTGCTGCCGCCGTCCAGCAGGCAACGCGCCTGCGACGTCCTGCGAGCACACCACACACACACACGTCGCACCCACACCGACAGAAGGCACTGCACTGCCTCTGACCGGGAGGTGCTATGCTCCCGTTCGGATGATGGCAGGAATTGAGATCCTAGCCTAGATAACTATGTTGAGTTCACTGTCTGGAGGAGAATTCTGGCGGTCGGCTGCTCTGATCAGTAGTTTGCCGTGGTTTCTCCGATCAACATCAGGCGAATGCCGGAGCAGTACCCAACAAACGGGTTTCCCTGCGGTAGGAGAGTGTTGCCGCGAGCCACCTCCCTGCTTGGAGAGGAGTCGCCCTCCAATACAGACAGGTCAACCATCCTCTGAACCTTGCTCCAGGGCTAGTCATGTTTCTGTTCGTCTTTCCCTTCCATTTGCCATTATATGAAGTGCGTTCATGCAAAACCAAACATGTCCGTCGGGGGAAAGCGTTGCGTTAGGATTGCAGTAGTACTAATGACCGTCAGCTGCATCTTCTCTCCTGATGTGGAGGAGAAAAAGTGAATATACCCCTAATAATTTCATTCTTTTAAAAAACAAGGTTCAGACAGAATCCAAAATGTCCACAGCGTTGATGCAAGCAATAAAGAACAAGTCCGTGAATCTAATAAGATGTCATGATTCACGATCACGTGTCTGCTCATATCTCGTGGTTCATTCCGTTTGTAAAGTCTTCACAACAGCGTCCTGTTTATTTATTTATTTATTTATTTATTTATTTATTAGAAGATTGGGATCTCAACAACACAAAAGCTTTGAGTAGTATGTGCAAGAATGTTCAGAACATCGTAAACGTTAAGTGAATCATTATTCAGAAAACAATGAAAGGGGAAAAGATTCGTATAGTCAAGGATATCCCAAAGCAATATTTTAGATTTGATGAAGTTCCTGCGTTGGCCCTTTGGAAACAAGGATTTTCATTAACAAATATCGTATATCGTACAATTTAGACTTTTGCAGGAGTTACTTGAAAGGGGTATACCACTGGTAAAAAGATCTAAAGTATAAGGTCTATTGTCTGAACTTTAAGGCGATAAATGGAGAGAATTCTTCAGATACACTCGGTCTGAAATGGTATTTCTTTGGTCATGATGGATCAATAGTTAAAAACCAAAATGTAAAGGATAGCCAAGAACTGAAAGAAAATTTTGATTGTTCAAAATATAATCATGACTGGCACTTATAGATTTTAATTTCTTTTTAGCTCTATGTAATTTCTTTAGAGGCCCAAAAGTGGTTATATTAGGTACAGAAATTGTTGCAGTAGTTTTGTGATGTGATAAAAGTAGCCCTATTTTATGGAAAATCAAACATGTTGGCAGGTGCTTCGGACAAAAGCAAACAGTTCCAAATTTTCCAAGCAAAAGCAAACATGTCCCATATTTAACCTGAAATATCGTCATATTTGTAAATAACTGATTTGATATCACTATACGTAGACTGTTGTAACAATACTGGCCAGCAGTACAGCATATTACATTGTTTGATAAAGCCGATAACATGTCAACAATCAGTTTTTCGTTGTTTCTGAAAAATCTGATTTGACGGACATGTTATTTGCAATTTTATTTACAATAATCGTAAATAAAACATTTACACAAAAACCCTTGCTTTTTTGCGTGCCTTGCGTTCCTTGAGGGATCAACGCCAAATCATCCCTAATTGCGTGTGTGTATTTTGTATATGCGATGTCCCACCATCACAACCCATAAAATACTTAGGACGACTTTTTAGTAAGTTTTGTATCCAGGTGAAGTACTAAGTATTTTATGGGTTGTGATTGATAAATTAAAAAAAGCAAGAAATAAACTATCCTAACTCCAGCAACTAATCAACAAACACAAATCCCTGTCATACACAAACATTACAAAATATATAAAACTATAGTGAGGCCACTAATGCTTTACGCATGCCCAATATGGACAAACGCAGCCCCCATAAATGTCAATAAAATCCAATTAATTCAAAAATAAATTTTAAGATTAATCACAATTGGCCCCTTGTTCCTAAGTAATATACAACTCTTTTCTGTATTAGTCATCAATAAAATAATAAACCAAGTAATCCATAAATCACACAATTGCTTCCAAAACCTAACAGACATACCATCAGAATCCCATTTCAAACTAGCGAGAAATCCAACCCACACCCGAATAAAAAATATATTGCCGTTTGATGCCTTTCTCAAAATCTTAGCCAAGCATGATTCATAACCCCGATGTTCTCTCCTAGAGTATCCTCTTCAATGTATTAAGTTTGCTTATATATTTTAACTAGCACACGTCAGAAAAAAATTTGTAAAGTTATTATACTAAACGATGTATTCCATCTACAACAAATAAATGTGTTATATAGAAAAATACTATTTATATGCATGTGCGTGTTGTGTAAATGTATCTCCGTGCGTGTGCGCGGATGTGGCTGCGTGAGTTTCGTAATGAAAAATTAAGAGAAATTTCGGCTAAAGAAGAAAGGATTATAGTTAATAATGAATATATAACTTTTGATTAAGCATATTAAAATTTAACTTTGCGCACATTCTATTTCTAGAATTGTTCGACTAATTCAGTTAGATCATGTATTGATGCTTCAGCATGTTCGATAAATATGACAAGACTATTTTCTTGAAAAAATTCTTTAAAAAATTAGAGTACTTCGTAGTTTTCCGTCTATTCATACATAAATTTGCAACTAGTAATGTAAAAAATAAGTCTGATCTTTTTCTTTAAGTTACCTCATCTCTTAAGTACTTGATTGAACAAATCGTTGAACCTAATTTCCCCCTTTTCGGAGAGTTTGGGAAGAGCGTTCGGCTCGTCGCTGGGTCGTCGGCGGGCACCTACCCCATGAACTGCTCCAGGTACCTCCTGCTGCCGAGGCCACGTGGCTTGCCGCTGCCCAGCGTCGGGGACATGATGAAGCTGCCGGGGTCGCAGGCGTTGCCCGCCAGCGGGCCGTCGTGCCGCATGCCCAGGCTGCGGGCAGCACGCAAGCGCTTCGCTAGGATTCATGGGCCCATTATGACAGAATGAGTCTCCAAGTCGAATTAAAACGGAAAATAGTGTTTAGTGACAATATAAGAAAAGTAGCATGTGAAATGTAAATGTAAAAATCCGATAAGTAACTTTTATGATTTATTTGGTAAAACAAGCAATTTCAAATATTTACCTACGAATTATTCCTTTTGACACTCAGATTTAAAGGAATAGCAAAAATAGGGTTATAAAGATCGCTGTACACCTGGTATTAAGAATCAATATTTCAGTTGTGTGAATTAACCGCGCACGGTTTCTTCAGCCCTCATTTCGCAACAAGCGAGAGGACGGGGGGCGGGGTAGAAATTTCGACTACAGAACTATATATTTAGCTCGTTTTTTGACACAAAATAGTGCACTACAAAAGTGGCAATGAGTATATTTTCTATTTAATTTCACAAATAAACAATTTTTTTTAAAATAAAATTGCTTCATACATTAAAGTCAACATCGTATTTATCTAAATTCAATCATTATATTCGTTACGAAAAGTAAAAATACAATAGCTACAATCTAAATAAATCAAATACAACAAACTCGATCGATTAGAAATGAAAACATTGGGTTTAAACTCTGTGAGAAACACTACCACAACTTTAAAAATATAGTTGAAGCTGAAAAAATATAGATATTGAAGATACGACAGACGCAGACAATTTTGTGATATTTTTAATAAAATGCGAATGTTTCGTTGGTATCTAATTTGTAAATGTTGCAAATAAAACCGTGAAATATTGAACGCGATTCATTTGGTTTCTCTTTAAAATCACCCGTTTAGCGGAAAACTTACATACCATAAACATGCATGGCACAATATACCTGCAAGAAAGTAAACGTTTCCACATCACCACCTTTATTTGAAACGCTAAAAACAAATGTGATACGTCCTTCTCGTGCTAATAACGAATTTGCGTAATCTGCTGGAAAGACCAAGATCCTGGCCAAATTGCACCCGCATGGGCAGGAAAAACGCTTGCTTGAGCACGAGCAACGAACCGCAGAGATCCGCGAGGCAAGCATCAGCGCCCGTACGTCGTTAGCGCTGCCCGCAACTGCTTTCGTTATTTGCAGGGGAAAGTGCAGCGAAGTGCACGCCCACAAATTACTATCCAGAGAGGTACAGCGCGAGAACTTTACGACGCTTTTGAGACTTTACGACGGTGACACCATTGTGTCTGTTTAAGAATACTCAGCAAATGATAATTATTTAATGACTGCTTTGCCTCTTAGACGCATTTTAACAGATTGCTATAGTTACTTTTCGAAATTAAAAACTAGTGGTGCCATAACATCATGTACTTTCTCGCCCTTAGTAACGGCAATAAAACAGCAATTTTTGTCGATATTCGTACATTTCAGTCATTGGCTACAAAACTCGTTAGAAATTGTAGCGCATTAGGTGCAAAAACTAATTCTCATGAAGTAAACATATCAACAGAAATTCAACAATTAAAATGCGAATCATACAGCTATTACATTTCTCAACAATGACAAGGATTTCTCGACGCGATATTCGGCGCTGTCGAATTCACATTCAACAAGCAAATGGAGTCTGGGAAGTTCCAATTTGCAAATTAGCAAACGAAAAATTACGCTAAAATACTCAATGTTTAAAAAAAATTTACATGACCTTTTATAAGAACCAATTTTTTTGAAGATATTTAATTTAACGAAGATATGCAAAAACTATTTGTATTTGCGAAAAATTGAACATGAGGTTTTGAAGAAGCTAAAATTGCGTACGTATTTTTGAATTACCCGAAGAAAAACTAGAAAGGGAGGGAGTCTCGTCAGCATACAAGCGAAAAGACATCAAGTCAAGAGTTCAAGCCCTGAGAGAAACTGAAAACATTGAGAGATAATGGTAAATGATTTTGCGTGTATTTCATAATAACAACAATTATTATTATTATTATTATTATTATATTATTATTATTATTATTATTATATGATAAAATGTCGTAAAACCATTTGGTTATTAAATAAAGTTAAAAAATTAAAAATGTGGATATAATCAATTCATTTTTAGGAAATGTTAACTGTTAAAATATTCCACAAACTAGCAAATTGGAAAATTTTAAGACTTTGGGAAATTGTTACCGTTTAGAGAAAACCCGATCCAACATCTCTCACCCACAAGCCAACGATTTATGCTACATTTCTTAGTACTGCCATCGGCTTCGTGTCCAGAGCGCGAGCGTGGAGCAGATGCTGGCGGGGCGCAGGGCTTGGGTGGCCGGTGCGCTGCCGCGTGTGCTTACTTGTGCCCGATCTCGTGCGCCACCACGTAGACGCCTCGAAATGGCGGCCCTCGTTCACGGTGCAGCTGCTCGTCGCGGTGCACATCCCCGCCACCGGCGCCAGCCCTGCACACACCCAGGCACAACTGAACAAGTTATGTCACTGCCACTTACTCGCCATAGCCTTCGTACCTGGACATATTTGAAAGGCAAGAACTTTGATCTATCCCAAGAAAAATAGAACCAACAATCACAGTCTATTGATTGATAGATTGATTTTTTCGTGTTTCCGGGCGCGTCAACTGCTTTGGTCATTAGTCCCGTTAGTGTAGTGCATGTTCTTTTCTCGGGAGATGGCGGTCATCTTCCCCCGCTGGAGGGCGAGATCCGGCACCGACCTACCGTCGGGTAGTGGGGTTTCCCCTAACCAGGACTCTCCCACCAGCGGGGCACCGCCCCAGCCGCACAAGCTCTAAGCTCCTGACCTGTCTCCCGGAATATGTGGTAGTGTAGTGCATGTTAGTTTAAGTGTGTGTCTAGGGGGAAAGGATAGGACAAGGAAGAGGAAGGACAAATCGCGCGCGGTCCGTGGCCCGTTTGGTAGGGTACTGCTCCGGCATTCGCCTGGTGTTGATCGGAGAAACCACGGAAAACTACCGATCAGAGCAGCCGGTCGCTAGAATTCTCCTCCAGACAGCGACTGAATTCGACCTAGCTGAAAAGCTAGTGTCGAAAATCCTGCCGCCGTCAGGACTCGAAGCTAGGCGTCCCAGTCAGAGGCGCTGCAGTGACATCAGTTCGCAGTCTAAATGCACAGATATCTCTGTATAAAGTTACAAATTTCTATGACTCATACGGGTTTGAAGATGATCACTCTTTGTCAATAAATTTGAGAAATCTCGAGAAACAAAATTAGGCATGTAAAAAACACAGTACATTGATAGCTAGGTAACTCATCTTGCAACGAGTCTTTAGCAAGTACATGAAGTATCTGAATGCGTCAGAATGTGCACCTGCCTAACAACAGCGCACGCCAAATGGCCTACCAATCACGGACAAATGTCATATAACGGCTGCTGATTGTGCCAAAGTTCTCCGCCGGGTCGTGGCGACAAGCACAAGCACTCGGTATGCGTGTACGGGTGAATTTGAACCAGTAAAAAATTCGCCTATCCCAAGCAAGTACCGGGAGAGGTGGTTCAGCGCATTCACTGTCACTGCAGTGCCTCTGACCGGGAGGTCCTAGGTTAGAGTCCCGACCGTGGCAAGATTTTGGACACTAGCTTTTCCAGCTAGGTCGAATTCAGGCGCTGTCTGGAGGAGAATTCTAGCGGCCGGCTGCTCTGATCGCTGGTTTTCGGTGGTTTCTCGATCAACAGCAGGCGGATCCCGAAGCAGTAGCCGACAAACGAGCCATGGATCGCGCGCGATCTTTCCTTCCTCTAGCTTGTTCCAATCTCACCCCTTACACACACACTAACATGCACTACACTACCACACATGACGGGAGACCGGTCGGGAGCTTAGAGCTTGTCCCGGCTGGGGCGGTGCCCCGCTGGTGGAAGATCCCTCGTTGTGGAATCCCGGCTGGTATACTGTAGGTCGGCGTTTGATCTCACTATCCTTTGGGGGAAGATCACCGCCACCTTCCGGAGAAAACATGCACCACACATACAGGACTTATGAGCAGTTGACGCGCCTGGAATTACTAATCAATCAATCCAAGCAAGTGTAGGCGATTTAAAAGGTAACTTCTTTATAAGAAATCTACACGGAGAGATGCGAGGTAGAGTTGGGCAGGGCGAGGAGGGTGAGGAGTGGGAGGAGAAGGAGGCGGGGGGGGAGAGGCCGAGTGAATCACGAAGCGGGTAGGGAAAGAAGGCGGGGTGAGAGGGAACGGGGCACGGAGGTATGGGAATAGCGACGACAATATTATACCCTAACCTATTCGAGATGAGAGATCTTTCAAAATCCCTGGTCAAGGAAATAGATCAGTTGGAGACGAAAACTATTACACATGTAAAATGCTCTACAATGAACTTGAAATTTTCTTCAAAAGTGAAAATTCATCCCACCTTCCATAAATTATAGAGTCGTGTATTGTAGGGGAGTTTTGTGAGTTTGTAGGGGTGAGGTGAGGGAGAAGAACTGCTCTTAGCCACCTCTAGGTAAAAAGAGGTCACTGAATGAGACATCTTATCAATGAAACCCCAAAATCCGGAGAAGATACTGTTCTGATGTGTGTGAGCTTTCGTGAGTGCCAGTGGATTCACTGCGCAAGAACTGAACGCACAGAGTGGAAAATGACCTGTGGCTCCGGAAATAATGTTGGTTCCGGGTTGGAATTGCCACATTATTCCACAGCGATGTAGGTTAACCGGATTTGTTTTTCACGGGCACTATCTTAAATTCTTCCTTTAAATTAAAACGGACATATTCATAAAAATATTTTCAAAACAAAACCGGAAATTAGTTTAAAATCATTATTCACATTAAAGTAATTATTTATTATCAGTGTAAAGTTAATGTAAAATAAGAGATAGTTACACGTAAGTAGTGCATCTCCTAATTCACGTAATGATGAAAATTATTATTTCTACAACATAAATTGAACTAATTAAGTCAAGAAAAGTTTTCCAGAAAATATTTACCAATCTGACTCGCTTAAAATTGATTTGTACAACAATGGAAAATTGTTTCATCAACTTTCTTCATTCATCCATTTTTATCATGTTATTTATTTGTACGTTATTGAATAATATTATTCGAAGTTTTTAGCAAACGAGCAAGTTCAATCGAAGTCATTTAATCAACGTTTAAATTAATATTTTTCATTTTTCATAACATCGAAAACTCAAGCACATGAATTTGGGTTAACTTAAAGTTTTGCTTATACTTTTTCTCTCGAATTAAGGCATTTTAATATACAAACATGATGCTTAAAGGGGGATGTTATTTAATTCTCTGACTTTCAAATTAATGTAACTATTCATTACACACAATCATATAGCCTAGAAGATACGTTAAAATATAGAATAATAGAGTTATTGTTCAATTTCAATATCTCAAAAAACTAGGGCCTACTGGTTCTTTCTGAACACCCATTTGTATTATTTTCAATATGAATACTCATTATAAACATAATGACATCGGTGACGTTTTTCATTTTGTAAGAATTGCCCGAAACCTTTCGAATATTGATTTTGCCGAGTGACTGAACATATGTTTAGAAACCTTACAATTGCAAACCTTGCAAGAGTGCAATTTGAAGCTGGGAGAGAGCCGTAACCTTGGTCGAATTGCAGTCTGAAGATTGTTCTTGAGACGACACGAAGGCTCTCATAACTACCTTCATGTTCGTCAAGAGGTAGAGATCACATAAGAAAAGTAGGTTTCTCGAAAGCATCCAGTCAGTCTTTAATTCCTCCATTCACATTCCCACAAAAAGAAATAAGTGGATCCAACACCTTGAAGAAGATTTGGTCTTTCTAGATAGAAAATTAAGTAACTCAATTGAGAAACGTAGTGCAGAGGAACAACATACTCCGTAATTCTACAATATTAAGAAAAAATACATTTAGTGCTTAACTTTAAGTATTTATTTGTTAAATAAAATTGATTCTAAGAGACAACGAAGTGTTCAAAATATTAGTTATGTATTAGTATAGACTTTGTGTGTAGTAATAATGTGAAGTACTATTACTACAGTATTATTGAAGTAGTATTAGTATTTGTCATGTAATAGTATTAGTCATGTTCATTCTCCTCCTCCCCCTTAGTTTCATACTTTTAATGCAGTCGGATTGCTTGGCCATCATCGTGTTAAAAGTATGTTAATACATGGAAACTGTAGAAAACAAATTACTATTTATTACTTTCTTTGAAAAAAACATGGCCACTGCCAGAAATTACTAGACGTTGCTGCTTCACAATCGGTTCCGATCTTTTAAACACTCAGCTCTTCATAATATTTTAATACTATAATATACAATTATATTATAATTTTCATTATTATGTCTTTTATTTATTTATTTAACATTTATTTAAAAAACTGCGTGGGAAGTATGTCGTGCCTCCAGGACATGTCACAGACCTTCTCAATGTCAAAGAAGACGGCGGCGAGGTGTTGTCGTAATACAAAGGAAGTGTATATCTGCAAAGCGAGAGTGACCATATGATCCAATGTAAACGGATGATTCCAGACCCACACTGGATTGGTCTTTTAAAGGGTTTCTTTACTCCAGGAGCTAGACCAGACGACGGTTAACCATTCGCTCTAAAAGCTTACAAACGCAGCTACTGAGCGAAATTGGTCGATAACTCGACGGAAACGTTGGGTCCTTTCCTTCCTTAAGAATAGGAATGACTGTAGCCACGTGCCAGGTTTCAGAAATGGAGTGTTCGTTCCAAATGCTATTGAAGAGGCTAAGAAGGAAGCTTCGCGCATTATCGGGTAGGTGTTTTAACTTCCGTATGTGGATTTGGTTAGATTCTGGAGCAGAATCTTTCAACAGAGCGAGCACTGACAATAATCCCTCCATAGAAACGGGTGTGTTATAAATTTTACCTATGACACTTGGAAAATCCAATGCACGCTTTTTCGACCTCCTATAAAATAATTGAGAAACCCTGCCGAAAACCTTTCGTTCCATCAGGGTACAGGAGGGCATCGTGGTCGGCCCATCGCCGTCGTTCTCGGTACGGCGGTGTTTGCGGTCGAGAACGGCTTCGATGAAGTGGGCAGTCACACCGTTAATGTCAAAGTCACTGGACCCGCGACAGGCCAGGAAAACACATGGGTGGGCGTTCAAGATACAGAGAAGGCCAGTAAGGAAGAAAGGCTGTGATAAAGGAATGTAGGTGAAATAAGAAATAAAAAGCAACAGGGTGAAGGATAGTGAAAGGAACACATGAGAGCCTTCTCTGCATCACTGTCAGACCGTGGACTGACCCATGACGACGGGTGAGTGAACGAGTGAATGAATGAGTGTACGTATGTATGTCTAGCGCACGCCTATCACTTACTTGTCCTTTACCAGGGGGATTAACCCCGGGGTGGGCACCTTAGGCGCTAGCCTCTATCCGCAGCCACCGCAGACGCACAAGTACGCCTTTGGGCTGGTATCTGGGTCCCGCAGAACGCAGTTGACCCTCACGGTAACCTCCCCATACAATCCCCCCGGGCCGCCCTGCCAGCTCACAGCGCCGGCTAGAAAGCACTGGGGGCCACCTGGACTAAGACTCGAGCGGCTCGGAGCCCCCATTCCGTCTCCCCATTACTTACCGCCGGCTCAGGACGTGGGCAACGCCGGTACAAAAGCAACCTGACCGGTAGTAACTAGTTTCCCGCCGGACTTTAAAGTGGGATCCGGAGTATTCCGAAAAGCATCCTTCGCCCAATCCTGCTCCAAGGACGACGCGCCATAGGCCCAACTGGTGGTAGCCGGTTGCCCAGCCACCAGGAGCTTAGCATCGTCTTCTCACTACCTGCACCTTCAGGCTAACGACGTAAGCGGCGCCGCGAGACTCAGGGTCCGGGTGGTCGTCTACGATTCTCCACCAGAGACCGCGACAATCTACACCATCGCCCCCCCCTGCGGAGGAATGAATGAGTGAGTGAGCAAGTGAATAAGCGAGTGGGTGGCTCACCGACGACCTGGCTGCTGACTTTGCCCGTCTTGCCCACCACGTAGAGGTCGAGGCCCGTGAGCATGAGCGCGTGGTCCCAGTGCAGGGGGTCGGCGTCGGTGGTCGGGTTGAGCGAGTGCTGCCAGGCGCAGAAGGAGCTGAGGAAGCGGTCGATGTCGCGGTGGCGCCGCAGCCCTTGCGGCTCCGCGTGCAGCACCTCCAGCCGCTTCAGCGCGAAGTCCACGCGCCGGCCCAGCGACGGGTCGTGGTACAGCAGCTGCACCTGCCAGGCCGAACGACAAGAACTGAGCGGATTGCGAAAATCAAAGAAAAAAAACAAGAATTTATTAAGTGAATCAATATTTCTTCTTGATTGTCAATATATGTTTACAAATAAAAGTATCCAAAGTTTTTATGACAATCATTTATTCAGTAATTTTACAACGTTTCGTAACTCGTTTTGTTACATCTTCAGGTGCTAAACTTAGTGAGGGAACGCTATCCCATTGAATTACCATCAGCAGAACATTCAATGATTCCATGATGTGGATGTGGTATCAACTGTGTGAGAGTGAGGTATTTCGTAATGTTTCCTTGAATGTTCTGCTGACGTGGTAATTCAATGAGATAGCGTTCCCTCACTAAGTTTAGCACCTGAAGATGTAACAAAACGAGTTACGAAACGTTGTAAAATTACCGAATAAATGATTGTCATAATACACTTTGGATACTTTTATTTGTAATTTATTAAGTGATGTAGGCTTCCGCGGTCAGAGTCATGTAAATTATCTTGACAGTCCTGGTCACGCCGCGTCAAACGCTGTGTTGCCGACGTTTCGATCATCTTTTCGTCGTCATCCTCAGAGCTGGGCTGACCTTCACCAGCCCTGAGGAACACCTCGAAAAGATGGTCGAAACGTCGGCAACACAGCCTTCGACGCGGCGTCACCCGGACAGCCAAGATCATTTACAAGAATTTATTAAGTATTATTGTCGGAATTGTGATCCTGGGGATACTTTATATTTGGGCAGTTTATGGTAGTCGAGTCACAGACATCAGAAAATTTCAAACTGTTGGTTGCTTTTTCAACATTTCTTGATCTATGGGACCCTTTCATCAGAAATACAACAGCGTTATCCTACCACACACCCATGAATTGACGTGAATATATTTATTGTACTCTTATTATTAGAATTATGTTACTGCCAATATTATAATAACAATAGATTAAAGAATTCTTAATTTAGCATGTTTTGACTTTGTCTTTTCCTGAATGCGGCTTGTGGATGTCCATAGATAAGTTTATTTCAGTTTCTGTGAAGTCAGTACAATAAGATAAAACAGCAGGGCCCCTCAATATATTTCAACCGGCGGCATACCTAAGAGAGTTCGGGAGGTTGGAAGATCTTTCGCATGTGTTACAGTGCTCATCTGGTATATAAATAGTGTAATTGATTGAAAAATACACTACCTTTACATTTTATGATGCGGATTTACTTCAAAACATTCATTACCAGCCATCAATTAACATTATTAAAAATATAAATAACATTCTAATTCTTATTTTAATTCATATTTTAATTCTGATTTCTCAACACTCTGTCTAGTTGTGCACTTTTCTGAGATAGTACAAGAAAACTACTGGTAACTTGGTAACTATATTATTCGTGCCCTATTTATCTTAATATCGTATTTAAAGAGCTACAATGAATCGTACAAAAAAAATGGAGCGGAAAACTTGAAAATTGATTTCGAGATTTTCTGAAAATCTATTTTCAAATTCTCCGCTGTATTTTTTTCTGTATACTTTTTGTACGGAATGTACTAAATTCACATAACATGCAGAAAAGAAACGAAAAGTAAACGAGATCGTTAATTGAAATATTCTGTAAATATTGGATCTTAAAACATTTTGTCAAATGCTTGAAGAATATTAACGACTATTCCACTCGTGAAGTTAAAACCATTAGTATTTAACAATGCATACAAAATGCCCCAATCCGGGGAGTGTATCTCAAAAAGTTTATCGTTTTTTCTATCCAATTTTTCTTACTGCTTCTACCTACTAGCCAATCATAAACTGTGACTCATCTGTCTTAAGAGGCGGTATACATCGATAACTATGACGACGTTCCATAAACTACGTATGTACTATAACATAACCTCTTGGATTTTAGCACAGCTATAAGTAATTTTCAATATTTGACACAGTTTGCAACTCTGTTGGACATAATTTCATTCGTAGAATAGTCCTATTAAATACTACTCGTGCTCCGGAAATTCTCAGATAATCCCCTCCTCGCTTCGCGAGTTGGAGATTTATTGACAATTTCCAAAACACTCGTGGTATTACGTATGAAAATGTGCATTTTTGGGTCTTGCGTGTTTAATATTTGGCAGGACTGCGTAGAAATTAGTTACCATGGCATAAATGTTGGATGCACAATATGTTTATTTTGACGGGAAGAAATATACAAACATGTTGGCCAATGAGTTTCAGGGATTAATTTAAGAGCAAATAGTGGTTCAGGTGTGGAATATAAAGTCTGGGATTTAAATTCTCCCACGCGACCCCTCCAACGTTAAATGGGAAAATACTTATAAAATAACAATAAAAATATTAACTATATTTTAATAATCACCAGCAGTACATTTTGTACCATTTGATTCTGGTTTCTTGGGTCAAAAACGTACATGAGACTCGCGGTCACAATAAGAACTTTATCTGCACCTTTCATCATTTTGTGCTCATGTCTTTCCAGAAACATGGACTCAACACGCAAGTTAACTCGATGGGAAGAGCTCTTCACCACGGGACGTTAGATGCTCAGCGAGGTTACATAAATGTTTTCACTGGTTTTGTTTTCTTCAAAAAACCTCACCCGCGCCGCCTCTGCTAACGACCTCTCGCTAGCAAGTATGGGCTTGAAAAAACATGTCCGTGTTCTCTATTTGCTTTGCGAATGCAAGTGAATGTGTGTGGACGGGAAGTGAAAACAAATGACGTTTCAACAATCATGCACACCTACAAATGTTTCTTATCACCAGACAAGAGGAATGCCATAAAATTATTTAAAATTCTGGTAGACGGTTCAAACGGTTGGTATAAAACAACGGTCTGTTTTCACAGATGAGTGGTTTCCTTTCTTTAAAGAAATGTTTACAACATCAGCAAAATAACATGAAATACTCACTTCGTACTCTGAAATAATCTGTTGTAGCAAATAGTGTGAGTAGCAAATATTGTGCCTGGGAACTCGTGATTACCCAGGGGTAATCCAGGAACTAAACCAGGAAATGAAATAAAATAAAAAAATGAACGTGAACAATTAGAGAAGTCGAAAGAAACAGAAGTCAGCGTGCAAATGAGAGAAAGACTGTAGAAGAAATATAAATGAAAATTAATGTCCGGGAACGTGAGTAGTAGAAGTTAAAATTGAAAGAAAACAGGGATGGAAAAGAACGATTAAGAAACAATAAGAGACAAATGTATATCGGTAGATCAGGAGGACGGGCGGACGGGCATTCGGGCGGACGGGGAGTAGGTGGACCTGTTCTGGACGGGCTGGATTGGCGGAGACTGTTTCGGGAAATTTTTGAAAATGATGTTGAGGCTTCATGAAAAGTATCCATTAGAAACTCCCAAAGCCTCGTGTTCGTTCAGATCAATTGGGGAATGTTAATTTCGGAGAAAATTGACTGAACTGTTTAGGCACTAGCGTTGACCACAGAAGGACGTTTGACCGTCAATCATATTTTTCGGTATGAAGGACCCACAAAACTTGGATTCTGGCTACACCTCGTGTTAGAAGAAGTAATTTACTACATCGCAACAGAATTTACCTACTTTTTCGAAGGGCCCCAGGGCCCGAAAATGAGAGCTTTTTTCACTGATATTCGTCGTTTTCCGCGCAGAATTACAATACTTTTTCTTACATTCGTAAGGGCGAGTAAGTAAAAATTTGGTGCGCTTTTTGAGAAAATGTTTATTTTATAAACAGAATTAATTTCAAGCATAAATTACGCAAAAACTATTCCTTTCGTCAAATAATTGTACTTTATCTTTTTTAAAGAGCAGTTGTTTTATCACAGACTTTGTCTAAGGCAAAAAACTCTATCTTCAGTTTTGTAGTTTTGAAATGTTAACGTTTTGCAATTTACGAAAATACAAAGAGTTTGCTGCAAACGCGACTAACACCATATTTTTTACCGATCCTTGATACATACGAAAAAAAAATTAAAGAAAAATGTGGAGCGGATTTTGGAAAAATTTGGTGCGGTGAGAAACACTGGTTGAGTTGGAGCGGCTGAAGGGTGTCAATAGTTTAGGGTGTAGGATAGATAACGGAAACTAAGTGAAAAATCCATAAAACATGATCGCGAAAACGCGAGCGAAAGCCAGGTTTGGAGTGATGGGTTCATTAGGTGAGTGATGTTGTAGAGGCGTTTTTCAAAATCCACAAAAGGCTCTCTTCCCGAATTAAGAGTTGGCGCGTTGGGCGAATAGTTCCGGTGGTGAGCGAGTGATTCTCGGAGCGACCACTACAGACATGATTTTCCTGGAAGGAGGTGGTGTTCCTCTCCCGCCGGAAAGGACCAACCCACTAAGCTCCCACCCCCAGGTACCTCCACCAGCCGAGACGAGCTCTATGATTTCCCGACGTGGATGGCAGTGCAAAGTACGGAGTGGATAGCGCAAAAGAATGAGAAAATAAAGAATTAGCGAATTGCGTGACCCGTTTGTGAAAGAGCTGCTCCGGCATTCGCCTAGGATTGATTGGATAAACCACGGAAGACGACTGTTCAAAGCAGAAGAAGCCGCTAGAATTTTCTCCAGACAATGAATTCGGCCTAGCGAAAGAGTGTTAAAAGCCCGCCTCCGCAGGGACTCGAAGCTTACGCCCTCCCGGGCAACGCCGCCGCTGGGGCACCGCGGGCGGGCGGGCGGGCGGGCGGGCGGGCTTCGGGCGTGCGTTCGGGCGTTCGGGCGTTCGGGCGTTCGGGCGGGCGGGCGGGCGGGCGGGCGGCGGGCGTTCGGGCGGCGGGCGTTCGGGCGGGCGGGCGTTCGGGCGGGCGGGCGTTCGGGCGGGCGGGCGTTCGGGCGGGCGGGCGTTCGGGCGGGCGGGCGGGCGGGCGGGCGGGGCGGGCGGGCGGGCGGGCGGGCGGGCGGGCGGGCGGGCGGGCGGGCGGGCGGGCGGCGGGCGGGCGGGCGGGCGGGCGGGCGGGCGGGCGGGCGGGCGGGCGGGCGGGCGTTCGGACGGGCGGGCGTTCGGGCGGGCGGGCGGGCGGGCGGGCGGGCGTTCGGGCGGGAGGGCGTTCGGGCGGGAGGGCGGGCGGGCGGGCGGGCGGGCGGGCGGGCGGGCGGGCGGGCGGGCGGGCGGGCGGGCGGGCGGGCGTAGTGGAAGGTCGCGCTTCCAGCCCGCAGCGCTCGCGTGCGCCGTGCACAAAGCCCCCGCGGCGCGCCGCCGTCACGCTGTCGCGCGAACGATGACATCGGCGCTGCCTCACGGCCGAGCGGCCCCCTCCCCATTGTGCGCGCGCGAGCACTGCGCCGGGCTGCTCCACATCCACTCGACCCGATTGGCTCTTAATGGCTTTTCAGGCAGCTGTGTAGGGAACTACGAATGGATTTAATAAAAAATCACATCGCTTCAGTTTCAAAAACTTTCTATACTACACTTAACACCTCTTAACACCTAGGACGAAATGCTATCCAACCTTGCCGAATCCAATCCAAATACCCAAAAGACAAGTTTAGCCCCCCATAATAATATTATATTTAAAAAAAAGTCAAATAGATAGCCTAATATTAAACCTAATAAATTTTAAATAAACTCCTAACCAAGTCCATCCGAAATCAAATCACATAACAAACGGAGCAGCGATGTAAAGCTCAAAAAGTCAAGGATGCCCATTCCTAATCATGATAATATTCATGTATTCAAGCCCTTGAAAGGCCTCACGGCCGGACAAGAAGAAAATAAATGAAAAAAAAGGGATCTGTGTTACGAATTCCATCTTCCAAACAACATTTACGGACTTTTCGCGAAGAAGTTTATAAAGGGAACAGAATTGATTGATTCATTGATTGGTTTGTTGGTTGGTTGATTGGTGTAGTGAGTTGTAGTTCTATGTTATTTGTATTTCGTCCATGATTGACACAAAAACAAAAATATAAATATAGATATGGTCTACTAGAATAGAAGGTCACGTGTTGGCGATATTTGATGGCATGGAGTCTACCGATCTGAGGAAAAGCCCAAATATTAATAGTGAGAAAGGAATTGAACGTTCTTGAGAGAGGATGTAAAGTTAAGCCAAGTATTTTTGGGCAGAGATGAAAAAGAATGTGTTTTGCGGAATTGTGTAATTGAGAGGAGCTTTTTAAGTAAGAGACGTAATGTTATATTAACGGAACATTAATTGATGGTTGTATGGTGAGATATTGAATGGGCTTATCTCTTCGGGACAGTCATCACACCTGGAGTTACTGGATTTATTAAACTTGAAAACAGTGAATCGTGCATATGAGACTCCACTTGAATGAAAGACTTATGTTGATTTCAAACGAGAAGACATGTGCATAAGTATTTTCATTAAGATTGTGAATATGACTAACCATTTTGTTACCATTTTCGTTTAAACAATACTAGCGTACCCTGGAGAACTCTCACAGTAAAGTAACAGTATCAGTATCAATAGCTCACTACAAAAAATCACATACAATACATGTACATTCTTTTACAACTCTGCCAGATAACTTTAAACGATTAAATGCGATAGAAGAGTTTAAATTCCAGGTAAAATCGTTTCTTCTGTATAACTGTTTCTATACAATTAGAGACTATAGTGAGCATCAAAACGAAAATAACATTATTTTTAACAGTCATATTTAATGTATTATTTACCATTTGGACAGCATAATTCTAAACAACCTCTAACAAGTATTGTACTACAGCTTCTGGTTCATGTCCCAGAAGGGAGATTCCTTCATGACCCCCATCTTCATCAGGTTTTTTGTCGTTTCCCTGATCCTTTGAGTAAATGCTGAAATGGCCCCTTGTTTTGCCATTGGACATAAATGTAACTTCATTATCTGTGCACGTCTTCTAGAATTCCGTGAGAAATATAGTTATTCAAATTATTGTTCCTCATGACGCGGCAGGAAGTATTATTCCTTCACGAAGAACATGATGAGGGATAAGAGCCCAAATTTATAGCTGATTTACCCTAGAAAATACATTTTATTGCATCGGAGCGAATATTTTGAAGACAATCCTTGCAAAAACCCCTCATTATCTTTCTGTATTCATAATTAAAGTAGTATATGGCTGAGGGTAGGGATCACATAATTATGCTCTTCTCCCCGTAGCAAACCACGCACAGTTTTAACCGTTTCGACGGAAAATAAAATAAAAAAATAAAAAAATACAGTACTCTTATCAATACGAACTATTCTTATTTAACTTCGTTACCGAGCAGAGAAGTACACGCGTGTAATTCAATTGTGTAGATTATCAAGTAATTAGTTTAATATCACATTCAGTGTCAGATTAAGCACGTCTCGGAGCTGGCTGGGTAATATCGAGGAGCGCCGGATCAGCAAAAATGTAATAGAATGTTCAAGAAGATGTATATTACGGTGTGGTGAACGTTTCTTTAAGGTCTTTGGCCTCAAAATTTTAGGTTTCACAGGCATATAACGCTTATTTTAGGAGTTGTTCAACAATAGATCCAAAATTACACCAATTATTGCGGTTTCCATTTGGCATGACTATTTAGATGCGTTTATTTAAACAAATCCTTCGTGGTTTTAAAGACGAAGTGCAATTCGTTACGTCTCCGTGAACTTCTCTCTCTTTAGAGACCTCATTTGTAAAGAATGGTTGCCTATGAGATCCGCAAAAGGTATGTATACTACTGAAATAATATAGGAAGCGATTGTGTAGATTAATTTTTGAATATGAATAAATGGGATCTTTTACATTGAATTTGAAAGTGTTTGAATTTAATGATATTTTCAGGAAGTTGCTCAATCCAGATTTATGGTGTGTACTACAGAATCATCAACTGTAAACTGTTGACAAAATAAAGATATTTTTATTATTATTATTATCAACTCTGAATATATATTGAATGAATATTTTTAATTTCCCTTTCATTAGGTACAATCACTACATTTTTATTAATGGAAAAAGTAAAACCACCTTATTAGTGATTCCGGGCGTGTCAAATGCTAAGGTGGTACCACAGTCGGTACCGTAAGTCTAGTGCATGTTTTGTCGCGGCAGGTAGAGATGGTTTACTCCTGCTGGATGGCGAGAACAGGCTTGCAGACCTACCCACTGGCTTGCGAGTTTCCCCCGATCTTCTGATACGCAGCGGGTGGTTGCAAACAGCGTCATTCTCTATGTTAGGAGCGGTAGCATCCTCAGTGGCAAGTAAGTAGATAGGCAACGGCCATTAACCTTTGGATTTCTTGTTATCGGCTTATGGACGGTTCAGGAAAGAAACTGGGTTGGCGCAGCAGGCCACTGATTAGAATAGAGACCCGAATCTTGCATTGGCCAGAAAAGGAGGCTGCATCCAGCGGACAGTGAAAATCCCGTAGGGTTTAGTAATTCCGGCTGCCGATCGGAGTGACCCTGAGTGGATTGTCCCGAGACCACTGTGGGTCGCAGTAAGGAACGGCAGGAAAATAACCATGGGTTAAGTGTGATGTTTTAACTCGAACTTGCTTCCCACGAGACTTCACTTAAAACCAATTGGCAAAATGGATAAAACAAATGTAATGAAACTTCACGTGCCTTGTTCTACCAGTGTTCCCTACCTACTCAGAAGACGAGCTTATGTCACTTTGACCACGTCTGGCCATCCCACGGATGTTAGTCCCAGGTACCCAGTCGGTAGTAGCTGGAAGTCATCGCCAGAGATGGACACGGAATGAACTGAAGGAGTTCATGTGATGTTCTTATTATCCATAAGCGAAAAATTGTGGTTAGAAGTAGAAGCTTTCAAGAAATGGAGAGAGCGGAACTCGGATATGAGACCTACTCTAGATTGAAAAAGCTTGCCTGTCAACGACGATACATACTCAGCAGTGGAAAATTCACACCTGAACAACTTGCTGACAGTCAGGGAAATGCAATATGAGTTCTTCGATCCAACCAGCAACATTGGGAACATTTGGAACCGTCTAATAGTCCCGATAATAATGGTTCTGTTGAAGGATCATCTCTTCCGAATGCAGCATTCGTCAGTGGCGAAATTTCGTCTGAGTATGTCCTTCGACGCGAGATACGAGTTCGTCTACTTCCATTCCAATCTCGTGCACCGTTGAGAAGAATATACAACAATGCTACAGTTAAAAAAATGAAAGTGTTAAAGGAGATGTTAGAGACCTCAAGTAGTATGTAGTCAGTCATCAAGATGACCCACTAATAAGGCTGGTCATTAAATCTGATCGAAGAATGGAAAACAGATGCATTGTAAGTGTATCAAGAAGTATTACGAAGAAAACAATGCAAGAGACCAGAATAACACAGAATTGAAGTTCTGATGCTACTTAATATTAAATGTGAAATGCAAAGTGTTAAAGAAATTGTAGAGAGACAAACCATTCCATGGATACTATCTAAAAAGAATTGACAAGGTGCGGATCAATAAAGTTTTTAAGGCTTAAAAGGGGAAGAATGAAGCCAGCATTGGAAGCAGTAGTAACAGTTGCCCAAGATCAGGCGTTGAGAACTCATTATTATGAAGCAGTTCTCAAAAATTCACAGGATGATAAATGCCGCATTTGCCGGGAACAAGAAGAAATCATTGATAATATTGATTGTCTGTTTGTCCAATTCTAGCAGAGATAAAATACATGTAAAGACTCGACGGATGTACAGTTACCTCTACTGGCAGATCTGCAACTCCCTAGTAGTCCCATGTCGGCAGCGAAATCCAACAGACAAGAAATGACCTGCCCATATTACAAGTATGTTCCCGATACTGTACTTGAAAATTCAAACAATAAGTTATACTATGACAGAGAAATTATTACAGATAAAACTATTCACCATAACAGACCCTACATAACTTTTGTAGACAAACGGCAAAAGATTGGCTTCCTGATTGACATAACTGTTCCACAAACAGCTAATCTCCAAACAGCACATGCAGAAAAAATAACAAAGTATACAGAACTAGTAACTGAAGTCAAGGCACTATGGCATCTCCAAAAAGTTCATATTGTTTCTCTGGTCATTTCGTGCACAGGAGTTATACCAAATAACATCCATAAAAATCTGGAACTTATTCAAATACCAAAATATACCTATAAAATTATCATTATACCTAAAAATCGATCATCTTAAACACATGCAGGATTGTTCAAAAATTCCTAAATTGCGACGAAACATGAATTGACTTGTATCTTGGTTATTAACCCGACACAAAGTCAAATAAAAATCCGGGGAATACCGATAAAAACAATGTATAATAATAATAATAATAATAATAATAATAATAATAATAATAATAATAATAATAATAATAACTCACGGCGTTGAGGAGCGCCAGCACGAAGCGCACGAGCGCGCGCTCGGGGTCGGCGGCGCCGTGCTGCGCCAGCACCTGGTACAGGTCGCGGTCCACGAACACGGCCGTCTCCACCCGGCGGGCGGCAGCTCGGGCTCCGCGCCGGAGCTTCTGCGCCTGCGCCGCGGGGCGCGGGCGGGGGCGGGGCGGGCGGGGCCGGGCAGGGGGGCGTCGCCCAGCGCCACCAGCAGGTGCGGGCGCGCGGGGGCGTCGGGCGCCGAGAAGCGCGCGGGCAGCGGCCGCACCGCCAGCAGACGGCCGCTCGCACTCGCCAGCACCCCGTGCTGCGGCAACACAAAACACACGCACACCGTCTGGGAGCGGCTCACCAGTGCCATCACCCTCGGCATTATTCTTTGATCCCGGTGAAGAAGCTGATAAGTCAACGAAACGTAATTTTTACAGGAGAGCACAAAACAACTTTCAACTGAAGCAAATTAGGGATTAATTATGTTCAAACGAAGGTAATTTTCACACAAAACTTTTTATGTGTAGGTTTTGTTGAAATATCATTAATCCTTTATTATACATTAGTTTAAAGTTGTTTTTTGTTCCCCTGTAAAATTAAGGTTTTTTGACTTATCAGTTTATTCACCGGGGTCAAAGATATATTAGGTTAGATTTAAAAGTAATATGTATTATTAAATTGTAAGACTATACCATCATACTGGAACATCATTTTGAACTGGTACTTCCGGTATGATGTTACTTTGCAACAATTTAACGAAACGTCCAGAAAGTGGGCGGTTCATTAAGTTGTCATTTAAATTACGGCATACGAAACATAACTGATATCCCAGTTATTGTAAGGGCCTGCAAAGTGTTGTTTCCAAGATGTGGACGATGGAAAAATTTACCGTGGTGTATTGAGAGCTGCATGTGGACCTCCTTTTCTGTTATATGAAACTGCGAAGTTCGATTTTTTTCAGTAATTGATGTTTCCGAGCATGGCAACTCAACCGTTAGTGGGATGAACGTTTTTTACAGGATTTGAAGCCGGAACAAGATTTAAGATCCCGATCGGTCTCCCGACATCTGGGTTAGTGTAGTGACTGTAAGAAAAAGTGTGTGGAGGTAAAGAGAAAGACTACGAATAAGAAGAGCAAGAAGGGGTCGCGCGCGGCCCAAGACTCATTTGTTATTGTTCTATCATCAATATTCGCCTGCCAGTGGTCAGAGAATCCACGCTAAACTACCGATCGAAGCAGCTCGCAGCTAAAATTCTCTAGACCGACTGAATTTGACCTAGTTAAAGCGAATATTAAATTTAATGCATAATACTCTGCATAAAAGTGCAAAAGACAAACGTAATATCTAATAAATGACCGGGAGCGGTAGCGCAGTGCATCAACTGATGTCACTACAGCTCCTCTGACCGGGAGGTCCTAGGTTCCCACTCCCCACGGCGGCAGGATTTTCGACACTAGCTTTCCAGCTAGGTCGAATTCAGTCGCTGTCTGGAGGAGAATTCTAGCGGCCGGCTGCTCTGATCGGTAGTTTTCCGCGGTTTCTCCGATTAACACCAGGCGAATGCCGGAGCAGTACCCTACCAAACGGGCCACGGACCGCGCGCGATATTTCCTTCCTCTTCCTTGTCCTATCCTCTCCCCTTACACACACACTTACACTAACATGCACTACACTACCACATATTTTGGGACACCGGTCGGGAGCTTAGAGCTAGTCCTGGCTGGGGCGGTGCCCCGCTGGTAGGAGAGTCCTGGTTAGGGGGAAACCCCACTAGCCGACGGTAGGTCGGCGCCGGATCTCGCCATCCAGCGGGGGAAGATCACCGCCATCTCCCGAGGAAAAACATGCACTACACTAACGATACTAATGACCAAAGCAGTTGACGCGCCCGGAAACACGAAAAATCAATCAATCAATCAATCTAATAAATGAAATAAAATGAGGCAAATTGTGCAGATTATGCGCAGTAAGTGATCGTACAGTCGAAATAATAAAGCAAAATTAAATAAGTAATAATGTATTTGTCAATATTCTACAATTCATTTATCTATAGCATGACACGGTATGGTCAATTAAGATATCAGTAGAAAGTTATCAGTACATGGTGGGAGGTGTTAACTGTGCAGTCATACAGAAACCGGTGACTACAAGAAATGTAATTACAAAATTGGACAATAACTGCAAATCTTTGCAAAACTTACTTGAACTTGTACTAAATCTATCTTGTTCAACAGTAAAATAAAAAATTGGAATGTTTTGTATTCATAACACAGATAAACCGTTCCCAAACATTGAGACCAAAAGTATTCAATGAAGAAGATGAACAATTATTTTCAGAAATAAAGAAGAACCTCAAAATCAGAGCTGTGAACTACCAGAAAGCTTCACAAGCCTTTCATTTCCATTGCACACATTCTGCATGTAATTGAACTATGTAACGTAGTGCAGCTTATGATGTACCAGGGTAATATTTTTTCTAGTTTTTTCTTTGGTCTCTTAAAAGTTTTCCGACACTAACAGATTCTTGTTTGCTTACCTTCAAAGTTCCTTTTATCTTATAAACATCCCGAATTTAGGGGCTAGTGAATTATTTAATACATTTTATGAATAAAGAGTACTCATATATATTTCGAGTTGTTTATTTTTAAACTGGTAAACGTATCAGAAATAAGTTACTAAATTGTAAGCTGACAATGAAACCCGAAGACAGAGTTAATAGTATTCTTTCTATTACAATCAATTTCGTTAATGCTTATAACAGTATTCATTCAGAGGAACAAAGTACAAAATCTTGAATTAGTACATTGACTACAAACAGTCAAATCCCAAATTATTTCTACGCATCAGATTGTGGCATGATCACAGTAAGTAACTGAGAGAAATGAGGCAGAGTGCAAAATACAGTACGTTTTTGTTAATCAATTTGACGCGGCAATCTCCTGTTTATCACATAATAGAAATCCCGGGCTATTCTCTAATAAATTAATTAATTTAAAAAATTGTTAATTAGTTTACAATGAAAGAATTTAAATATTATTCTGATTTTTAAAATATCGTCGTAAATGTTCGAATGACCGTTAACACTCATGGAGATTTTTCAACTCTCACTATGTTTAAAAAATATTCAGTATATTTCTTTCATTAGCTACTTGTTTAATAAAATCGTATTTTATTGACAGTTTACATAATATAGTTGTTTATACCGTTTCAGCAAACGTATTTGTTAATCTTCTCGAAGATTTTCTAGTAACCTGGCGTTGCTTGAATTTATTTTACAATGATCTATTAAACAGGAAAAGGAATGAATTCTATCTGTAAGAGAAAATGGAAGCTATTACAAGATCACCCGTATCGCATCGCTCCATCCCCGCTCCGCTCGCGCTGCTATGATTCACACCGCTGTCTCGAAACCCCTCCCCCCCGGTCGCTGTCCAACCCCAAACGAACGAACTTTCAACTTCGATCTTACTGTATTCACAGGCTAATAAGTGCTATCGAAGTGAATTGTGATGCATTTGAAAGGAAACTTAATAGGCTTTCAAATAATCTGGATCCATTTGGAGGCGAATCTTCACGGTTTTCGATTGTTGATTGATTTTTTCGTGTTTCCGGGCGCGTCAACTACGTTGGTCATTAGTCCCGTAAGTGTAGTGCATGATGTTTCTCTCAAGGGATGGCGGTCATCTTCCCCCGCTGGATGGGGAGATCCGGCGCCGACCTACTGTTGGCTAATGGAGTTTCTCTCTAACCAGTACTCTCCCACCAGCGGGGCACCGCCCCAGCCGGGACAAGTTCTAAGCTTCCAACCGATCTTCTGGAATATTTGTGGTAGTGTAGTGCATGTTAGTGTGTGTAAGGGGAGAGGATAGGACAAAGAACAGGAAGGTAGGATCGTGCGCGGTCCGTGGCCCGTTTGTTAGGGTACTGCTCCGGCATTGCCTGGTGTTGATTGGAGAAACCACGGAAAACTACCGATCAGAGCAGCCGGCCGCTAGAATTCTCCTCCGGACAGCGACTGAATTCGACCTAGCTGAAAAGTTAGTGTCGAAAACCCTGCCGCCGCCAGAACTCGAACCTAGGACCTCTCGGTCAGGGGCGCTGCTGTGACATCAGCTGATGCACTGAGCTACCGCTCCCGGTACGGTTTTCGAGATATTCGCATATTTTGGTAAACATTTCAGAAAAGAAGAGCGCTTCTCCGTCGCGCTCGTCGCCGCCCGATTCTTGCGTGCATCCAGATTTTCACGTGAAAGACCAGGAAAAGAAAGCACTCCAGCGGCGCTCTGCGCAATGCGCGAGGAGCCGCAACCCGGGCGACAAGTGCGTCGCTCAGCGGAACCCGCCCGCGGGCTCGCGCCCAGACGTCCTGCATTGTGACGCCCGCGAAACGAAAACGTTCGCCGTCAATTCGCGCTTCCCCCGAAAAGAAACAATGGGTCGCGAAAGCTAGCGTTGCGCACTCGATTCGATTGCCATCTTTCGTTCTGGGCGCCGAGTATTACGTAGGGCGAATGCTGGGACGAAACTTTCATACTTTCGCTGCGAACGTATTTAGCTAAAAGAATTATTATTGTTTCATTTGTACATGAACATTTTTGTGAAGGCTCACTAAAACGTGCGCGGATAATATATTACGATTACATATTACTATTGTTATGTAGTACATAAGTGTTCGATTTGAAGTTATGTGGTTTTTTAATATATAATCATCATTACTACAATAAAGAAAATTATAAAGTAATGTTTTGCTATATTACGGTTTTCAGTGGGATTTATTACTTAAAGTTCTATTCGAAGACCTGAACTATGAAGATTCTTTGATTTCTTTGGTTGCAAGCCTTCATTTAAAAGTAAATGAAAAATTAATAATGAACATAGAATACACTTGGTGTCATCGTGAAAAATATATTTATGTTCTCGAAGCAAGCAATAGAATTAAAGAAAGAAGTCTTTGTAAGAACTTTCATAAAATTCACAACAACGAAAACTGAAAATCAATTCCATTTATTAAATAGATTACTTATGGAATATAAAAAAATCTTGTTAATTTAATACTTTTCAATCTGTAATAAGGATATATTTATGACTAAATACATTAACTAACAGTAGTAAGTACTTTTAATTATTTCTCCATTATCAGACTTGATTAAAAAATAATTGTGTATTTTAAAGTTGTTGAGGCTTTTATGTTGATGAATTACTTTTGTTCGCAATGTTAAAAAACATTCATTACATTATAGGTAATGTGTCTGATGAAAATATATATTTTATAAGTCGTGTATAATTAGTAAGTAATTATACTTTTGTTTTAATTACTTAGGTCCTTTTTTTTGCGAAATGATAATGTACGTAGAATAATTACTAATACCTGCGCTTAAACCTAACAAAACGAAGAGAGAAAAAATCAGAACCAGTCCTACTGGACAAGAAGGATTTCCAATTTGAAATCACAGATCGGGCCAAATCCTGTTCTGCGCAAGTTGCGCTCCTGGCAAATTAGTGTCAAAGCCCCTGAATTAGACATTTAGTTTGACCCACTACGTTGCCCCCAGTGTACGTCACTGGACAGTGGTGACACTATATTTGCTTCGTTCCCTCAATTTCTATTTTTTTGTAAACGTGTCATGCGTGGAAATCTCTATCAGACCTAGCAACTAGCCTAACTGGATATTCACTTGAAGTCACACTTAAGTGTTTTTCATTTGCGAACAAATATAAACAAAGTTGAATATATTAACATTAGTCTTACGCCATCAGCAAAGGACAACATAAACGTGTTTACTATATCTGTAACCAAATTCATGAAATTATTCTTTCTGTTTCTGACGTTTATCTGATCGCAAAATATTCATGTATGGAACAGATTGTGTATGTATGGACAGAAATTATTGTATTCGACTCGGGTTATAGTGAACTTCTGAGAACTCACATTTTTGGTTCATTATGTCAGAGATTCATTATATCCGATAATAAATTGGTTTCTCCTCAATGATCGTTTCCGTTATTTCAGAGATTCAGTAAAATAATTAAATCCAGCAATTTAGTATTTCATAACATTTATTTACCCTTAAATACTTTGTTTTTTTGTTTAGTATGTAAAGCTGTTTATTAAGTTTTTTTTGCAGATTTTATTAAGTTTCTTCTCCAGTGTCCGTGCTTTCCCCACACTCGATTCCACAGTGACAACACACTCAAAATATTTTAGGACTGTCTTGATATTTTTGAATGACATCTGAACTTTTGCAAAACGAGTTTATTTGTAACTTCTTTGTAAGTACACTCGATTTATTCTGTTTTAGAAGACCCTTCAACATTTACATAAAACTGGCCAGATGGGTTTTCCCTACTTTTCATTTAATATTAAGTTTTCAGGCTCGACAGATTTGCCATAGACCAGCTGTAACTAGCAACTCGGTGGTGGGTTCCCTCAAGTCCTTCCATTCGTCGTAAATGCCACGAAATTAGCTCGTGAGACCTGCAACCTACTCGTTTTCTTGAAATTCGCGGGCCTAAGACGAAGCAGTTTTTTTGCTTTAAGTTGTGTTTCCTATGTTTATTACAGCCGATGTAGAGAGTTCACTAATCTTCACTCAAGTGAAGAGTGGAGAGTTCACTAAATCTTCTAGTGTTTATCGGTAACTTATATGGATCAGGAACGGTGGTATTAGTTCACTACCACCGGAAGTTCACTATAACCGAGTCCACTAACCGGGAGAGATGGCTCAGGGCATCAATGATGTTGCTATAGTGCCTTGACCGGGAGGTACTAAGTACGCGCCCCGACGGTGGCAGATTTTCGACACTATCTTGCCATCTAGGTCAAATCAAGCCCTGCCTGGAGAATTCTATGGGGCGGCTGCTCTGATCGATGGGTTTCTGAGGTTTCTTCGATCAAGAGTAGGCGAATACCGAAGCAGAAAGCTTCATTTCTTCCCCTTTCTTGACCAATCCTAATCCCTTACACACATACATTTACATGCATTATACTACTACACATGCCGGGAGATCGGTAGGGAGCATAGAGCTTGTCCCGCGATTGGCGGTGCCCCATTGGTGGGAGATATCCCGGTAGCCGGGAGGCGCTGGATCTCACCTCCAGCGGGAGAGGATCAGCGCCATCTCACGACGAAAAAGCGTGCACTACTGCTTGATTGATAGATTGATTCATTTTTTCGTGTTTCCGGGCGCGTCAACTGCTTTGGTCATTGGTCCCCTAAGTGTAGTGCATACTTTTTTCTCGGGAGATGGCGGTGATCTTCCCCCGCTGGATGGCGAGATCCGGCACCGACCTACCGTCGGCTAGTGGGGTTTCCCCCTAACCAGGACTCCCCCATCAGTAGGGCACCGCCCCGCCCGGGACACACTAAGCTCCCGACCGGTCTCCCGGAATATGTGAAGGTGTAGTGCATGTTAGTGTAAGTGTGTGTGTGTAACGAAAGGTGATAAGACAAGGAAGAGGTAGGAAAGATCCGCGCGGTCCGTGGCCCGTTTGGTAGGATACTTTTTGGCATTCGTCTCGTGTTGATCAGAGAAACCAAGGAAAACTACCGATCAGAGCAGCCGGCCGCTAGAATTCTCCTCCAGACAGCGACTGAATTGGACCTAGCTGAAGAGCTAGTGTCGAAAATCCTGCCGCCGTGGGGAGTGGGAACGTAGGACCTCCCGGTCAGAGGCGCTGCAGTGACATCAGTTGATGCACTGAGCTACCGCTCCAGTCCATGAAGGGAATGCACTACCCCACTCACCGCGTGTCCCGCGCGCAGGCGCAGGGCGGCGCGCCACGCGCCGGGGCCGCCCGCGCCCTCGTAGAAGAAGCGCTGCTCGCGGCGCAGGCGGTGGGCGTCGGGGGCGAAGCGAGCGCCGGCGTCGCCGTGGCGGTGCACCAGGGCGAAGGCCGGCGCCACGACGCCCGGGGCGGCGCGTCGCAGCCGCAGCCGCAAGCGCGCGCCGCGCAGCCGCACCACCAGCGCCCGCCGCCTCCGCCTTCGCCCGCGCCCACGCCCACGTCGCTCGCGCGCCGTCGCCACCGCCGCCGCAGCGTCGCCCTCCACGCTGAGCCAGGCCAGCGCCGCCGCGCGCCCTTCCGGCGCCAGCAGCGAGCGCTCCTCCGCGCTCAGCAGCCGCCGCCAGTTGCTCGCGCTCAGCTCCTGCAACCAGCGCACCGCACTTACTCCTCCCATTGCGGCACACAGCGCTCTAGTATAGAACGATTTTCCTAAGGATGAGCCAAAGCTGAGCAGCTGCCGCCAGTTGCTCGCGCTCAGCTCCTGCAACCAGCGCACCGCACTCACTTCTCCCACTGCGACACATAGCGCCCGGCCATTGAGGCGCTCTAGTATAGAACGATTTTCCTAAGGAAGAGCCAAAGCTGAGCAGCTGCCGCCAGTTGCTCGCGCTCAGCTCCTGCAACCAACGCACCGCACTCACTCCTCCCATTGCGGCACATAGCGCCCGGCCATTGAAGCGCTCTAGTAGCTTTTAGTGCTAAAGCATCGATAGCGCTCCAAAACACCAAAGGTTGGTTATATGATCATTTTCCCCATTCGCGGCTCGTGGTTTTCTTAACGGGGAAGGCTGCAAATGCATTGCATTACATTACATTGCATTGTTTTCTATACATATTCTCTTTCCATCATGAAGACTACAGTCCTGTGTGATTCGCGCTTCTAATAAAGGCTTAAGGGAGTAGCGCTCCTATCGCATATTAGGAAAACTAGTCGCAATGCTACTCGCTGAGCTGCATTGTAATGCTGCCTGGTGAGCACACCCTTCTTCAGACCCTCGGTCCCCTCCCTTGAAGGCTGCCTGCCCGCAGCCTTCCATCCTCCGGTGCGCCTGTGCAGTGAATGCATGACGTCACGTCTCCTTGTTTTACACAGGCCTTATGGCGGAGTGAAGTGGGAGCCTAACACTTTTCTCTTCCTTGTCAACAGCTTCAAATACGTTACGGACGGCCGTTAACGAACCGACAAAGAAACATTTGATATGATTGTTATACAATACCACAAAACAATCCATTATTAATATATAAATACATTTATAAATATATTTTTAAATTTCTTTTAGGGAGCGATTTCCATAGGAGAGCCTTTAATGATGAGCCTGATTCTCTCCCAGAAGAAGTAGCAAACCCGTTGGGCCTTAGCTCCACATACCCCATCAACATCCGTGGGGACCAACCACCGTTTACTTTACCCGGCCTCACCCTCCGACCTAACCACAGGCAAACCGCTAAGCATGCCCTTAGATGAAGATCGAACCGATGCAAGTCATGAATACACCCTGGTCAGCAGAGTGCAATGCTTTAGCGATCTCGAGTAAATCGACATCTTGCAATCGGGAATGAAAAAGCTTTCTTATGTGGTTCATTTAGGATGTGTTCGTCTAATAAAGACACAAATTTCGCACAAAAATATTTGAGATAAGAAAACAAACCCGTCAATTTGACTGTTCTATGTTCGAACAGTGGGCTTTCAAGGCTCATTTACCGGCATGTTCACAAGTTTGATTCACCCTTTAACTCATTAGTGCCCAGCGTTGCCATCCGGCAAAGGCGCAACGGCGTTGTTTCAATGTTTAATTCAATAACTTACGAATTGTATTTCTTTAATAGACATAGACATTCCAAAAGAAACATAAAAGCAATTTTTTTCAGTCCTGAATTCCAGCCGTCCATTTCGCCGTAATTGCCAAGCCATTGTACATTCCTGGCCAGAGTGTACATATGACTTGCGTCGGTTCTAATCATTTAAAACCGTGCTTAGCTGCTAAAAGCCTGTGGTTATGTCGGAGGAAAAGGAGGCGTGAAGCAAACTGTGTCTGTGACCGGGAGGTCCCAGGTTTGAGGCCCGATGGGTGCATGATTTTCGACATCAGCTACATAGCTATGTCGAATTTAGCAGCTGTCTGGAAGATAATTCTAACGGCTGGCTGCTTTCATCAGTAGTTTTCCGTGGTGTCTCTCAACACCAGGCGAATGCTGGAGCAGTACCCTAAAAAAGGGCCACGGACCACGCGCGAACTTTCCTTCCTCTTCCTAGTCCAATCATCATCCCTTACTCACACCCACTCATATGCACTATGCTACCGCACATGCCGAGAGACCAATCGGGTGCTTAGAGCTTGTCCCGAATGGGGCGATGCCCTTCCTGGACTACACTTCTTCTATGTGATGTGTTTGGGGCCGCGTCAATCTGCACAGCGCTATGACACCAAGCATTGAATATTACATTTTGTTGATCGGTTGTCCTAACAACGCGTCTTCTTTGACTTCGGAGTTTGAAAACAATGCCATTATTCCAACGCTAGATGCTGATGTTATCATTTAAAATAAACCCAGGGATCTTGGCTAATCAGAATTCATACGAGGAAATTTAAAGAAAAAATTTAGTATCGATTTTGAGAAAAAAATTGTTTAAAAATATTAAAAATGCATATATTTCACGCAAAATTACTCGAAAACCATTGCAATTTTCAAAAAAATTGTACACGACTGTATTTCAGAATCTGTCTTAAAAAACAGATTTCATCAAAGAAGAAACTCTTTAACTTCAATATTTTATTTGGAGGAAAAAGCCGAAAATATTGATATTTTGCAATTTTCAAAAAATCAGGGATTTAAATGAAAATTAAACTGGCGCCATTATTTTAAACGACCTTTATGATATCCGACTACAAAATGTAATAAAAATATTTGAATCTATATTTTGAAATTTTGAAAATGTGGCAGGACTTCGTGTAAACTACCTTCCATAATAATAATATCTGTTTGAAATTTAAGGGAATGGGACGTTAGCCAGATTGATTAAGGAATATCTACTTTGAAGAAAATCGGCTGAACTGTTCAGGCGCTAGCGTTGATCACAGACGGACGGTCAGACGTTTTGTCGCCAATCGATTTTTGATATCAAGGACCCACCAAACATGGTTTCTGAGTACACAATGTATTAGAGGAAGGAATATATACTAATATATGAAGAGACAAGGGCGTTGAGTTATAGCGCAATAACTCAAATGTACGGAACTATAATCTCTAAATGTATGAATTTTTGTGATAGCTTCCTTTGAAGGTAAGGAGTACTATAGGCTGTGATTTAAAGCCATAAATCTTAATGCATTTACAAAATAATTACTTTTGTGGACTTCTTTCCACTAGCATTACATCACGGAATCACGAATACATCAATGTGCAATAATTTACCCGCGCGCCTCAAGAAGATGACAGATACACTATTGAGTTCATCAACGTACAGCATTACATATCTATAGGATAGAAACGGAATGTTTGTTTATTTTACATTCAATTGTCAATCCGAAATTACCATATTTAAAAATTATTTTGACAGATATCCTTCACTCTATTTGTAAAACTAAGTTTGCTATTGATTTCACTTGCACTATTTGTCTTGCACTATTGCACGGGAGTCCGAAGCCTTCGGGATTTATAATCTGCCTAGTGCAGTGTCATTCAGCAAGTTGCTGCAACTTCTACTAAGCTACTACTGCTAGTAATAATAATGATAATAATAATAATAATTTCTCATATAGATTTCTTTAGACCAAATTTAGGAGATAAGAGATGAACATGGGGAACGCTTTCATCAGAACATTCACTTTATGGGGAAAAGATATCAGGGATGTTCGAACCGTGCTATGATGGGAAACTACGTATAGGAGATATTACGTGCACAGAGGCGAAAATCACACAAGAGGAAAAGTCGATCTGATATACATTTTATATTATCACCATTTTTTTGTCTTCTATATTACGCATATTCAGTATAGTTGTAATAAACATATTTGAATAACAAAACGTTTATTTTTCTACTCAAATTCCATAAACAATTATTGTAGTAGTTGTTAAGAAAATTTGAAGATTTGATAATTAGATTCAAAATATTGACACAAAATACTACTTCATATTCATAATCAGTGTTAACTTACTGTGCAAAAAACAATAAAAATAAGATAAACAAAATCTTATTAAATTTGTGACATACTATAATGAATGAAGAGTAGATATTTTTTATTTTGTATTTCAGAAACTCTAATACGATCCGTTCACCCTCATAATAACAACTAGGTGCAAGCTGTCATCAAGAATGTTTAAAATGAATGTACAGGCTCGCGCCATCGTGGCCTGCAAGTAGCTTTCGCAACTTCCTTTTATATTTTTAATAAATGACCTGGAATCTGCCGGAAGGAGAAGACAATGGTAGGTCGCCCTGGAGCTGTCTTCCCCGATTCGGTTCACCGGAATTCCTCCCGGACGCGGGTCGACCGTTATGGGAGGCGCGCGGTGCAGTGGGCGAACCGTTGCTGCTGGCGGCCCCGTATCTGGGGCACGGGCGCCGCGGCTGGTGCACTCGGAGGCAAGGGCAGAATTAACGAAAATGAGGAGCGGTGCGACACACAAAAAGCTCCTCCCCTTCAAAATTGCTTATTACGAATTTCGTTTGATTTATCGTACGACATTCCAAAACAATTTTCAGAAAATAAATAATTTCGTGTGAGGTGGCTTAGGGCATCAACTGATGTCACTGCAGTGCCTCTGAACGAGAAATTCTAGGGTTCGAGTCCAGGCGTGCAGGATTTTGGAATTGGGGAATTAAAGGTGTTCGGTCTAGCGTCAGTAATTACATGCACTGCACTACCACACATGTCAGGAGACCAGTCAGGAGGTTTGAGCTTGACCAGGCTGGGGCGATCCCCATCTAGTGGGAGATACCTGGACATCCAGTGGGAGACAACGTAAATTTCCAGGAAATACGAATTTTAGCCCGCGAAAAATTTATTGTATCCTAGATTAATATTAGAAATGTTATACATCAAATCATCATCTTGTTGGAATTTACGGGTGGAATCTAATAAATTTACTAATTTATATGATGGATTATTAAGTAATTTTTCTCAAAATTAAGATATTTCTCTTTATAACTGTTAATTAACTTCTTTCTGTCTTACTTGATTTTGTAATGTCCCTCTAAAACTCTCTACTTCCTTTCATACAGTTATATGATACAATTTTTTTTTTTTTATCGAAAAATTTTTTTAATGTATATCACATGTAATAAATATTGATATAAAGCAGTTACACAAAGCGCTGCCTTTAAAATAATTCTGATATATTGTGATAATTCTGATATACAAAAACCATTCTGATATATTGTGGATTCAACAAGATTTCGACCTAATGACTAAACAGAGAATTTGATTTTCCAAAGAAAAGTATGCTACATTTAATTTTTTATATTATACAAAAGTTAATTTTCTGCCTAACGTTTTAATCAAAATTGTATGTCAACAGAATAACGCTTTAGGACAAAAGTTTTTTTTCACGTACGATTTTCACGTAAATTAACAATTACATTTGTTCAGACTTCGAAGCTCGTCGCTCAGTAAACCAGAAAATGCGCAACTATCTGCGGAGTGTTAAGCTATGTCAGCGTTTAATTTAGCCAATCTGAATGAAATCGAATCACAGACGACAAACTTCACAAGTTGAACAACAATGTCGATGTCTAGAAAGCACTGAATTCAAATAGTAATTAAAAGCGAAAGACTTGCGACAATATGAGCGCTAAATTAATTATCACTTATCATAGACATTCGATTATCACTTAAAAGAAGTCAAAGTGTTCCAGTTTAAGACGCATTTTGGGATTTTCTCGAAAATTTACCCTGATTTTACCCTCTATTCAAAGCAAACCCAGTGAATGTTCTACTTTAACTCTTCAGTTCCTTTCAGCCTTCGACCTTAATTGTAATGTACCTTCATTGGGTACATCAATTCACTGCAAGAAGCCAATTCATAGTGGCCGAAGGGTGACACTTAAACGTAAGCCTGGTTCTTCGGATCGAGAAAGTCTACGGATTTTCAGAAGACTACTCGAGTATAATAACATCAAATACGTTCATGGCAAACTGAAATGAGTTTTCGGAATTCATTTCAATATCTATTATGTATCACTACTCGCCATAAGTCTCGACCCACTCGCCACATTGTTTGAAATTTAAAAATCATATTTAATACGATCTCCAGGCAGAGAGGTTATGTAAGCAGACGTCAACATTATAGACATGATCTTGAAAGAGGTATATTCTTAACCACCCCAAAGTTGAGAAGTTATAACTTTAAAATGAGTTTTGTTGTTTAGATGTTGTACTCAGTACTCACATGGAATAAAAACAATGTTAATTCAATAAAAATAAATAAAACCTATTGAAAAATTCTCAATTTAAAAATCATTTTTTTCGTTTCTGCCACGAAGACAAAAAAATTGATTGAAGACATTTAATCTATTCGCAATACACAAGCAAGATTCCGCTCTGAGCGAGCGCAACTGATGGTTCAGAATTTTACTTTCTCGTTACTGCTTAAGCACAATAGAGAAAATATTATAGTGATGTGGGAAGAAATGGCGAAATTTCAACACACAAATTCATATTTCCAGACCATGGTAACGAAAAAGTGGATAAATGTACTAATATATAGTAAATTACTTCCACTAACACATTGTATGGTCAGAATCCATATTTTGTGGGTTCTTGATACAGAAAAATCTGTTTACGGCAAAACTTGTGTCTGTCAGTGCGTCCACCTGAGAAACACGGCTAGCGGCTAAACTGTCAGTAGGGTTTTCACCAAAATTGATATTCCCCAATCGAACTGGTTTATGCCGTAGTGTACGGAACGACGCGCTTTTGTCCAAACAAAGAGAGGCTAGCTCGCAAGTTGAACAGCTGCTGTCCTGATATAACGCAATAAAGCCGTAGGAGCAAATTGGTAGCCTGTTGTGTTTAATATTGTGAAATACTTTCACAATATTAAACGTTAGAAAGCAAAAATATCCGCTGCCTCAACCCACCATCGCTGACCCTCAAGATCGGCAAGATAATGAATTTAAGGCCACTAAGTTCTTTTGGAATATTTTCAAGAGAGATTGCTCAGTCATTAACATTTTATTCACTATAAAATTATCCTCTAAATATCTTTAAAATTCTTGTAAACGTGATATTAGTCTCCTTGCACTAACATCATTGAGCTATACAATGGTACTCCATATCGGAGGTATTAACATTTGACATTATCTGCATTTTGTTAAGAGAAGGACATGAAAAAAATCGGGAAAAAAATTGATTTTTCATAATTTGCGCCATTTTATCCTTTGTATTCTCCTGAACATGCTGGTATACAGTGAATGTATGTTTTACTACGTTTTAGTCCCTAAAAAAGTATTTAATGGAATTATGCAGTAGTCAAGGCATTTAAAGAGTGGACGTAACCCTTGTAGCCATAAAGAATGGAAGAGAAATTGTTTTTTTTTTTAAATTCGCAAAGTTTGAGACATTGTTTGCAATTCATGTCTGCACTGTTCGTTTCCGTCTAGCGTGTTACCTTTGTTTATTCTAAATAAATCGGATATTGTGTTGTGAATAAGAATAGAAATAATTGCATTGTTGTAGTTTTATTGTTGTAATTATATATAGAGATGTAGTTGTATTGAATAAGAATTGAAGTAAAGTATTGTTGTGTAGATAAAACGTCTATTGTAGTGGTAAAATAATTAGTAATATCTATGGGAAGAACCAAATTTATCCTCCAACGCATTGCCAAACAACGTGCAAACAAGTGAGAACAAAATAATAAATTATCTCCTAAAACAAAAAAAAAAAAAGAACCAAGAAAAAAAAAGAATCAGGAAGCTAAAAGGAAAGGAAACAATTAGGAGGTTTCAGATGACCCAGAATATGGAACAGGAATGCACTGAGTGATTAGTACATCCAAAATTTAGCTAATTTACCAAAACTTTGAAGTCAATTTACTCAAATTCTTATTCTTTTTACTTTCGAAACATTTATCTCTAGGAAAAATGGTAGTAAATGTGTAATCTTTTGATAGCACTATCTACAATGTTTGTAAATTCATAATTAGCAACAAAACTACCAAAAAGGCCAGCCATTTATATGTAAAAAAATTATAACACAAAAATGTGTATTTTTTCGTAGTATAATAAAAATTTATATTCAAAAGCGAATAATTGTATATAATATTTTTGAGCTGATTTCATCTAACGAAGGTTTAAATGTCAAATATTCAAAAAAATCAATCCTGTAAGAAAAATAGTTTTTAGATTTGGATACCTAAAAATCGTAAAATTAACCTGGGCGAGATACGATATCCTTCTCCCTTAAATGCAAGTCTTTCTCACTCGATTTTTGAGGATATATTTAAAAACCAATTAAAAAATATTCCTTAACGCTAATAATGTATACTTGGGTTTTTCTAACGTGCGGCTCTAAGGGAAGTATCTCCTAGATATAATTCGGCACGACGTTTTGAGTCATTCTCAGTCCTGCCGCATGATCGCGACCGCTTCAAGCAGTACTGCATATCAAGCTACTCTAGCGGCAGGAGTGAGAATGACTCAAAAAGTCGTGCCGAATTCCATCTTGGAGATACTACCCTCAGCCGCCACGTTAGAAAAACCCAAGTATAGTCTACGTTTCTGAAATTTTGCAATATGTTTATCGAGTATGAAAAAGGCGTTCTCGCATGAGAAACAATTCAAGTAAAGGTTGTTCATTAAATCTCAATACCTTTTACGACAGGCGATTAGGTTTATCGAAAAGTTGTTGATTCATGTTTTTTCAATTTTATGGGTAAATGAAGCTTTGTTTAATTTTCCTATCTCTGTGCCCGCAAACAGGGGACTTCGAAAAATTCCATAATATTCAACCCTTCGATATATGAACTTGCCGTTGATAGAAAATGTCATTATCACTATTGCTCTGCGACTCATCGACTCGACGTAATGAACTTTGCAATATAATATGTTTATAGACAATTAACGTGTTACTGATAAATATAAAGCAACGCAAGTCGTAGCACTGAATAGAGAAGATATAAATAAACAATACTGTTTATGTTCACATTTGCCGTAAACTGGTTTGTCTCGGCGTTATTAAATTTACCGGACAATTGTTTTATAAGCTAATAATACATTGAAACGCGCCGCGTTTCCACCCAAAGAAACGGCGAGACATCAAGCACGAACACGGCAGAACGGTTGCAAGAGGGCACTCGCTAGCCAAGAAAAACGGTTACGGGCGGCGAGGTGTAGTCGGTTGGCCGACCGTGGGAACGAGGCCGCGAGGAGTCAGTGTCTGGCTGGCCGCCGGCGAGGAAGGACGTATCTGGGGCTGCTCCGCGATCGAAAAGCAAACTAGTATCGCGAACGAACGAGTGCAGAAAGATTAATTGACGGACAATTTGTGCGTGATAACAATCAATAGTCGATCGGACATATTGCCAAAGTGATAGCTGCTATTTGGAGTAACATAGATCAAAAGACGTCGAGTGGATCGGAGAATAGGAAAGGAGACGTACTTCGGAAGCGCAGCGCCTCACCTCGGCTGGTCCCAAGTGAAACGACCCCGGCAAGCAGCGAAGGGGCGCGAGGCAGCCCGAGGGTCCCCGAAGCCGCCGACGATCGTAGTGGAAGAAGTAACGGTAAATATTTCTTCGATCGATAAGATCGAGAGACTAACAGTGATTCTGGGTTATATGAAAGAAAAGGGTAGAGACCACCATAGATATTGTATCATTAGTGATTTGTATAGAATTAATAAATAGTTCAGTTTATTTTGTTCACGGAACAGTGGTGTTTGATTAATAACCCCGAGCCCATTCACGAGAAAGAACACTTGTCCCTTACAAATAAATTTACTGAGAACAAGCCGGCCTACCCGGTACGTCACAACATAAATGAATTAATATATTGTAACGGACGTTTTAATGACTGTTTATAAAAGCGAGGAAAGTTTGAAAATCAGTCATAGTTGGTGTGCAATCATTTTCACGACTTTGCGGAAACTGTTAGTTCAATAAAACCTAAAATAAATGCTACGTCTAGTCTAGAAATGTTGTTTTGGGCACCGTTTAGTCGCGACATATGCCAAACCATACCTCACCCGCCCTCAGCATTACGCTTCGATCCCCGATCTCACGGGTTCGAGTCCCGCCTTGGCCTCGGTTGTTTGTCCCTTGTCTCTCACGTACTCGTATGTGTTGTCCCGGAGGGCCCCGCGATCTGCTGACCCAGATCAGGGGAGCGCGCAGGTGTGTTGGTGTCCAATGATGGTCGAATTTGCGTCTCATCCGGATGTAAAGGGTAATCGGCAGTCGACTGGATAAAAGTTTGGTTTGTTTTTTTCGTGTTTCCGGGCGCGTCAACTGCTTTGGACATTAGTCCCGTAAGTGTAGTGCATGTTTTACTCGGGAGATGGCGGTGATCTTCCCCCGCTGGATGGCGAGATCCGGCGCCGACCTACCGTCGGCTAGTGGGGTTTTCCCCGTAACCAGGACTCTCCCACCAGCGGGGCACCGCCCCAGTCGGGACAAGCTCTAAGCTCCCGACCGGTCTCCCGGAATATGTGGTAGTGTAGTGCATGTTAGTGTAAGTGTGTGTGTAAGGGGAGAGGATAGGACAAGGAAGAGGAAGGAAAAATCGCGCGCGGTCCGTTTGGTAGGGTACTGCTCTGGCATTCGCGTGGTGATGATCGGAGAAACCACGGAAAACTACCGATCAGAGCAGCCGGCCGCTAGAACTCTCCTCCAGGCAGCGAGTGGACTCGACCTAGCTGAAAAGCTAGTGTCGAAAATCCTGCCACCGTCAGGACTCGAACCTAGGACCTCCCGGTCAGAGGCGCTGCAGTGGCATCATTGATGCACTGAGCTACCGCTCCCGGTCTGGATAAAGCTCTTTGAAAAAAAAACAATTTCGAAATACACTCTAGAAGGCTCCGCAAATTGTGCCAGAGATGAACGTTTAAAATTAAAAATTTGACAGGAGTAGCAAATTGATTGTTAAAAGTTAGTATAAATGTTGTTAAAGTGATAAACATTTATTGGTCAATTGACACCAATTCTGGACCGAAAAAGCCCGCTCAGAAATATTTTTCCGTCACGGCGTACACGCAGGCAAAATTTGCCCGGGACAGTCTGACAGGGAGAGATGGCAATATTTCCGCCGCACGCGTAAACAAATGAGCCCCCTCCCCGCCGGGGAGCTTATTTCCCACCCCTTGGAATTTTTCACCAATCACGAGGACACTAAGGTTCTTACTGCTAGTGACTGGTCAACGCGCCCCTGCGTGAATCGCAGTTTGTCCAAGTTTGTCGATGCGTTTGTGAAGATAGAATTTTAAACGAGTTTGTTTTCTTTGAAGGAGGGTATATCAGCCAGGAACCATCCTTAGCGTAATTTTTCCCGTGAATTCTTATGGGGGAAAGACTAAGCCTCAGAGTTTCGGTGATCATTTCTCTATTGACAATAAAATAAAAGATAGTAATTGTATTTTCACACAACTCTCTGTCATTAATGAATGTTAATTCAAACAACAGTGAGAAACACGAGTAAACCTCGTTTGCATTTGAGTGAATTATGTAAAACAAGCTAATCTCATCGTTCTCCGTGGTTATTCCTCAGGCAACACAGCAACGGGAACCTGAGCGAGTGACTAGATGTCAGTGTTCTCTCTTCATAACTCATCTCGTCTCCCGTCTTATATGTTTATGCAGTTTCATAATTATGAGGCGACTTGATTATGGAGAGCAGAGTGAGAACTTCTCGCTAACTCGCTTCGGATTCTCAAGTGGTAACGGGTTCCAGACCTGAATGGGAACGGATTTTCCGAAGAGATAGGGCATGATGTCGCTTTGCAATGTCGCACGTATCAACCCATGGGAAAAAAAATTTTTTTTAGGAGTGTACCTCCGTATAAATAAAACCTATTCATTACCCCGCCTATGCTGAAAGAGTCGAAGATCATGTAATGCATTTTACATTCTCGCCACCGCTTATGCAGAGAGAGAAAGTTATGTAATGCTGCGCGAAAAAACGGCCAAATTTTGGCAAAAACCTCTGATTACAGGGCCCTGGTAACAAAAAAGTGGATAATTTGATTTGCTAAATTAGAAAAATTAGAAAAAAAATCCTCTAACTTGCGAGTTCTTGATACCAAAAAATCGAATGACAGCAAAACGTCTGTCGGACCGTCCGTCTGTAAACAACGATAACAGCTAAATCATTCAGCCGTTTTTCTCCAAAATTGATATTCCCCCAATCGATCTGGCTGAGGTGACGGCCCCTAATGAATTTGAGACCGATATTTTAATTTTGAGAGGTACTTTACCTGAAGGACATTTTCAAAATTTTCAAAAATAAAAGGTTGAATCTTTTTTGATTAAATTTTGTTGTTCGATAGTGTGAAGAACGTTTAAAAGAATGGTACAGTTCTCATGTCCGTTAAAAACTCTAGTTTTTCGAAAATTGCAAAAATTAAAAATTTTCTCGGCGTCTTCCGACAACTACAATTATAAACACAGAGATTTTTTCCCTGACTTAAGTCTATTACTTATGGATAGACTTTTAAATAAGGTCATGTACAATTTTTCGAAAATATGAATACTTTTCGGGTAATTTTGCGCGAAAGTACACGTGTGAAAAAACTAACTGTTTTAGCACCATTTGTTTACACTAGTGGTGCCACAACCCTTAAATTCTTCGCATTACTTCGAAATTTGCAGTTTTCTAACAATCAGAGTGTTTTACGAAAATAAGACGTGCGATTCTTTTACGCGTCTCTCGTTTTATCCGCCCAGAAAATTGATTTTTGAGAAAATGTGTATTTTTACAAATTACATTAATTTCAATCAGAAATCACGCGAAACAAATCTTTTTTCAAACATTGTACCTGACCTTTTTAAAAAGCTGATTTTTAGAATAAAAATCTCTACCTTCAAGATGCTAGTTTTGAAATGTGAACTTTTGCAATTTTGAAATACAGAGGTTTCGCCGAAAAAGGGACCTGCACTAATTTTATACTGGCCCTTGATGTATACGAGGAGAAAATGTAAAGAAAAAATTGGAACTGATTTTGAGAAAAAATTTTAAAAAATTAAAATTGTCTGTATTTCACACAAACTTACGCCAAAACACTCGAAAATTATGTATGGTTTTATCTGATCTTGAAGATGTGATCTTTTAAGATCAAAATTAATTCAGTAAGTATCATTATCTTCAATGGTTTTCTTGTAGGGAGATTCCGAAAAAATGTGAACTTTTCCAATTTTCTAGAAATCAGGGTTTCAACGAAAATGAGACTTGTACCATTCTCTTCAGCGTCCGTTACGCTATCCGACGTCCAGATTAATTTAAAAAACTCAGAGCCAGTTTTTTAAAAAAAATTTCAAAATGTTTAAACCATGTTCGTACTCTCAAAATTCAAAATATCCGTTTCAAAGTTGCAAAGTCTCGAGTTCATTTTAATCGATCAGAGAATATCAATTTCGGTTAGAAAAGGGTGAACGACACCGATGGACCACAGACGGATGGGCAGATAGACGTTTTCCTGTCAATCGATCTTTTGGCATCAAGGACCCACGAGAAATGAATTCTGACTACAAAACGTGTTAGATGAAGTAATTTACTACATATAATTATAAGATTTATCTACTTTTTCGGGACCAGGGCTCGGCAATGCGAGTGGTTCTGTCGAAAATTCGCCAATTTCCGGCGCACGATTACAATAGTTTTTCTTCCGAAGTCTGGGGGAGGAAGTAAAAAATTCCATTTTTTTCATTATATACATCCATATACAATCACTGAGGGTCCTGCGATCGACCGACCACCCGTCCGTTCGTCCCTCACACTTGGTTATAGCACTTCCGGTCCACCAATTGAGTCAAATTACGTCATTCGACACGTTGCGGTCTCCTAATAGAGAACTGATCATTGTTTTGCGGATCCATCCAAAATATTCTAAGAAATTCTCTTAAAAGGTGCTGTTTGTTTTTAACGCATTTTCAGCGACTGACGGCTCGTGTAGGTGGTCGATAGCTCATTTGGTTCCTCTCCTCAAGACAAAATACTATTTCATGTAACTTTTTGAGCAAGCCGGGTAACTATACGATTTATTTCATAAGTACGTTTTGAAACGGAGGTCCGTTAGAAGCGAGTTTTCAAATTTGTACTTATTCAATACACTAATTAAACATGATACTGGACTTGCATACGCTTTTTGGTTTACAGCATTATAAATGTATGAGAGAACCAAAGTTCATTTTTCGAAACAACTGTATTATGTTACGAGTATTTGATGTCTGTGAGAAAAAACGGTGGTCCGCTGTTCGGTTTACCGCTACCATCCATGGTTCTCTCGTTGCGATTGGCTGAATGTGTGACTGATGACAATTATTCCTGTCACTGGCGGCAAGTACGTCATCATCGGTGCTGTAAGAAGACAGTTACGAACGATTTCTTGTAACGAAAAAGTTCGTTTATGATGCAGGAATCCAAAACTTATTTTCATGATGAACTTGCAACGCGTAAATGAAACCGTTTAACTCGAAAATACCCTTGGGAGGTGCCAAACTAAGCCACTACCCAGCATTTTCATTTATTGCAATTTTGTAGTGTCATTCCAACTTGTGTGGTAATAGAATTCACCATTAACAATTTTATTCAATGTTTTTAACATTTCGCCAGAATGTGTGGAGGGAATTAACAACCACAAGGAAAATTTTATTTAGGTATTTCCGTTTAAAAGACTAAAATATACAGTAATTCTAAAGAACTTTTACAGTAATTCTAAAGAATAAAGTATGAGTTGGATTCGTAAATGAAAGTATCGTAAAATATTTCAAAATAATTTTTAATAAATTTAAAATAATATAACCTACTTTGCTGAAATTTACTTGTTCTGGGTTTTTTATTTTATTAAATTAAAGCTTGAACAACGTAGCAGATAGTCAAGCGTACAATTACATAATTAAAAAATTAAAAAAAATTTTTACTCATAATCGAATGTATACGTACAAAAACAATACAATTTTCGACAACGTTCAATAATTTACTAACACTACACTTCTACGCACTAAAATCACAGTTTGGAAAGCACAGACATAATACGGTTAAGTTCATGTGAATTGGACGACTGACGATCCTTCAATGAAACTTTCTTTGAATGGTCAAAGCATCACTCCACTTCCCTGAAGGGACTTATCCGCACTGTAATCGAATTTGCTGGTATTATTATACAATGTTGAACACTATTCTTCGTATGGTAGAAATCATTCTCTCTGAATATTAGTCATAAACAATCCAAACACAAAATAAAATAGGGTAATCCCTTCAAGTCAGTACAGACGGTGTTGACAGTGGCTACAATGAGCAAGATGTCAGTATTATTCATTTAAAGAAGTTGTCACAGAATAAGTAATGAATATTCTGTGTCTAATTTAATCGGTCCGAATTGTAGATATGACAAAAAAAAGAAATGAATTGTTCACACTTTTAAAAAGATATTATTTGTGGAATATACCAAAACCCGGCCCCCATTTTTGTTCCAATATTTCTAAATCAAATTTTCTGCCCAATTAAATCAAACTATATGCAATGCATACCTTGCTTAGTTATGCACAGATTATATTCTACTTAAAATGATTGGCCAAATAGTTTAAGAAATTTTTTTTTCGTAAATGTTACATTTTGTGGATCTTTAACAAAGGTTTCCTATTGTGAGCCCCCGGAAACGTATTAAGAAATTAATAAAATAATTCAAACAACTTCAAAAAGACTGAACTGAGTATAATTGTACAAAAGTACAAGTTCAACACCTTCTGCATAAGAAATTGTCTTGTGTCTTGCATACGGAGTCTATATATTCAAGAGCGACAAAAATCACATATATAAGCATCTTTTTTCCGCCTCCGCACATTATACATTAGACAAGAGTGAAAATATTATATAGGCCCATAATTCTCCTACAGCTCTCTGAAAATATTACACTGCAAAACATGCTCTCTGCATCTTCTGAATCTGTGAGGGAAGTGGCAGAACTTCCAATTCGGAAGACCCAGAGGACATGTGGCCGGCAGCCGGAAGGTCAAATATTCGTTTTGCTCCTTGTTTAATTTCAGAATTGACTTAAATATTGTATATCTCTATTCGGCTTCTCTGGGATCAAATTCCGAAATTCTCTTGACCTCTTCCTTGTTCCTACCCTCTCGAACCGATGAGCTCCAGAGTGCTCTCTTGCGTATTAGTAAACTCTTAAGGCCTGCCAAGGAGTGCCAAATAGCGTAATTGTTTTATTTTACAAGGCAAAAAATGTGGGCTGGGGTTAGACACCAGCATGTTTATATTCCAAATGCCAATAACATGTTTACAAGGCAAGTAAAATAGATTGCATTACCCTATATCAAACTTGTAATGTCTTCTTCAAAATAATGTAATGGGTAGAAGATTGCCGATGAAATATTGAAATCAAGCTATTGAGAATAAGCTCTTGAAAAAGATTTTGCTTTTCACTGATTGCACTTTTCACTGGCCGACTGTCTGGCAACAAATGAAGATGAAGACTTGACTGACCGGAGGACTTTCAAAGAACCACAATTTTAGTACGCCACAGTACTCAATAGAGCAGAAAATCAAGGAGCTCGCTTTAGGAACCGGGCCGGGTTTGGGTTCTTTCTTCTATTATTATTAGTGAAATTTTGCCGCCCGAGACGGGCCGACCCTGCCACCCCCACTACGCTACGCCAAGTAAACCATTAACAGCACGACATGTCTTTATTTGTTACGTTCCAGTTCAGATAGATGTGTTTTCTCCTCAACAATCATAATTGCAGAGGCACACAAATTGCTCCGTGTTAATTCTAGTAAACACTACGGTTGCATAAAGATATAAAGGAAAGTTGTGCTCTGTTTAAAAAGTTTCCTTTAATCATCTTTATATTCCTAAGTTCTACTACTTCATTCCTGAGTTTACTTATCTCTCTAACCACAACTATAAACTCCTCAGCACAATTTGCATCAAGAATGTATCTGTGCATGTGACGCTAAACCTACAGTTTTAAAGCGCCGTATGTCACAGCAAAACCACTCCCCTTTGTGGCTTAAGAACATTTCCTCTTGCCCTCCGTGATGTTGTTTCTTCTCTAGTGCCCATCCATAACACACACTCGACGGCCGGTCACCCCTCATCCGACGAACAGAAGAGTACTTCCTCGTGATAACCATCAGAACGAGGTATTAACCCACCTTCTTCCTGAAGTGCTCTATTACAGAACATCTCACCATGACCATCTTGAGATGAACGACCTCACCTCAGAGCAGAAAATATCGCCGACCCAAATTACACCTCGGTTCTAGCACTGCCTTAGCACATTATTAGACATTATTTTATAATGAAGAATAGACAGGACAGTTGATAGTGAGAAGTAAAGAATGAATGTATTTTACAATGGAAGAATTTCATACCAATTAAATTACAGACGTGAAAAGGAGAATGTAAAATATGGAAGGAAGTATGACTCTTCAACCAACATGTCGATGCTGGGGTCATACGAAACAAATTTCTGTCTGAATTGTCTATTTTTAAATTACTTTCTTTATGCAAAAGGTTTTCCTCTCATAAAAGTTCCATGAAAATGGTATTGCTTTCCCTGAACAAGCTATTAGCCTCTCACCCTAGCGGAACTAATCTCAGCTCTACGGAAGGCGTTATTACGAAATTTTCGGCAGGTCAGTGGCACTAAATGGTCTGCACCGACTTAATGTATTTAATTCTCTGCACTTTGTGAAGTGTACTCCAGTTGCCAAGGAACCCAGTCCAACACATCAAGTTGTGCACCAATTTACATACGCTTTCCATTTGCATTGCAAAATAGTAAGAATAACATCTTTCGAGTTCACAGTCCTCTGAACAAAAGCATCGTCATTTTTTTGTTCGACAAGGCACTTTACCAAATAAATCATTATTTTTAACACATTACAATGCTGTAAAATTGAAAATATAATTTCAAAATTAAATAATATTAATGATAATAACAATAATAATGTGAATCACAAAGAATTAATAAAAAGTTTCCATGACAAATAAATAATATATTAAAAAGTTTAATATTAATCTATACCAGAAAGGCAGTTATGGTGCTACAGCAGCAATATTTTCTCGTATTACTTTTGAATCTGTTACATAATATATATTTCGACGTATATTCACCGACTGAGGTGGCTCAGGGTATCTACTAATATCGCTGCAGTGCCTCTGACCGTTAACTTCGAATACCGATGGTGGGAGAATTTTCACCACTAGCTAGGTTGAATTCATGGTGAGATGTTCTGTAATAGCTGGGTTGAATTCAGACAGTCTGGAGGAGAATTCTAGCGACCAACTGCTCTGATCGGTATTTTTCTGTGGTTTCCCCAATCACACGGGGCGAATGCTCGAGCAGAACCCTTACAAATGGGCCACGGAGCGCGCACGATCTTTGCTTCCCTTCCTTGTCCTATCCACATCCTTTATACACAAGTACACTCTACTACACTTGCACACATGTCGGGAGACCAGTCGGAATTGGGGTTTGTCCCGGATGAGGTGGTGCCCTCTGGTGGGAGAAAGCCCCGCAAGCCGATGTGTAGGGCGGCGCCGGATCGCAACATCCAGCGGGATAAGATCCTGCCACCTCTCGTAATAAAGCATGCACTGAACTTACGGGACTAATGGCCATAGCAGTTGTCACGCCCGGAAACACGAAATAATAAATCAATCAACGACGCATATTCGTACTAGCTGAACTCGCAAAATCGTTTCCAGTTCTCAAAAATATTTGACTTCAACTTTTTTATTTTGATTAAAAATATCATTCAATGTATAATGAAGATTTCCAACAACACTAAGGCATTTCTATTGTTTTTTATCAGTTTTGACAATATTACATATTTTATAAACATATTAAATTATTTAAGACACGGAAATCGTTCAAAATATGGTTACAAAATTGGTCCGCCAGGTCGTAAATGAAATCCTAGACATTTGCCAGTTTGAGCACTCAAAAGGCGTATGTAATTATCTACATTTTATAAGTAGCACTCTGCAAAACTCCTTCTGGGTTTATGAACTAGGTCAATTTTTATAAAAAATTAATTTGGTTAACATTTTTATAAAAGAAAATGATTTTAATCAATTTATTACTCTATTTATGAATTGAAAGGTAGAGCAAGGAGGTAAGCAAGGAAAGCAAATAAATAAAATAAATGCCATAATATGATTATTTTTTAATTTAAACACACAAAAAACTATTTTTTTCGCTGTAAGTACTTACCACGTGAATATTTTAGCCTATTATTTTAGCCTTATATTTTTGAAAATAATTATATTTTCTACGTCCAAACATGTGGGAAAAATCAGAGTCGAATTGCAAACTAAGGCCGGAACCCCCCCCAATCCGGCTAGAGCCTTTTGAGATATTTTCGAGAAATTTTCGAAAATGTATTCATCATGAACGCTCGAGTGCCTTGCGGCTACTTCTTGTCTGTGGCTTGCGCCTGTTTCACCTCTGCTGCCGCCTTATTGTCCCGGGTCGGTCGGGGGCTCCCGAAGGCTGCGGACTTCCGGTTGTTGTTGGGACTTCAGGTTAGTACCCCAAAATATCAAAACATGCGTTTCGCGTTCAAGGGACTGGAATATCAGTCACACAGATCGAGGTATATCAAATTTGATAAAAATTGCTTTTATTGATTAGGTGCTAGCGTTGCGTGAGACAGCCAGTCAGATACATACTTTTTGCCGATAGAACCACAAAATGTGGATTTTGACTTCTCAATTTATTAAAGTAATTTACTACACATAGGCGCGAGATAAATCCACTTTTTCTCTATCGTATTTCTATAATACGAGTTAGTCTCTCGTAAAGTCGGCGCATTTGGCTTCAGCGTAACATACTTCCTCAATACTATGTAGTAGTCTGTGGGAAAGTAAGAATTTTTTAAGAAGGCAGTCTTCTTTTAAGCCTTGGTCTGTAAAATATAACCGCAAAGCAGTATTATGTTTACAATATCACAAGAAAATTAATTTCATTCATTTTCATTATGTTTATTATCATAATTCCACTTTCACATTCCTTCATACATACAAGTCGATTGTATCTTACAGTAAACAAGTTACTGTAAAGAATGTTCATACCCCACATACTTTCCTTGTGCTGAACAACTTTTGATATTGTTTGTCTCTTATATTTCGAAGAAACATTTAAATTGACATTTTATACGGCAATTCCTCGCAATTCTTTTTAAAAACTGATAAAATCAAACTTAGTATGTTTGTTTAGAAAAAATACAAAATGCAATAAGCAGTTTCGAAAAAATCTATAGCGCTCAACGAATACTAGTAGAGACCTTTCACCTGTTTGAATATACAAGAGTACATAGAGTTTAAAAAAGAAAGTAGGGGGAAATTAGAGAGACCTATATATATATATATATATATATATATATATATATATATATATATATATTGATAATATCGCTGATGAGTTTGATATCTTCTAATAATTGAATAAAAGGTGTTATTAGGTATATTATTACCTGACAACACCTTTTCTTTAATAATAGAGGTAGATTTTGTTTGTGTCAAAGAATATGAAACCTAAACTTAAAATTATAGAAGACAAGAGGAGTTTGAATAGAATACAAAAAATAAAGTAATTAAGATGCAAAATAAAATAGATATGAATGAAAATAATCACACGAAAGAGATAAAAAGATACTATTAATCAAGGTAATTGAAAAGACGAAACACGTAATCTTACAGACAAATGCAGAGCTATTTAAATTGATAATGGAAAACGGCAACGTAAACTTAGATGGAAGAGGTGTCCAGTATACGAATTTGTAAGTGTTGTCAGATGTTTCAAGTGTTGGGGTTTTATTCATTTATAGAAGATTGTAAGAAAGACACACATTCACAGCACAAAATGTGAGCATTATAGAGAACCGCCCCTGATTATTCATACACACCAATGTTGATGATTTTTTGTACGGACATACAAACACTCTCCATTTACCTGTATATGAACACAAGTAAATGACAAAGCAGCCTGAAATTATCAGAAAGTCGAATTGAAAACTGAGATTAGAACACATAGAAGAAAAATATAATAAATGAAATACGCCTAAAGAAAAAAAGAACGACATATTTTTGTACATTCTTCTATAAGAACAGCAAGTATACAGAAATACTTCAAACTGCAAACGTTTGTACACAGATTTTGAAGAGTAAACTAGAGCTAATAATCTTAGTTAAACAAACGAAAAATATAAGAAAACGGCCAGGAAGATGTTCAAATGATTAAACTCTGGTTGTCAGACAAACGATTGGGCTTTATGGTGCGAATTGCCTCTCACAGTAAAGGTAAATTTTCCTATTTCTTTGTATATTATAGTTATTATTAGTAGAAATATTGTGAATATTTAGAACTGCCTCGGCTCTTCCTTCAGTAAGTGTCGTAAATGTGAAGCAGCCAGATGTGGCGGCGTTTCTCCCCTACTGGAACGTGAGATCTGTTGCCGACCTATACTTCAGCTTGCGGGGTTTTTGCACCTTACGGCATCTCCTCATCGAGGCGCCGCTGCGGCCGGGACAAGCTCTAAGTTCGCAACTGGTCTCCCGACGCGGTGGCCGTGTAGTGTATGGTACATGTGTGAATGTATAATGTGAGAGGAGCGGACAGGGTTTGAAGACGAGAGTATTTCGTGCAGTTCGTGCCCGTTAGTTACAGAACTGTTCCGACAGTTTCCTGAGGGAGATGTTCCGAAACTGATCTCCCGAAGAGCGCGCGACCATGGCCTCTGAATGCGAGGCGTTTCCCCGCAGCCCCTTCACGGCCATCTGCCGCAAGGACGTCCGTCCGTCGGAGATCCCCCCTGGCGCCAGGGAAGCGCCCGCCACGACTTCACTGATTAGCGGAGCGCATTTACATAATGAGCTCGGGACAATGGAATACTTGGCAGCAGGTGCCAGGCACACGTAAGTGAAGAAAGCATCAAGCAACAAGAGATTCGAATGGTGGAGATCTTTCTCTGGCGCCTCTCAGTAATTAGCGCAGAAGGTCTTCAAAACATCTTCGGATGGTATATGATCACCGGAGGTCATCTAGCAAACGAGAGAAAATGTTTTCCATTCTCATGAGGAGAGGATCTCAAAAAGCGTCACGAAAATCACCTGAGAATAACCTTAACACAGACTTCTACTTACAGGAGTAGTGTGAAAATAGAAATTTAAACAAATATGGTACTATTATTTCTAGTCCTACAATTATTTACTATTTCCTCTCTCTGTATTTGCGGTCGTTACGCGGAGCCAGGAAAGAATTGCTCTCTAGACGATTTCAATGAAAACTCTCAATCACCGATATGTCCCAGAAACTCGCTCACTAGTTTGTAGTCCAATATTACTTGTGTTAGCATCTGACCCGCGAATGAAAATGATGGATCATTCCAACGCTTGGATTGCATACATTGTGTATTTCGATAACTATTCAGACATTATTACGAGTAGTAAGTCTATATTTTAAAAATTCCATTGACTATGAAGTTCTAGCGACGATACGTACTTCTGACTTTTCTTGTAACCGAAGTCTAGATTGTTCTTCTTGAACATGGCTGTTTTCTCGTGATTGTATAGAACTATTAAACCTGAGCGACTGTTCGGAATTTCGGCATTCGTAATGATGGTTCTGTCCCAGGACAACTTCCACTCTTGCATTTTTTCAAAACTTCTAATAAGAATTTTATGAACACACATTCATGCTTTCTTTTCTGTAGCCCATTAATGATTTTTTTCTCGTGTCTAAAGTTGGAGACGTTGGAAACCAATACACAATAAATGGTAAGAAAAAATCTGAATGTTCTCTTGTGATGCAAAAGATATTCTACACATATAATTATTTCCTACAGACGAGTCTTTTTTATTATTATTATTATTATTATTATTATTATTATCATCTTCTATTATCGGGCTTTTCTCACCAAAAAATCCGAGTTTGAGAGGCCTCTAGGCATTCCACATTTCTAGATTTACACTTTTAGAACCGTGCGATCAAGCCGGCAGGTTTCAAGAATGATTGACTTTTGAGGTTTTTGAATAATTTTGTGAGAAGGAAGAAGTATTTATTTCCAAATAATACTTTAGATGTTCGTTAACAAGATCAGTTACTGTTATTACAATTCCCTTATTTCCGTCCGCCGTATGTGAACAACATTAGCGCCTAAACTATACATAGAATTTTTTCACAACTGAATAAACTCCTGTCGATCTGGCCATGCTGGAAGCTCTGCAATTTTGAAAAACATTCATTAACTTTTGCGGATAGTTTACATGTAGTCCCAGGAACATTTTCCAAATTTTCTCAAAAGTGGCTCCAAATTTGTTATTTAAATTTCTTGTAAGAATAGAGTGAAATCCACTTATAATGGTAGCATAGGTCAGATTTCCACTGTTAACTGTATTTTTTCGCCGTCTTCTCACAATTACTAAATTAAGGGTGGAGTTTTTCCTTCAAGTATTTTTTCTTCACAATTAGTTCTTTCATTTAGGTCATGTATAGTTTTTGAAAATTTTAGTAAATTTCAACAAATTCCCCTTGATATTTTAAATTGCTAATATTCTCTAGTGAATTGGCCTAAAACCAACAAATTTGCTTTCAAATTCTTGAGGCAGCTTTTGAGTTAATTTCTCGCTAACATATATTGTTTTAAATATTTTGTAACATTTCTAAAGCGAACAGGATACACCACATTTTACACATGCACGATTCCTACCCTTTTTCTGCACGATTCCTACCCCTTGTTCTACATTGGGGTAGCAAGAAGAAAAATTTCAAATGTAAAGTAGAAAATCAAAATTGTCTTATTTTGAAGAAAATGGACCAAAAATATCTTGGAGAGCCCGTAAATCTGGTTTTGCAAGGAAGCAATGTGTGTTGCAGAAACCTTCATTGCTGATTGAGAATGCGTTGTTGTCTTATTCTAGCCAATTTCACAAAATAGTACGTATTTGGTTTTACTGAGATTGTAGGATACTTGTACCCCTAGTGAGTGGGTTTTGCTCTATAAAACAAAAATACTTTTACAAGTATTAGTATGCATAGCCTCTTATAAATTCCACAAAACTGTCATCGTTTCTTAACGTATTGTCTAAATATAATTTTCATATTTAGAAAGGCCGAAAGAATAGATTTTGCCCGGTTTAATATACATCAGAATTGATTGAAAGACGAAACAAAAATAAGGAAATATCTCTCAGCAAGTAACACATCTCTCCCAGTTTTGTAATAGTTTTATACTTTATGACATCGACAACAATGTTTGGTAGCTTGAACACACGAACCCAAGCCTGTTTATTGTGATAAGTAATGAAACAGTTTTTCCTCGTCGAAAAGTCAGGTCCTAAAAACGGTGGGTCCGCAAGCTGCATTAATCCAGACTTTTCCCACTACCAAGCACCCGGTCACCGCCCCCCTAAATGCCGCACTTTCCTCACTCTTTAAATTCAAAATTCCACCCCATACCTCATTACTCTATTCTCATTTTTCACTCCCTCTCACACCATCTAAATTATTAACAACCACATATTTTCTGTGTATCCTAATGAAATTGTTCAAATAAAAAATTTAAAAGTGATTAGCCACGCTCGAAATAAATGCTAAAATACTTACAGCTATCTTTGTACGGTCATCACTGTTATCATATCTAGAATATATTGGCCTTAACAATAATTACAATTGATGTTTATATCCTATTGTACTTTTACATTGTTTCTTAATACTGTAATATTATATTATAAATTATGGTACTTAACTTAGAGCCTATTGTGCTTCTCTGGTGTTAGAAATGTTTGTATGTTTATGTAAAGTGCTAATGTATACCAAACTTAACATTTCTGTAATACTTCTGGAAACATTTTACTTTTCAACCTACTTTTTCATCCTTCCCTTTCTTCACAGACTTCCCCATTTATGTCTTTACGATCCTTTCCCCTAAACGCCTTATCTCTTCCCCTTCACTACTATCCATACCATATTCTTTTATATTAGTGCTCGCCCATAAGCCGCCATCGTGATTGAGGTTTTTCTGGGTTTACTCAATGCTTAAGGCGTACGCCGGATGGCCCCTTCTTTGCCTCCCAGTCATAAATGTACAATTTGTACCCCCTTTAGTCTCTCTCCTTTCTTTTTTCTCGTTCGTATTTTCTACTTCATTTTCATTTATGATTCCCTTCTCTCATTTTTCTCTTCTCTTCCATTTCTATACATTATTGCTGTTCGGCCCTAAGCCGCCATCCTGATTGAGGTTTTCTGGGTTTACTCAATCGCTTAAGGCGTATGGCGGGATGGTCCCTAGTTCTGCACTCCCAGACGTAAATGTACAGATTTCCCTCCCCTCTTATATGTTACTACCCTGCATCAATGTAGACTCAGGGTTAGGCGGAAGAGCAGGCCCTATGGTCTGAGCCTCGCCATTAATAAAGACATTATTATTATTATTATTATTATTATTATTATTATTATTATTATTATTATTATTATTATTATTATTATTATTATTCCCAGACTTCCGAGCACTATCCGTGTGCAGCTCGAACAGGCTTCTTATCTACATAGTTTTCATTGTAGCGACTCTGACCAGGAGGTCTTAGGGTTCGAGTCAGGGCGTTGGATGACAATTAACTTCGTAACCAGGTCGAATTCAGCCAGTCGACGAGAATTCTCGAGACCAGTTGCATTCAATGTAGTTTTCCGTGGTATCTTCATGCCAGAGGTGTACCTCCACAACGGGCAATGGAGTGCGTGCGATCTTCCCTTGCTCATTCTTGTCCCCTCCTCTCCCTTTACGCCCGAACCCGCGTATTCGTTTTGTGGCTTCTAAAAAGCAGGTATGAAACGGCTCATTATACATTTCAGGATTTTTGTAACTCAATTTCACATGTATATATCGTTCACTTTCTTGAACAGATTTACAAACTTACTCTAATATTAAATTGTAAACTCTAATATAAAAATTAGAGTCTTACTTACTCTAATTTAAACTTAACTTGAACAGATTTACAAACAGAACTTTCTTGAACAGATTTACAAACTTACTCTAATATTAAATTATAAACTCTAATATAAAAATTAGAGTCTTACTTACTCTAATTTTAACTTAACTTACTCTAATATAAAAATCAGATTGCCAACATGGATTTAGAAAATCAAAATCAACGGAAACAGCTATATTTTCTTTTCTTAAAGATGTCGCCTCATCATTGGATCAAAACGAGGCACCTATTGGATTATTTTTAGATCTCTCAAAAGCTTTTGACGTCATTGATCATGACATTTTACTTTCCAAATTACCTTCATATGGAATTCGTGGTATTGCTCTAGATTGGTTATGTTCATACCTTAAACAACGATTTCAGAGAGTTGAAATACCTTACTGGAATGATGGAACATTACGTACGCACCTTTCCGACTCCTTGCCCGTTGCATGTGGAGTTCCTCAAGGATCGATTTTAGGCCCTATTCTGTTCCTACTTTACGTAAACGATATGCCTCGACGATTCGAAACGGAAAACGGTTCTCTTTGCGGATGATACGAACATCCTTTGCAATAAAGAAACAGTAAATAGTGCAATATCAGATGTTTCAAATTGGTTCCGAAATAACAAATTAATAGTAAACGAAAAGAAAACGGTTTTAATGCAGTTTTCCATTTCAAATAAACAATTCTGTGCTCCATTGAAAATGAACGGTGTACCATTGACTGATGTTAAGGCAACAAAATTTTGGGTCTCTCAATTCAGTCAAACCTTAAATGGAACGTCCATTTAAATGAATTGAACACAAAATTAAGTTCATTATGCTACGCGTTCAGAATTCTTGCAAATTCAGTCAGCCTCCATACTGCTCGTTGTGTATACTTCGCGAATGTTCATTCCCGCCTGAGATATGGCATAATATTCTGGGGAAATACATCTTATAGCTCCCAGACTTTTAGATTACAAAACGAATTGTACGAATAATAACCAAATCCCACCCACGTGATTCATGTAGCCTCTCTTCATTAATCTAGGAATTCTACCATTACCGTGTCTTTTATTTACGAATCAGTGGTTTTGTAAAAATGACTTGCTCAAGGGCGGAATATATTTTCAGAAAATGCCGAAGTCTATTACTATAACACTCGACGTAGAAATCATATTCACCAGGTGACAGTATCAACAGCTCATTACAAAAAATTCACATACAATACATGTACATTATTTTACAACACTTTGCCAGATGACATTAAACGATTAAATTCAATAGAAAAGTTTAAATCCCAAGTGAAATCTTTTCTGCTATTTACCATTTGGACTGTATAAATGAGTATAAACAACCTGTAACAACTATTGTACTACAGCTTCCGGGTCAATGACCCCCATCTCGATCAGGTTTTTCGTCCAGTTTCCTGATCCATTGAGCAAATGCTGAGATGGCCCTTGTTTTGCTTCTGGACATAAATGTAACTTCATTTTCTGTGCACGTCTTCTAGAATTCAGTGGGAAACACAATTCTTCAAATTATCGTTTCCATGTTGTCGCGGCAGGAAGTAATAAGAGCCAAAATTTATTGCTTATTTATCCTTGAAAATAGATTTTATTACATGGGAGTTTTTTGTTTTTTTCTCTCCCTTTCCAAATTCAAAATGTATTGCTTATTTATCCTTGAAAATAGATTTTACTACATGGGAGTTTTTTTTCTCCCTTTCAAAATTCAAAATTTAAGTAGTATATGACTTAGTGTAGGGATCACAGAATTTTGAAAATGTGCACACAATTCACTTTTCCCCATAGCACGTCATACGCAGTTTTTAACTGTTTTTTTGACGTAAAATAAATAAAAAAAGAAAATAAAAATAAACTATTTAACACTTCGCTCCCTTTTTTCTTTTATTTCTGAAGATTTTTTAAAATTAAAATTATATATTGTATAACTATTTATTATTAGTAATCTATTAATCCTAATGATTTAATTAGTGTATATTTCTTGTATCAGGAAACTGATAATAATGGTTAAGATACCTAAGTTGCTTCTTGTGTCGAACGAAAGTGCATGTTCTACCCAGGCCCTGTCATATCTCCAACTTCTATCAATCCAATCATATCGTTCAGTGCCTCACAATGCTGCCCGCGGAAAGCCGCAATATGGAGAACATATGTGAACGTGAACGTAACGTGTAACTACAAACATCGTGTCATTTCTAGGCAAATCAATAAAAAAATATTAAATATTGTTAAGATAAATGTGAGTCGACGGTGTAATGGTTGACGTATTACATGGGGATTCAAACTCTTTTTACAATACTACTAACAATAGTTCTCCTCTTTCTGCAGATGTCGTATCTGCCGCCGCATTCTTCATTCCTGGTGACAATTTCTCCAATTCTTCCTTCTTTCTCTTCCTTTGTTCTTGGGCGTACGGTTTTTAGAATCAGTTCACGATTTTCTTTCGCGTAGGACGTAAAGCCGCTTTCCCAAGTCATATATTTTGCACAAAAGCCTCTGAAGTCCGAATGACGCATTTAAGAATATTTTAAAATCTTGGAATGATTACCCATTATTCACCTCGTAATTACGACCCACTCATTTGTTATAGAGCTACATTTTGGGAGTCATGTTTGGTACACCACCGCACATTCACTAGCTCTACAAAAAGGATCGTATCCAAATTTATGGCTGAAATGAAGATCAGTACATCTCGAACAGAGCTTGGTTTGGCTAATAGAGAACATGAATGTAAATATCGGAAACACGTAAATAAAGAAATGAGCATCAAGCAATGATTTTATAAGTAGGGTCCCCGGCCGCCGCGCCAGTGCCGGTGTGTTCGGTGCGGGGCGGGGCGGGGCGGGGGCGGAGCGGGGCGGGGCGGGGCGGGCGGGCGGCGGGGGGGGCGGGCGGGGGCCGGCCTTGCCCGCGTGCCGGAGCGCCGACCCGCGCCCGCGTGCTCAGCGTCGCGTGCAGGGTTTCCGTCCTTGGTGGCGCCATTCGGGACAGGACGGGGCCACTAGCCGGAAGCGCGGCCAAGCCGCCGTCGGGAAATTTAGGTTACGCTGTGGCAACTGCCGCTCCTGCGGAGAGACGCCTCTGCGGCGGGCTCTGGCGTCCCGGCTAGGGCGCGGGCGGGGGCGGGGGCGGGGCGACGACGTCGCGACGCGCGCGCCCGCGCAAGAGCGGTTCTGCTGCGAGCGCTTTGATGCGGCGCTCAGACGTGACGTCCGCCCCCGCTGCGCGCCGCTGCGACACGCCCACGCTCCGAGCTCGGCACTTCGCTGCCCCCGAGCGCTAAATCGCCTTCACGGCCTCCCCCGAAGAAATACCCTCCACATTTACCTCACAAAAATTAATATATTCATTTTTAAGTTCACACTTTATAGCATTGTTTAATTATCAATTTTTATGGACATCTTGTGACATTTTTCTAATATTTTAAGATGTTTCGGGCAGCGTGATCCCCCCCGATGAGTGCTTCTATGCAACCACTTATTTCACTTTTAAGTCGATCCGGCCCTGCACGCGCCCAACGACCTGACGGCTCATGGAAGAAGCGACGGCCATCCGCCCGCCCTAGGACAGCAAGAACGGACGCTTTCCGAATTTTAAAAGTAGGTTACGCCGATTGAAAAGAAACATAAAACAAGAAAAATGTCCACTTCATATATTTGGATCGGAGTTCCCTCTCCACATATATTCCACAAAACTAATCAAAAGCTAGAAGCAATGAAATTTGGTTTTGAAAGGCAAATGATAGTCTTGAGATACGACGTAATGGCAACACGTTTCGTGGTAATAAATCAAAGTTGGCTTCTATTACCGACGCTACTGACACGTAAGTGAAATGCAAGATAATAGCCTTTTTCGGAGAGGAATCATACTCAATGCATTTCTCGCTGCGTCAGATAGTAGTACTAGAGTTCTGATGTCTGGCCACATGTGTGTCTACGACCTTGGAACGTTTGTATTCTGACGTCTTCACTATGCATTTTAGGATAGCTTCATCCAATATGCGTTGCCGTTTCTAACGAAGGTGGAACTATTTCACCAAGGTTAGGTGTAAATGTTATTATGTAAAAATAAACTACTCTAGATGTCAGGTGGGATAATATGCTTGCAATAAAAGCCAATTTTACACTAGACGTGCAAAATTAAGTTGCTGTAGAGAAAATGCAGCAGACATTATGAAGTGGCGTTTTTTCGGTCTAGCTGGAAAGCTCAAAGAGCCAGAGAAAAAAGTAATTGTAGATTATGAAACCGTCTGCGTAGAGTTGAATTTTCGATTTTATACGGATCGATGTCGTTCACGTACGCAATGAATAGCAACAGACATGGAACTCTTTCCAAAGGGGCCCCGATTTTTCATACGGAGAATCCAACACTCCATTTGCACTCCACCCAACAGAACTCACTGACCATAAGGAGCGAAGTAGCCTACACATTGCCACTGGCGAACACACCCATTGTCAAACAAACATTTCCGTCATAACGACAGGAGCGGAGAGTGAGTGAGTGAGTGAGTGAGTGAGTGTGTGTGTGTGTGTGTGAGTGTGTGTGTGAGAGCGAGAGAGAGAGAGCGAGAGGGAGAGAGAGAGAGAGAGAGAGAGAGAGAGAGAGAGAAGGAGTGAATTTTGATACGAAGGCTTCGCTAGTGACCCAAGCTAGCCACGAAAATGGTTACCGAACAAAACAGGAGCAGATCGTCACTCACGCGCGGCCTCGAGTCTAAAACAAGTGATTCTTGCGAGAACACACATGCTTCCTCTTCCTCTCTTACATCTTGCCATACCCCCTATGAGACAGTCTACTTCAACTCAGAATACGCCACTGGAGGCTTGAAGATTGAAACAACATAAATTCGTCCGAAAATATTTTTCACGTTCTAAAACTTTTCACTCTAATCTAGAACGCAAAGTTATTATTTTCTTGTCAACACACCACCCGCATTCTCGAATGTTAACTCGGCAAATTCTTTACTTTAGCCTTAAGTACCTGCCTCTAATTCCTGAAATTCATTATTTAACTTTCATTCATGTTTTCAGCCCCAAGCACCCAAGAGCAATGCTAAAGTTTTCTTAGCGGATCGACTGGCAACAACCAAAATTGTAATTAAGGCCAAATAATGTTTTGTTCAAACAATGAGCAATAAATAAGCGAATTCAATAATGTAAGATGAAGATGAGAGATCTTCCCACTGACTTGTAAAATGCGCATTTTCAAATATTGATCTAGACATTTCCTAAACTATACTTTCTTATGGACGTTATTATACGAAACAAAAGTTTCAAATGCATATAACGATTTCCATATTTTTTATTATTCATTATACTACAGTTAATTGAAATGTATTTACACCGAGATCAAGATTATCACAGAATAAACAATCGCATTTAAACATGGTGGGCAAGTTTCTCATAGTGTAGTGCTGATTTACTTTCATGCTCACTTTGAATAATTTACAAAAACAACTCTTTTTTGGGCTATCATGGACTCCCGAGGATCACTGGAGGGAAGTTATAGTAGATATCTCTAAAGAAATTTAATTTTTTATAATTTTAAAGATTAATTTTAAGTATGTATTCTGGAAAGTGGGATTGTCAGAATTCAGGAATTTTGGATGCTCAAAGATATAGCGAGTAGTCTTCATAGGGATCGACTTCAGTTTGGTGAGATCCATGTAAAGAGGTCCTCTCATAATGTCAACATCAACGATTTGTTAAGGACAACGGTTTGTGAGAATCAACTGTTTAACAATCGAGAGACTCGTTAAGATATTTGTCTTTGATTTTTTCTGGCAGTCTCGAGCAAAATTTCAAAAAAGATAACGCTCTATTACTCTGTACTACTATTAATACCGTGTCAAGAGACTGAATTCAAGATTTAAGCATTATTTATTCGTTCACCGAATCTCCTAGACTTTTGCGATTGAGAATAGGAACCAAATCTAGTAGGATTTTTACCTTCTCGCAAACGTTACGGAGAATTCTAGTTATGAAACAGAGTTTGGATTCAAGTTTGAGTATTGTAATGCTCCAAAACTCGCAATTTATCAACAGAAAATCTCGTATTGTTATCAAAAAAGTGTAGTTCACAAAAGTGTATCAAAAAGTTGTTCCGATTGTAATACTTCTTGAAACACATCTTCGTTGTGTGAGCCCTTGATATCGAAAAATTATTTGACAGCAAAACTTACGTCCGTCCATCCATCCATTAGCCCGTCCGGCCGCTTAGCCTTCCGTCCGTCAGCCCGCCCGCCCTTCGTCCGCCACCCCGCCCGCTCCCCGCCCACCTGTACGTTTGTTTGTCTGCCCGTGCGTCCGCCCATCCACATTATGATGTCAAGTACTGTGATTTCTCTCGTGTGCGCTTATCTTATTGTCCCCTAGATTAATTTTATTTGATTTTTTCGTGTTTCCGGGCGCGTCAACTGCTTTGGGCATTAGTCCCGTTAGTGTAGTGCATGTTTTTGTGAAGTGCTGTGATTTCTTATTCCCCCTAACCAAGACTCTCCCACCAGCCAGGCACCGCCCCAGCCGGGACAAGCTCTAAGTTCCCGACCGGTCTCCAGGGATATGTGGTAGTGTAGTGAATTTTAGTGTAAGTGTGTGTGTAAAGGCAGAGGATAAGACTAGGAAGAGGAAGGACAGATCGCGCGCGGTTCGTGGCCCGTTTGATTGGGTACTGCTCCGGCATTGCCTGGTGTTGATTGGAGAAACCACGGAAAACTACCGATCAGAGGAGCCGGCCGCTAGAATTGTCCTCCAGACAGCGATCTGAATTCGACCTAGCTGAAAAGCTAGTGTCGAAAATCCTGCCGCCGTGGGAGTGTAACCTAGGACCTCCCGGTCAGAGGCGCTGCAGTGACATCAGTTGATGCACTGGGCTACCGCTCCCGGTTAGTCCCCTAGAGCATGCGACGATACGAGGAGGGTGATGATAACAAACCCCTTTCAATAAAGTTACGAGACAAACCCAAAAAGCAAGTTCCCTCGATTGTTAACTGAACTAATAACAAGGATTGCTCAGTGCAGGACTTGTCATCTTGCACTATCCCTCGCGGCCACACACAATTCGCATGCCATTGCATCTTCTGAAGGAGTTCAACTGGGAGAAGTTTGAACATCCACCTGTATCTTTTCTTACACCTCGAGAAATCCCTGTCCGGAGAGCATTTCGCTTATCATACTGACGCAGTTGCAAGTGGCTTTAAAATACTGGTACCTATCTCAGATGGCACACTTCCACGATGTACTTCAGATGTTGATCCCATGGTATGGCAGATGTCTCAATTCCAGTGATGATATTTGAAAAACATAGTGCAACTTATGCCGTATCTGCTACAATTTTTACTTTCTCGTCTTACGAAGGAACTTCGTAAGAAGAGAAAGTTATGTAATCATGCTCCGAAAAACGGTGAAATTTCTTCAGAAAAACTCTTATTGCCGAGCTCTGTTTCTCGTGAATATGTGTTTCGTTTTTGCTGACTGGAGAATCTTACTTTCTGGATGCGCCTTGCATGTCAAGAGTTGACTTCAGACACAAAAACATGGGAAAAACAAAAAAAAACAACTGAATTTTTACTTTCTAACTACATAACGCCATACTGTATTACTATACATCAATTTAGTAACTAATTTCTCAAGTCACGAATTTTCTAACAGATAACCGTCGAATAAACAAGAAAATGTACAGATTAATATCCCACGATCCGATGTTCTCCGGAATTAACTAGAACTGATATTCCCACATTTAACTGTCAGTGATAACCGGTAGATAGATAAACAGGCGAGCCATCACACTACTTCTCGAGTAATTTACGGTCACTCTGCTCGCTGTAACGAAAACAGCGAAGGAATACTGGCCATTTTTTTAACAAGAAGTGATAAGGGTGTACACTCATGGCTGTCATTACTCGTTTGCATGCTCGACTTCGACTGGCGGTTATCTGGACGGAAATCAGTAGGTAGTTCATTTTGGGGAACAACGTGTTTCGGTATTCTAATTCTGCATTATTGTTAATTTGTCAGTTTTTTAACTGTTATAAAATACGTAAGTTGAGAAATTAGTTACTAAATTCCCTTGTAGTGTGAGAAGAGATGGGACACCCACACATACGACATTACTAACGTTCCTTACTGAAAACATGCAGAAGTTGTGTGGGATGTTTCAGGTTACATAGGATAGTTGTCTCAGGACATCATCAGATAACTCTGTGAAATCCTAGGCTCTTCTCGCTTGCTATGTGAACAAAAGATGAGATAACACTGTAATGTGAGACTGACTTATTAGTGTAAAGCTGAATAAGTAATGTTTAAAACACGAACGAGATTTTAATCATTTTTAGATACTAATAACGGCTATTGTTATCCCGAAACTCATTCCATTTTGACTCCAGCTATTAAAAAAGAAAAATCAATGTTTTTAAAAAATACTTTTTTTTAAAATCACTCAATAAGTAGAAGCACCAGTAGTGGCTACAATGAAGAACAATTTATACTTTTTAGTAATTCTTGGTTACAGCACACATTCCTAATATGAAACTCAATGTGCGATTAGCAACCTTCTTTCAAAATAGATTCCTTACCTAAAAATGGACGTTTTTTACTTTTTACGAATTTTGTCTTCTATTCTTGATTGTGTTCCCGTAATGTTCACTGAAAATTACAATATTTTGGTAGTGGTCAGGTACACGTCTTAGCAATATCCAATTGATATTTTATCCCCTCAATGTGTTCCATATTTTAAAAAAGTCCAAAGAAGTACCGGTTCATGTTACATTACTGAAATGTCAATGTTATGTTTCCAATTTATTCTTTAAATATAAAATAAGGGGAAATAAATCGATAATCTTCGTTTTAATCTTCACCGACGGAAGGCACAAGCACCGCGTTTCACTAGTGGAAAGCCTCCAATTCTTATTTTACGAATTTGGCGGAGTGACCACTAATAACGCTAATAATCACTACAAGTCTCATTAGGCAATCTCTATTGTCCACAAAACGAAGTCTCTAAAACCTGATTTCGACTTACAATCCAACCAATATTACTGAGATCGATTCTCAAAGTTCTAGCCCACTTTTTTTCATTAAAAATATGTTTCAACTTCTATGACTATACTGGCAGGCGTTATTAATCAAATAAAATTTTATGCTTTCTTAGGGAAAATGGCAATTCGACAACTTTAACTAAATCGTCAAATTTCAAATCTGCAGTCGGAAAGTAAAACATCTTGCACCGTTTTTGTAACCAACGTAATAAATTTAAAAGGTAAATTTTGAATGACTTTATTTTCATTAAGTCTTATAGCAATGCCCTTCCGCTTCCTTGAGAACACCAATGAAGGAGTTCACGGCGGATCCCCAGAATATATTACAATATAATTGTTAGCATAGGCGGTGAAATTGATTCAAATTTGGCGCCGTACTTGGAATGCAATCAATTATAACCACTCTTTGAGCCGAGTTAACAGCTAATGATCAACAGATGTCACCCCCCGGGTTCTTGGTTGGTCAACAGTGGTGGATTTTCGACACTAGCTTGTCACTATGTCAATTCGTCGCTGACGGAGAGGCCGTTTTTTCCAGTCCCTCTGACCGGGACGTTACGGAGCATGCCCTGCCAAACGGGCCACGGACCGTGCGCGATCTTTCCTTCTTCTTCCTTGTTCTATCCTCTTCCCTTACACACACTTACACTAACATGCACTACACTACCACACATGCCGGGAGACCAGTCGGGGGCTTAAAGCTTGTCCTGGTTGGGGCGGTGACCCACTGCTAGGAGATACCTGGTTGAGGAAAAACCCCGCTAGCCGACGGTAGGTCGGCGCCGGATCTTGTCATACAGCGGAGGAAGACCGCCAACTTCAGAGCAACACCACGCACTACACTTACGGGACTAATTACCATAGTAGTTGACTCGCCCGGAATCACTAGGAAGCAAGCAATTAATCAACAGCTAAGGGTATACATTTCAAACGTCCCGCACTCGAGATTTTTGCCTCAAAACCGCCTGCTACCTTGCAGAGAGAAGAGAATGTATTCTGCATTTCGAATGTAACTGCTTTGAACTGCTTCCAAAAATGACTGTTTCGTGTCAACTCGCCTCCGTGTAAGAAGCTTGTAATGAACGCGTATGTATTGAGTGCACTGACAGTCAATACGTGAGGTTGACGTTTGCACTCGAGATCTGTATCATTCGTGAAGCAGGATGGTTGGAGCATAAACTTCGTTCACACGCACAAATTCACGAATTTCCAGAAGGAAAACTATTTCCTTTTCGCCCAGACAGGTAACGCTGACAATTTCTTCAATAGTTAATTATTCTTACGCCGAGGAATTCTAACAATCTGGATATTTATCGTTTTCAAAGTCTCCTCTGATGACAAGACTGCACGAAAAGACAATAAGCATTTCACTTGCACAATCTCTTCAAAAAAGCTCTCCCAATATTTCGCAGCGTCAACAATAATGAAGCAAAATTTATGTAATAAAGAACTAATAAAATATGTTAATCAATATATTACAACACTTCAACTATTTTATAAGTTATGAACAAATATTTTTGTTTTGAAGAACGGTAACGGCGGTATATTTTTAACAGGTTTTTTCTGGGGGGTCCTTATCGCAGGGATATCTTTTGTGAACTGGATCAACATTCACTATACTTTGATTTATTTATAGTGGCACTCCAGGTCACGAGCCGGAAGGAGTGGGGACATTGTCATCCAATCGGTGGACACAATACCAATAATCAAATCGTAACGAAGTTCCCGAGTGAATGACAAGTGTCTTTCACCCTTCTTCTCCAGCTAGTGTCCATGATACGCGACTATGTTTAAATCGGAGTAAACGTTGCTTCGATTGCACAAGAGTTCTCTACATTGCTTGTTTGTTTTCCAACATCCAGCCTTGGCACGTTAGACATTTGGTGATGCGCTGACGAGTATAGACGAGCAGTTTCCCCTCAGCGCGTGGGGATTCGCACTTCATAATGATGAAGCGCGCAGGTGATGAATCGCTGTTTATTATTATTATTATTTATTATTATTATTATTATTATTATTATTATTATTATTATTATTATCATTATTATTGTTGTTGTTGTGATTGTTGTTGTTATTATTATTATTATTATTATTAATGAATTATGAGGCAATAGGATGATGATGATGATGGGAGGTGACTCCCTTTTGAAACATCCCAGCATTAGCCTTATGACGCACTGAGCCACTTCGCTCGGTAGCGTTCTCTACATTAGCAGATACTAAAATTAGATTTTAAAGTGTTTATTGGCAGGTCTGTTGCCAGAAATTGCACGAAGCGATGGCACATGGCGACGGTAACGGACTATTTTAAGCATCCGATGAGCGTAGAACGATGAAACTATCGTTTACCTTTACGGTTATCGTTAAGGAAGGTCTTAAGATTAACCGTTTTCAAAGATGAAACAGAAACTTGTTACCTAAAGAAAGATGGGGACCGTCGTTGATCCCCCACCACGTTGGTATGCTTAGCGGCCAGCGCGGTAGGTTTTGGTACTGTGATACTAACACGCGATATGAACACGTGGCGTTTGTGCTCTGCGCATTTACTTTTTGATGGTGTGCGCCAACTCCGAGGAGGAAAACACCTAGACTATCGAACTCCCAGGCAAGACGGTAATAAAGGGCATGCTAATGGAGTTCACTTAAAATTCATATCTACGCCTTCATGAGGCTGACAATATCTTCTATCAGCAAGTTGAAATGTCTGGTTTGCCAGAAAACAAGCGACGGGTGGGCAAGCTGGGCTCGATAATCTACATCGCGAAACCAGAAAACTAACACCACCTCACCGCGTTTTCCAACCGCGCAGCGGTGTCGACAGATCATCTCTTCTACAGATCAAGAGGAGACGGTTCAATCACAGAAGCTGATACTGACAGAAGTAGAAGGGATACATCCAAAATAGAAACCTGGCTCATTGAAGTACTTGAGAGGGTATCCTTAAAACAGAAAAAATATGCTCTCACGAAGAGAGAAAAAAGAGAGAGAGAGAGAGAGAGAGAGAGAGAGAGGAGAGAGAGAGAGAGAGAGAGAGAGAGAGAGAGAGAGAGAGAGGAACGAGAGAGAACGACAGCAAATTAACGTTACTTTGCGTTATCGTTACTGTTAGAACTCTGCTAGTCGCTTCATTAAGGCTAGATCAATGCGATATTTGTTTTTACTAATAAGTGTTAACTTTACAAACAGAAGAGAGTCGTATCGGTTTGATTTGCACTATTACCCGGGTTTCCTATCACCCGCCAGCCTACGGTGCTGCAACGGCTGTGAGATGATACTGAATCCGTAGCGGGAAGGGCCATGAACCTTTGGACTTCCTCTGATCGGCACATGAAACGTAAGCAGAGAAACTGGGCCCACCAGGCCGGTTCTCCACTCGGAGGCACGCCTTGCACCAGCCACCGAAGGAGGCTGCCTTCAGCAGACAGTGAGAATCCCGTAGGGCGTAGGGTTTAGTAATGCCCACTGGCGATCGGAAGGACCCTTGCTGGGCCCTGCGGGAGGATGTCCCGAGGCATCTGAGGGTCGCAGTATCGGACAGGAAATAACACATGGGATAAGTGTGACCTGTGATCTTTGACTTGCTTCCTGCAAACCGTTCCTTAAAACCAATGAGCAAAAGGGGTAGAACAAGAAATGTAATGCATATTAACGTGCCTTGCTCCACCAATGTGTGGGAACACCTGATCAGAAACCGAGCCAATGTCACCTCGTCGACGTGTGGTTATCGCACGGATGTTAGTCCCAGTGACCCAGAGTCGGCAATAGCTCGACGTCATCGTCTGAGATAGACACGGGAGGAATTAAAGGAATGATGTGATGCTTTTACTACGCAAAAGCTAAAAATGGGGTTTCAAAAAGAGGAGTTTTAAGATATGGAGAGAGCGGATCACAGATACGAGACCTACACTACATTCAAAGAAGCGTTGCAGTCAACGGCAGTATATACTCAGCAGTGGAAACTTCACATCAAAACAACTTGCTGATTCAGAGAAATACGGAATATGTTCTTTGATTATACTGAACGTTTAGAGCCATCGCGTATCCTTATAAAAAAAACCTCGTATCTATTCCCAATGAAAGTTCCTCATTGGTAAAAATTCATCTGGCTACGAATCACACGATATATACGAGATGTGAAATCTCTTTCCAATCAATGCACCAATCGATACATATTCGACGCGTCTCCGACTCTTGGTGGGAAATGATAATTTGTTTTAAGATTTAGCTAAAAATTTCTAAGAAATTTCCTAAACGTGGTTTTATGTGTTTTAAACGCTGTGATCTTAGTGGGTAGACGGAAAACTAAAACAACGTCACCTAAACAGATCTATGTAGGTTGCCCCAGAACCCAGAGACAACTTTCGCGCCACGACGCCGTAATTTTCTTCCTTGAGGATGCCAACACTGATTATTGTTATTTCTATATGCAAGAAGCGCATCTCGCGACAGAACTGCCAATTAGTGATCTGCTTTGAAATTATTCATAAGAAGTAAGCCCCCATCCGTATTTATAATAATAAATTTGCAAAATCTACGTAGAGTATTACCTTGGAACTCATTAAATTTGAAGAACGTCAGTAAATACGAAGAAAACCAGAACTGCGAGGAATGCCAGAGCACATCCTTATTCGAGTTTTAATATTTATGTTCTTAAGCGTGCATTTATCGATTTTGAAATGAATTATGTCTAGCAACTTATTCTTATTACACTTCACTCCTTTTTCACATAAACATACAGTCACCTTTTAATGTTTGTATAGATTCACCTTAAAAATTAATAGAGCATTTGCAAGTAGAAGTGAACACAAATCAGATGAGTTGTAAATTCTACAATTAGAGCCTAAAGTATGGAGTGTTAACAAATCCGGGAACATTCAAATGTAGTTGAAGAAATTTCAAAACTAATTGGAAATTTCCTAATATCAGGATTAGAGAATAACGTTGAACAATTTTCAGGTGATCTTTTAGTGCATTTAAGTGCATATTGGCAAAAAAGCTTAAAAATGTAGCTGTTCAAAATTCTATTTGCATCAACTGCAAGATTTTTTTCAACGGTTACAATTTTTAAATTGCAACATTACCAATTCATATTCCGTACGGAGGTAGCACGCAAGGCATTGAATGCAAAGAATTATTGACTGGGAGTACAACATTATCAGCTACTACGTTACATTGGCAAGTTAAATGCCAGATATTGTAAGAAATTATTTGAACAAAACTATGCATAACATTTAGAAATGTTCAACACATGAGGATAGTTTTAAAATAGTTTAGAGCGTAGGCGAAGTCACACTTAGCTAGTATAATAGGATATCTTTGAAAAACGACATTTGGTTGACGAACTTTTTTTTTTTTTTTTTTGACAGGAATTGAGATAATTTTTGAATCACTATTTAAGACTAGTGTGAGGCCTGGAAAGAAATTTGCAGTTAAATAAATGAATATAAATCCACATTTGCTCCTCCATCAGCACGAATGTTACAGCATACTTTTACGTGCACTGCAAGCTCTGTGTGTCGGACGAATCTCACGCGCGGAACACATTGTAAGCGAACAGGTAAACAAACGGATGTCGCGTGTTTTCAGACGTGTGGTGCCACCAACTTCGCGGGAGCAAAGTCCTGCAGCGCCAAGGTTCGCTGGCCAGTGGGCCAGACAAGCCCAAACCAACGTTGCACTCAGCAGACGACTCATAACCGGCCCGGCACTGCTGCAGGCGGAGGCCAAGAGCAACGTATTCGGGGCTCCACGGCGGCAGTGGGAACTCGTGGGTTCGCGAGATCGTATCCTTTCTCCCGTTGCCCAAGCCCTCACGCAACCGCGTGCGTCTGGAAAGTAAGAGCTGCGGCGGCCGCAACGTGCCCCCCCCCCCGCTAAGAGCACGCTCTTCAAGGGAGCGCTCGTTTCCATTTTGGGGCCGAACTGAATGGCGTCGCAATGAGGGTTCCTTACGCGATGCACATGTCAAGCCTTCAATCGGTCGAACTACTGACCAGATGGCTTTACCCTTAAGCACTTTTCCTTCGGGTACCGCTTAGTCTCATATTCATTTGCAAATATTATAGTTGCGAATATTTCCTTCTTTAATATAAATTGGGCGGCGAATAGGTTCGTCTCCCGATTTATATCTTATCATAGTAGTTGACGCGCCCGGAATCACTAACAATCAATCGTTAATAAAATTTACACTTTTAAAAACAATTTTCAATTTCTATTACGCTACATGTTGTTACAATCTTCAGGTCGAGTATACAGCCACAAACTAACCAAAAACGAAATCTCCTTGTAGGGTATTCTAACACTATTTGTATAACACTTAACAAATGACACTTAAAAAATTTTCGTACGAATAATTGAGAATTCGAAGATTCATGAGCGTTAAATTAGGCATAAAACCAAATAGGCAGGTAAAAAGGTAGGTAGGTAAAAATAAATAGGCATAAAACCAAACCACACCGAATTTACGTATCTAGGAGTTTAAAAACCAGATTCTTTACCTCTCAGAATTACCGAATTAACCCTCATAAAAATACAGTATTTCGTACGCTTCGTGCAATTTGTAATGACGTAATTAATAATGACAGTGTAAAGTATTGTTAGATACTTTTTTCCTACAATTTGTATCGTCAGTTGTATGATACAACTGAAACATTACATCGTTGTCTTTTACTTACAAAATGTTAGTCCATATCCGGCAGAAAGTATTGTTGGTGTGTAGTGAAACCACTAAACCAAATTTTGAGGTTTTTGAGATATTTACATGCCTTGGCACCTTTTTCGAGATTTCAACGGAAATATACGTACGGGAATGATACCGAAAAAAGTATTTTTAATTATCCTTCAGTCTGTTTCTGTCCGCCTGTCCGTTTGACATTGTCCGTCTGTCTGTTCGTCCGACTGAGATATTTCATTTCACATCGAAAACGTAAAAACATCGAGATCAAGGCATCAGTATTAAAAAAGCAAGAATCGTCATCAATCGATTTTTTTTAAATTTAAGGACGCATCAACATCTACGTCATTAGCAGCTACTATTGGAGTTAACGGTATGGTAACTGAAGATGAAACGAAATGGTGATGATAAGGGGTGAACGGAGGAACACAAGTACAACCATGCCCGAGGAGGGCCTCGAACCTGCGACCCTTCGGTCCGATATCACTACAACACTACTGTCTTAGCGATCTCGGCCACTGGGCCGACAATCGATGATTGAAACCAGGATTTTCGTGTAAAAACGACGTCGCATCCGTAGCACGTACGCAGCCAGTGTCAGATTTCCGAAGAGGCTGCGTAGGTTGCAACCTGGGGCGCGCAATTTTGGGGGGCGGACGAATTTCAGCGGATGCAAAATTTCATAAGGCCAACACTTGAATGTTTTGTAGAAATATTCTATATTTGTAACAAAAGAATTAGTTAATGTTAGTTAATCATATATATATATATATATATATATATATATATATACACACACACACACATTGATATACAGATAAAATGAATACAAAAATACTGTATATTTATTAAATTAGTATCGTGGTGAGAATTGTTTTTACATATATTCGTATAATCAATTATTTATAAGTACACAATATTTGCGTCGGGTACAAATATCGTAGAACATATTCTAATAGCTTTAATGTAAATAAACAAGGGCGCTAAAAAATTTGCCAGCCCAGGGCGCACGTAAGTCAACGTCAGGCAGTTTACGCACCTCTGTGGCCGAGGGGCGTGCGTGGGTAGCAGCGGCGGCAGCGGCGGCGGCAGCGACGGTGGCGGCGCGCGGCGGCGCGCGGGCAGCGCCAGCAGCAGCAGGAGCAGCGCCAGCAGGAGGCGTTGCGGCGGGGGAGGCGGGCGCATGGTGCGGCGCGAGGGCCGTCACGACGCGACCGCGCACGCGCACACGCCGGCGCCGACGCCGACGCCCGCGCCGCTCTGCACGGAGGGGCACGGGACAGTTCAAAATTAAAACGACTGCGGCAAACGCGTGTTGTATTTCTTGTGTCAGTTATTCATGTTATTAGTAACGGTTAGAATTTGTGCATCGTGGTCACTGTAACCTAGATTATTCGTTACTATTTTACATCTAGTGAACGTGTATGTGTGTGTGTGTGGGTGTTAAGTGTGGGAGTTGTGAGTAGGGAAGTTGTTTGTACAGTGGCGGCTTGTGCTTAGGTTGCACGGTTGCACAACCCTCAATCAGTCGAAAAATATCTCATAATATGTGAGGATTATACACTTACCCTTTAATGATATTCAATATTCAAAATACAAGGTGTGTCCGGAAAGTAATGCAATTTTTTAAAACCAAAATATTAATTGAATATATTGTTACAATCGTTTAATACTGTTCCAAGTGGTTCCCTTGGGCATCCACACTCGTTTTCCAGCTACTCTGTCACGCACGGTACGCGTCCTGGAAGGCTTCAACGGGGACCTCTGCAAGGGACCTCGTCACGCTATCCTGGACGGCATCAATCGATCCAAACAGATGACTTGCAGGGCGGTCTTGATCCTTGGGAAGAGAAAGAAGTGGGCCGGAGCCATGTTTGCACTGTACGGAGGTTGGGGCAGTGTTGTCAAGTTGTGCTTCATCTGACACGAACGCGATGGTGATTCTTCTGATCGTCCGTCAGCAGCTTGGGAACAAACTTGATACACACTTTAATCATGTTCAATTTGTCGGTCACCATTTTGTATACAATTGTTTTGGGAAGGTTGAGATTTTCTGCCACCATCCGGACACTCAATCGACGGTCAGAATTGGAAGATACGTCCAAATTGTCATTGGTTGTGCTGGTTGAAGGTCGTCCAGCGCGGGGTTCGTCCACCGCCTTTTCCCGGCCTTTCTTGAACGCTTTCAATCACATCGAAACTAGCGAATACGATATAGCATTGACCCCATAAGCTTCAACAATCAATTCGTAGTTCTTCACAAAAGATTTGTTGAATTTCGAACAAACGTTCGAATGGAGATTTCATCGCGTTTCGTGTCACAAGCACTAAACAGGAGTACGCGGAGTCAGCAATCCTGACGCTCCAAATGCTCGGAGAAAACTGCCAAAAGTATCGTTTTGAAGCTAAGCCTTGCACATAACCCAACCGATGGAAACACTCTGCGGCCATTTTAAGTACCCGCACAAAAAAAAATGCGTTACTTTCCGGACACACCTGGTATTGCAGCAATATCGATGAATATGAAATCATTTTTGAACCAAAGAGCGCTCAACGACTGCTCTTTCCGGTGCGTGGTGGTCTCGCACGCCTTGCACCATCTCACGCTCTAGGCTGTTTTAGTGGAATTACTCTTTGGCCCTGCGCTTCAACACAGGGCTGAATAGGCCTTCGGTGCAACAACCTGTCTTCTTCCCTGGGGGGGGGGGCGAGTGTGGCGCTGCGTCTGAGGGGAACAGCAATTATCTATCTTCATCTGACACTAGATGTAACTTAATTTTATGAATTTCCCATGTTATTAAAAGTTCATCAAATCAATTATTGACGGTATTCAATGCTTTATTTCTGATGTTTGGAGGATTTCTTTCAATTTGATCTTTTTTTCATTTAAAATGTACATTTGATGAGTTCTTTGGGTAAAGTTAGTCTTTCTGGAAGGACGTTCCTACTCGCTTTCTGTCTTTCACCGTTGGTACATATTTCTGGCTGAAGTTAGAGCTGAGTTACAGTATGCAATCGTTGTTGTGAATACGAGTGGGTACAAAATCTTTTATCATTAGAGTTGAGAAAGAGTAATGGGGTGAATTCTTTTAGCGAGAACGTTTTCTTGGCTTACTTTACAAAACTTTCTCAACAGTATGTTTATACTGTTATATATTTTGTATGTTTATACCTCTACTTTATGTAAGATTTACTTTACCTTACAAATGTTTAGAAGCACATTGTACATACACAATGAAGAAAAACTAAGCTAAATCTAAATCCTTTAACTTCAGTTACAAATAAAACAAAATCTGTTCAAAATCTATTCTGAATATTTCAAGGTCGTAGAGAAAGTATAGTCTTCTACTCGCACATAATTGTGCTTGTTTCAAAGTACTGGAGTGCGATCACCGTATTTTCAAAACCAAGTTCTTTTTTGCTTTGTATGAATTATGTTACTTCAATGCGTAACTAATACAGAAATTTAAGTGACCACTGGAAATCAAAGTCATAACTACATGCGCGGGAGGTGAATATACCTGACACGGATACCAAGCATAAAATTACGTTATAGTAATTATTATAAAATTATGTTACGATATAGTAATGTTTCAATATAGTCTTTTAATTGATTTACATGAATTGCTTACATTTTATTACATATTAGTGTTCTGAATTTTGGAAATACGTGTATAGTTAACGTATTTTTTAAATGTGTATGTGTGTGTGCTTTCACAGTTTATGTATGTACGGTTTTAAAGTGTATGTGTGGTTTCAGAGTATATGTTTCTTTGAGACGTGTGTGTGTGTCCGTGTGTGTGTGTCCGTGTGTGTGTGTGCGTGTGTGTGTGTGTGCGTGTGTGTGTGTGGCGCGGGGGCGCGTGCGTGCGTGCGTGCCTGAGTGTGTGCTTGCGCATGTGTACGTGCGCATGTGTAAAGCAATAATAATTTTTCACCGATCAGTCGTAGGTAGAACGCTGATAACACCCAGAAACAACTATGCCAGATGGGGGTGTAGATGGCATCGACAATGCTTCCTTGAAGGAAGCACCGGGTAAAAACCTCGAGGTCTGGATTTGAATGAAAAGACCAATGGATCCAAAACACATCAATGGGAGAAAGAATAATTTGAGAACCTTAAAGATTAATTTTAAAATATTCTAGGACTCTGATCGCCGACTCTCAGCCCCCTGAGCAACACATTTCAAGATTAGTAAGGGATTAAACTCCTGGAATTGCAACTTAAATAATGACGAGGCACATTTTTCCACTGATTTGTAATAGAAACAATAATACAAAGATAACTAATTCATAATAATAAGAGTCGTATTCGTGTACAAATTTATTTAATAAAACTTGTACACAAACACTCCCAATATTACTCCTGCAGATAATGTTTTCCGCAGTTGAATGAATGAATGAATGCCTGATTTTACCTGGCGAGACTCAGGTCATGAGGCCTGCTCTTCCGTCTGAGCGCGCAAATTTCGTTACCTACTAGGGGAGAAAGAAGGTATTACTTGGGCGACGAAACAGGCAATTTGAATTTAGCTTCTTTTAGGCTTGATGATCTTTTACATGCAGTAAATCTACTAACATGGGATAACCGGCTGTACACCCCCTCCGAAGGAAGGCGTACGAAGGCTTTTAAAATCCACGGCTTCGATCGGACTCGGAATTTGGGTATAACAGCCCGACACGCTAACCGTTTCACCATCGCCACCGCAGTTGAGAATCGTTCGCCGTTTCTGGCTTGTGCTACGTACCTTGCGTGGGTGGGCGCCGGGGGAGACCTCGGTGGGGGGCGGAGGAGGAGGAGCAGACGCCGCCGTCGTGGCCGGGGGCCGCGCCGCCATCCCCGAGTGCGCTCGCGTGCGGTCGCGGAGAGCGCGCCGCGTCAACTGGCGAACGCGCGGCGCCCGCCGGCCCCTCCGCGCCCCGCGCCTCCGCGCCCAGCCAACCGTGCAGCCCCCCACCTGCCACCCACGCCGCGCGGAGGCCGACGCTCGCGGATGCGAGCCGCGCACGAGAGGAGGTCCGCTGCGATTCAGCGCAGCCACGCGCTAATCGGCGATCCATCCCTGCGGCGGCGCTCGCCGGGAAACTGTTGGCCATGAGGTCTCAACCTGCTTCTACTTCACCGTTTCATGTCGTGACTTTACCTGCTTCGATTGATTGATTGTTTGATTTTTTCGTGTTTCCGGGCGCGTCAACTGCTTAGGTCATTAGTCCGTTAGTGTACTGCATGTTTTTCTCGGGAGATGGCGGTGATCTTCCCCCGCCGGATGGCGAAGTCCGGCGCCGACCTACCGTCGGTTAGTGGGGTTTCCCCTTAACCGGACTCTCCCACCAGCGGGGCACCGCCCCAGCCGGGACAAGCTCTAAGCTCACGACCGATCTCCCGGGATATGTGGTAGTATAGTGCATGTTAGAGTAAGTGTGTGTGTAAAGGGAGAGGATAGGAGAAGGAAGAGGAAGGACCGATCGCGCGCGGTCCGTGGCCCGTTTGATAGGGTACTGCTCCGGCATTCGCCTGGTGTTGATCGGAGAAACCACGGAAAACTACCGATCAGAGCAGCCGGCCGCTAGAATTCTCCTCCAGGCAGCGACTGAATTCAACCTGGCTGAAAAGCTAGTGTCGAAAATCCTGCCGCCGTCAGGACTCGAACCTAGGACCTCCCAGTCAGAGGCGCTGCAGTGACATCAGTTGATGCATTGAGCTACCGCTCCCGGTACCTGCTTCGAAGGCCTGATAAGAAGTACCTAGTAGCTGCCCCTTATTTACAATGTCACACCTCCCTCTCTTTTACCGGTGTCGACTATGGAGGCTCAGAGTATCAACTGATGACTAGGACCGGATTTTTACGTAATGACATATTTTTTGCCGTCTACTTAGTTCTCAAAATTGAAATCTTGGCCCCAACACAATATCAAATTTTTTCTTTACATATTTTTAAATATTTAGTACTATATTACATATTTTACATTTTTGCTATTTTCACAATATATTTCTTAATCTATCAATTTTCTTACATTTTTATAAAAATATATATTAAAAAAACATATTTTTTACATAAATACTAAGTGCTGTCGACTCGAGGTGACTACATTAAACGGGTCCGTTGTTGTTACAGCCCGGCGCACCTTTGAGTTAGCTCAGTGATGGGAAGTGCGCGACTGAGATCATTTTCACCTTGAGGTGCGGAAAGTATTATGGACGTCGCGGTTCGTGAACTTTAACCGAGTATACTCTCTGCTTTAACCTTAATTTTCGAAAAACTTTGACGATCGCTGACTGTAACATTTCGATGAGAATGCTTCACGCTGCAGTGATTGCTAGTTGTAGGTATTGCCAGTTTGTACGAGGGCTTCCATTGCGTGTAGTTTGGCTGCTAAACTATTGTTCTGGATAGCGAAAGATAAAGCTTTTATTACTGACGGGAATGTTGTAAAATTCAAAACATGCATCAACTTGTACTCTCCGAATGATTTTTTAAACGTTTGAATTATTTTTAAAATTTGTTTCGGAAATTTTTGATGAATGTAATTTTGAATTAGGTTAATGTGTTTTATAATTTGTCTATTTTAATATTACATATTATATCTGATTTTACATATTCTTACTGTTTTAATTACATATTTATGTACATATTTGGATGTTTCATACTACATATTTCTCCGGTCTCTACTCATGACACTGTAGTGCCTCTGTCTGAGGTGTCCTAGGGTTCGACATTAGCTATAAAGGGGAATTCCGGTAAATTTGAGTAGCTAGATAAGTAGATCGAATTCTAGCGACTGGCTGCCCTGACCGGTAGTTTTCCGTGGTTTCTCCGATCATCGCCAGCGAATGCCGGAGCAGTATCATAATAAACAAGTCGAGTATCGCGCGCGATCTTTTCTTCCCCTCCCTTCTCCTATCTTCACCCTTACTTACATTACACATGGATGGCGTTACATGCACTACACTTGTCCTTTAGAGCAGTGGAGAGATTAGAGCCGGCTGGGGCGGTGCCCCGTTGGGGGGAGATACCTGCATGGAGAAAACTGCGCACGCCCACGTCTATGTCGGCGACAGATCTGGCCATCAAGCGGGGGAACGATATCGCCATCTCCCGTGATAAAACCATGCACTACAATTACGGGTCTAATGACTGTAGAAGTTGAGGCGCCCGGAATTATGAAATAATCAATCCACCCCTCTCATTTAGTTACTACTCATCAAACTTTCTTTCTCTTGTAATTTTGCTATGAATCCGACGGATAAAAAAATATTTTGGGAAAAAAATATGACTGACATGACATCCACGGCCCATAGCCTTAAACATCTCGATATAAAGCAAACACTTTTCTGACAAGCAAAAAGTAGAATAATTTATTGATTGATAAGTGATTCACTACAGTAATATCAGTTGATGCTCTGAGCCATCTCTCCCGGTGAGTATAATAATAAAAAAATACAAATTATTTCTTCTTTCGTATCAATCTTTCATTCTTAGGAGTAAGTATATTCAAAAAACATAAATTATAACTATGCATTGAAAACGATACTCGATCGCTCAAGAAAATATTCTCCGCAATACGCACTGGAGAAACGTTACGTCCAGTCCTTAAACCTTCAGTGGTCACGCTCAAAATTGGAACGCGAGTGGTCGCGTGAATTACAATTGTAGTCCGTTTAAAAAATCCTTATTAACAATATTTTAGGAACAAGTCGACTTTTAGTTCAAACAGTGACGAGTAACGGTATCTAAAATACTGACCAAGTGCAAAATAATATTAAATTTATTAGTACTTTGATATATTACAAATTCTTTCAAATGCTACAAATATTGCTTATATTAGGCCTTTAAACAAATATACTCAAAATATGCAAGTAGATGTTTGTTTTTGAAATGTTTTGTACTCTATATGTTTTGAGCATTTGATATACTTTGTATTACGAGCATGAAATAAAGCAGTTTGTCAATTTTTTAAAAATATTTGTAGCTTTTATTCTGAATGTGTTTCAATGACATCAGGTAAACATAAAATTTTCTTAATGTGTTCTGGACATCCACTAGGCACAATCACGAAGTACTGTAGACCTCTTGTTTCGTTGACGTTCGCAGAAAAGCAACGCCCCATGTTGCCCTTTGATGACTCTGCTGGCCCGTCGGTCCCTTCTGGGATTCCCAGTAGAAGTCTCCCGCGTGGTCTTGTTGCTGTCGGCTCTGTCTTTTTTCCATGCTCCTTTTCATTTATGGTTTCCTAAGGGACAAAGCGAGATCCTTTAGAAACTCCCTTCTAGTCAACATTTCTCCTCTGTTGTTCTTTGCATAAACATTCGAAGCATTCATGGCAGCGATATTCATGATGTCAGCTTAGGTCAGAAACTGAACCTGCGAGTGATAGCTCGGATTACTTTTGTAATCCCGACGCTTATCGCTAGTGCAGCAGCAATCACTTGAGTCATATTTTGCTATAATTCAATCGCTGGGGCCTTCTACGAAAGGTACCGGAAAATTCCATGACAAAAGTTCGTCAATTGTTGCTGTAATCAGCAAATTAATAAGAGTGGATTACATAGTTATCCACTCGGCTACTGAAGATAATAATCAACATTTTGTAACTATTGCATTTGAATAAAGATTAGAAACGCATCAACTCAAAAGCGGAAACATCTTTGATAATCGAAATATTTGTGAGAATTTTCGGGTACGAAAATTGTAATTTTTACGGCATTTATGTGCAATTATTTGTGTCGTGATTATGGATATTATAGAGAATCCGTAAGGGGGTCAATACAGCAAACTTTCTTTCAAAAAGAGTTGATAAAAATATGTTGAGAGTCCCTACTGTACACTATCATTGCAAGAAAATAGTATTTTCTGCGTTGTGATTAGGTTTTTGCACAAACATTGTTTATTTTCTGGTTCGTCATTAGATGATATCTGATATACGTTGCCGTCTTTTATAACAGGTAAGTCTGGCCACATATTACATATATATTACTTATCAAATAACCATATTGTATGTAACAATATTGTATGGGAAATAAAAGCCTATGTTATGCAACAGATACTAGTTCAAAAAAAAAACGAACAAGTATTTGCAAGTATGAAATTCTGCATTAAGTATGACACATGATGTTATTGTCATAAACTGGGTATTTTACTCTTCAGTTTACATTTTTTAGACCTGTCTATTCAATCAGTTTCAAAACGAATTCTTCAATAAAAGTCAGGTAAAAAGTAATCACAAATGAATTCAATTGCAAACTTTGCTAAACAGCCTAAACAGCACACAATTTTCTGTATGAACAAATGGATTCATGCTCGAGACACGGCAAAATTCTCCCGGAAAGCTGACCACACCATAGTTCTTTTTGTATTCTAGGATTCTATACGATCTTTACCGTTGCATGGAATCGTTCATAAAATGGCATTTTAAGCACAGAGCCGTTTACGGTATGAATAATAGCGTTTTCACATGTTTAGCGAATTGTAGCGAGTGAATCAAGGGATGGTGGCCATAAATTGCACGGCCGAATACCGTTTTCTCGCACAGATGCCAAATACTCGTGACGTCATAATAAAGTTGTTTCCAAAGAAATATTGGATTCGCTTATAGATTTGCAATGCTATTATACAAAACAATCGTTCACAACTCGTTTATAATGATGCTTTATTGCATTCGAACAAATTTGAAAACTTTCTCTTTAAAGCACTTGGTTTGAAAACCTATACTTATGCAATAAAGCTTAACATTATAAACTAGTTAATATATTGAATTACAAGAAGCACGTGAACTAACAAACCGAGAGCAAACGTGCTAGTAATTCTTTCCCGAACCTCTTCATAAAAAGAGTCTGTCAACACTCGGGACAAGTGAGCAAACAAGAGTCCAATTGACTATTACAGTGACGGTACAATTGTCTTATTGATTTATTTTATTTTTAACATCAATAAACAGTTCAAAATTGTGTATGACGTACAATGGGGAGAAGTGTATCCTGTATGTTTCTTAATTCGGGGAATTTACCCTAATCCACACACAAGTTGAATTGGCCCATATACAAGTACTCATATACAAGTTGAAGTGGGACCGAGCAATTTTTGCAAAACTTGATAAGAAAATTTCACTCTCGTGCAATCAATCAATCAAAAATCGAAAGGCAAATCAGCTACCGATTTTGGGTATTATCCCTCATCGTCCCCCTTGTGAAAGAATCGAGTTAGTGCTGCAAGAATATGGAGAAGGATAATTTGAAATGACTTTATTTCCCACTCAATTCAGGAAAACGTGCACAGTCAGTGAAGTCACATGTATGTCCAGAATCAAAACAAGGGCCATCTCAGCATTCGCTCGAAGGGACAGGGACAAAAATCCTGATTGAGATGGGGGTTATTGAACTAGAGGCTGAAGTACAATACTTGTTAAAGGCACATTTAGTATTTTAAAATTATAAATCAAAAAGATATGTCGCCTCTTCTTAACCCATCGGCCGGTGTGTTGACGAGTCAGGAGGCCAGCTGTGGCGGCGCGCCTCCCACTCAGTTTCCGACTCTCCGGCGATCCGCACCTCTCTTACGCTGGCACTACCACAATCGGTTTCGGTTTTCTTATAGTAGAACAAGAATATTAGTTCAAGAACATTAAAGAAGAATAGAATCTCGTCCTAAATATTATTGAATGCAATTGCCGAATAGCAGATTTTCCTTTCCAACAAAAATGAAATTCGAAATTATCGGTCAATTTCTCTTTTATTTTTGTCGTTTTTTTTAATATTAGAGAGATATATTACGTACGAATGGAAACCTTCCTCCGTAAACATACGCGTTTTCAGATTGCCAACATGGATTTCGAAAATCAAAATCTATGAAGACAGCCATATTTTCTTGACGCCTCATCCATGGATCAAAACGACCTACCGGAATATTTTTAGATCTTTCTAAAGCTTTTGACGTCATTGATCGAAACATTTTACTTTCAAAATTAGCTTCGTATGGAATCCGTGGTATTGCTCCAGATTGATTCTGTTCTCACCTTAAACAACTAAGTCATAGAGTAGAAATATCTTACTGGAATGATGGAACACTACACACCTTTCCGATTCTTTCCCAATTGAACATGGAGTACCGAAAGGATCGATTTTAGGCCCTATTCTCTTCCTAGTATACGTTAAGCCCTCGACGATTCGAAACGGAAGAACAGTTCTCTTTGCGAATGCTACGAATATTCTTTGCAATGAAGAAACCGTAAATAGTACAAAATCAGATTTTCAAATTGGTTCCGTAATAAATTAATAGTAAATGAAAAGAAAACGTTTCAATGCAATTTTCCATTTCAAATAAACAATTCTGTACTCATACTATTGAAAATAAACTGGGAACCATTGACTGATTTTAAGGTAACAAATTTTATCATTAAATTAATTGAACACAAAATTAAATTTATTATGTTACGCGTCCAGAATTCTTACAAATTCAATTAGCCTTCATACTGTTCGTTGTGTATATTTCGCTAATTTCATTCCCGCCTGAATATGGCACAATATTCTGTGTATAACATGTCTATAACAATAATTTTCGACGTAGTAATCACATTCATCAGGTGACAGTATCAACAACTCATTACAAAACATTACATACAATACATGTTCGTTATTTTACAGCACTTCGCCAGATAACATTAAACAATTAAATTCGATAGAAAAGTTTAAATCCCAAGGGAAATCGTTTCTGCTGTATGTTTCTATACAATTAGAGACTATACTGAGCATCACAAGGAAAGTAAAATTAATTGTATTGTATTCCTACAGAAAGATTTGAACTTCATCTGTCAAATCGTGACCTTGAAGCGACTTACTGTTTTAAGAGGAGTTTAACATGCGAGAGTTCTCTCACGGATACGCTAGAAGATGCATATGGAATATAGTAGATGTCGATGTCGAAACGTAATTGACGAATCATAATCATTAAAGTAAATGAAAATATCTATGCTGAAACTTAATTGCTGGTATGTATTATTATTTTGAAGACGACAATATATATTTAAACTACATGTAGAATAAAATTTATGTTTACGTAAATCAATTCATCTTACCATTGAATCACGAGAACAATACTGATCCACCAACATAATGTACAAACATTATGTGTACACAATAAATTGACAATGTACTGGACCACTTAACAAAACAATATTAGCTTCATTTTTGATCTGAGTGCTAGATACTACGGGTTTTGAAACGTGAATAATTTAAATCAAGGACTCCCAGAATCTTTTATTAGCATAGGCATAAGTATTATTAGATAAATTAATTTTTGCCTATTTTTTGTAGAAAAAAAGGATGAATTCTTTAATTGGGAGCAACTGATATGCAAAACAAAAGCATATAATAATTTTAATATATAAAGGATCTTTGTTTAATTACATATCACTACATTACTTAATCTCTTGCTCATATTTCAAAAAATAAATTGAACAGGGTTAAAAAAAACAAACAGTAAAGGAGATTATAAGAATGTTTTATGTAAAACGACACATTTTGTAAATTAAACCAAAGCTTCAGGGTAAACCACATTGGCAGTTTCATTATTTTTTGGAAGAAGCAAGAATTGGGTATCTTTTAAGCCAATACGGGCGAGGGTTTCGTACACTTGTCCATGAGAGAAGACGCTTTCTCTAAGATCGACACCAACAAACTTGAAGGTTTGTCCTTGCGCTTTATTTATTTATTGTGTAATAGGGAAGCATGGTTTAAGAGAAACAGCAGTCTTTTAAATTGAAAAGGTAAATCAGAAGGAATCATTGGAATTGTGGGTTTTAGGGCATTTTCACCATATGCTGGACCAGTTAGATTTCTGGAGTGTAAAATATTGTTGATAATCTTAATTGGTTTAAGTCGTGTTCAATTACAAAGTTTTGGCAATATGTTGGGTGAACCACTTTTCAAGTATAATACATGGGGTGGAAGACCTGCTGAGTTAAGCGAGTTCAAAAATTCTGCTGGATAATGAACACTCTCGTCTCATTCAGAACAGAGTCAATTGATCGATATTCTCGTGTTTCCACGATATCGATATAATATTTCTACATATAGAAGATATTGTGAAACTTTAATTCATCTCTTCTATTATGTTAACACTGAATTAAATTTACTTCCAACTTAACCATGGGTTCGACTTAAAACCTATCAGTCCTTACCTGTTGCATGTGGACGAGTGACTATACTGAATCACGATTCCTGGAAGTTCTATTGATCGAAACCAATGGGATTGATGGCAACTAATATAAATTGTCAGACTTTTTCAACAATAAAAATTTAACATTTATTCTTACAACCTATATATTACAATTCTATTGATTTTATGTGAACCAGCTCGGCCATTGAGGTTGGATACAAGTTGCATACTTTTATGTCAGTCAAGTAATAATTGTATCAGCTCTAGCATTAGGAAGCCGATAAGTAGAAAAAATGTGAAAAAATATCATTTTGGGCAACAGAAGAAGGTAGCCGCGAAGAGCATAAGGTATACGTAAAGCTAGACCAGACTACAAAGATAAAAAAAAACAACTAACTACTGCGAGAAAGTCTATGGCATTCTATAGCACCATTATTTATTTATTTATTTATTTATTTATTTATTTATTTATTTATTTATTTATTTATTTATTTATTTATTTATTTATTTATTTATTTATTTATTTATTTATTTATTTATTTATTTATTTATTTATTTATTTATTTATTTATTTATTTATTTAATCATACGCTGTTACATACGAAGGGAAACTTGAATGAAAATATTTGGTGCGGGTTTTCAGTGTTTTTTTGTTTGTTTTTGTTTTTTTAAGCAAAAATCGCCATCTCCAATTTTGTACTTTTGACATGTTAACGGTTATTTTTGGCATTTTCGAAAAAACGGAGCAATAGCCTAAAATGAGACTAGCACCGTATTTTTTACCGTCCCTTATTACATATGAAGAACAAATTTAAAGAAAAAACTCGGAGCTTTTTTTTTTAGAAAAATTGCCTATATTTCGATCAAAATTACACGGAAACTCTTAATTATTGAAAAATTAACACGAACTTATTTAAAGATCCGTCTTTAAGGAACAGAATTTATTAAGGAAAAAATTTTCTTAATATTATAGTTGTAGAAGACGCCAAAAACAATTGCATTCTTCAATTCTCAAAACAGTCTGTGATTTCAACGAACATGAATCCATCACCATCCTCTTAAGCGTTCTTTGTGCTATCCAACACTATCCTATTTCAATCAAAAAATTTGGTGGCGTTTTTGAAAAAAAAATTGAAAATATTTTTGAGGCTTCATGTGAAGAACCCTCAAAAATCAAAATATCCGCTTGAAATTACTAAAGTCACGAGATAATTCAGTTCGAGTGAGGAATATAAATTTTGAAGAAAGTCGGCTGAATGGTTCAAGTGCTAGCGCACGGACGAACAAATGTTTTGCCATCAATCGACTTTTCGGAATTAAGAACCAACAAACATGGATTCTTGCTACACCACGTGTTAGAGGATTTTTCTAAATTACAACAGGATTTATTCACTTTTTCGTTACCAGATCCCGCAAAAACAGTTTTTCGGCCGAAAATTCGCCGTTTTCAGGCGCACGATTACATAACTTTCTCTTACGAAGAACTTCGTAAGGTGAGAAAGTAAAAATGCTAGAGGTACATCGAATTCAATCGTCTGGATGAGCTCTGGGTGCCGGACGCTCACACAGGAGTTTTCTGTGTCTCCGATCTCCAGAGCAGCAACTTAACACTTCCCTTTCAAAATTCAAAATTTTATTGTTTAAATTTCAAAATTTATTGCTTATTTATTTTTGAAAATAGATTTTACTACATGGGAGTTTTTTTCTCCCTTTCAAAAATTCAAAATTTAAGTAGTATATGACAGTGTAGGGATCACAGAATTTTGAAAATGTGCACACAATTCACTTTTCCCCATAGCACGTCATACGCAGTTTTTAACTTTTTTTGACGTAAAATAAATAAATAAATAAATAAATAAATAAATAAATAAATAAATAAATAAATAAATAAATAAATAAATAAATAAATAAATAAATAAATAAATAAATAAATAAATAAATAAATAAATAAATAAATAAACACACGAAGCCCCCACCGTGCGCGATATTCCCTTCCTCGCCCTTATCCCGTCTTCTCCGCTCATACACACCCTTATTTACCGTACTACGTTGCCACACACGCCAGAACACGAGACGAGAGATTAAATCTTGCCCCGATTGGGACGGTGCCCCGCTAGGAATGATACTTAGAGGAGACCCCAGCAATTCGACGAGCCGGAACTCTCGATTTTGCGGAGTAGAAACATCGCCATCACCCTGGTTTAACATGCACCACATTCTCGGGAATAATGATCATTACCAAAAATCATCTATCAATTGGTGGGAAAATTTGTGATCTGGCTCAACAGATTTAGCAATCCCTCGATGTTTGAGCCTGGAATTGCTTGTTAGTCGGGCTGCGGTGGGGTGCCGCACACTGGACTGAATTGAACGCGCGCATTGGCTTTCACGAGTAATTGTTACCATATTGCGTTCAAAACGTAGCTGCGAACTACATTGTGACATACCAAAAATGATGGACTTTTGATTTAAGAAAATAAAGGTCGAAATGTTGTAGATATTGCAAAAGACGTGGGTCTCTATAGTGCTGATACGCAGATGACACAGTAGCAACGCGAGTTCGTGCGGGGGAACACCGTAGTAACCGAGAGAGCTGTAAAGTAAACACGCAGGGTGCACCGTAACAACGCGAAACAACGAGTTAGTTTGGAGGCAAGTGCAAGGTGTCCCTTAGCAACGCGAAAAAAAATAGAGAGAAAAACACAGTGAGTTTTGAAAGGTGGACCAGATTGGGAATTAGGGGATTCCGTGTCGTGGTGGTGAGCGGATCGCTTGCGCGTTTTTTTTTTGGGTTTTTTGTTGTTGTTGTTGTTGTTTTGAGGTTAATTATCAAATAAGGACTTGCGATATTTTGTGAGAGTGAACATTGAACTTGAACTTAGAATATTTCCGCATTAGGTGTACAACTGGAACTTGTAAAATTTACGTGTTGTACCATTACAAACCCGGACTTGTAATATTTTCATGCGTGAACCGGAAAGTTAACTCAGAATATTTTCGCGGTGGAGTTACGAGATTTGACTTAAAAATTTTACCAGTGAATTGTGAATTGCCAGGTTAGGTGATAGAAAATAATGTTAGAGGGATATTATTCTGATTATACATATATTACGCCAACCATGCGATCCCTGTAACGGCGAACCGAATCACGAATGAAGGGAAAAATTTGTGGGAAAGTTGGAAGCCAAGAAAGGGGAAGAAATGTCCCGTAACTGAAATCAGTTGTGGTGGTGTGCGTAGCAAAGCATTAGTAGACACCGGTTCGATCGGAAGAGTTGTATGACGAGCTGTTAAGAAATAATGTAAATATTTTAGAGTTACCAACCAACAATACTCGAATGGTAGACTCATGGGGGCGGAAATCACACCCAGTGAAGAAACAAGTAATAATAGACGTGATGATAAAAGGGAGAGATTACGACGTAATCAGTTTAGTTGTGAGGAAGTTGATTTATCCATTAATTATTGGACGGAGCATGGCGCTATTATCGACGTAGGAGAGATGCAAGTTTTGATCAACGGCGAAAATGTGTGGGAGGATGAAAATGGAGAAGAGGAGGCGCGAAATGCACGTGAAGATGAGGGAGACGAATCGGAAGAATTCGCAGAAATCGAAATGTGGAGCCTGAAGGAAGAAGAAAAGGAAATACAGGAGGAAATTAGGAGGAAAATAATGGAAGAAAATAAACTGAATGTTGATCAGAAGTTGTTCCAGCTCTGATACGTGTCAAAGATGTATTTAGAAGTCGTAGCGAACTGGTAAAGGGGTATGAATTTCGCATTGAACTAGCAGATTCGCGTCCATTTAAAGCGAAATTTGATCCGATCCCTGTAGCCTACCGTGATGAAGTCAGAAAGTTGATAAACGAAATGATCCGAGAGGGTGTCATACGAAAGACTACGACAGCACATACCATTCCACGTCTAGTTATGCGTAACGTGACGGAAAGAATCAGAATAAGGAGAAAGAAGGCGACCAAAAAATTAGTTACAGGAGGGAAAGAAGGTTGGAAAATTGAGATTAGTGAAGAAATGAAGGAACCGGGAGAAGAAATTCAAGACGGGAAGATGGAAGCTAGAAATCAGGTAGGAACGAAATCGGTGAAAGAAGGAAGTGACGATGAAGAGATGAAAAATAAAGAAGTCATTGACAACTACCACCAACCAAATCCACATAAGATTTTATTCGAGGGCGAAGAAAATCTTAAGAAGAGGACGAGGGGGCAATGTGTCGTCATGGGATTAGACAACCCCATAACGCCACCATCAGCTACGAAAAGAGGCCCACGAACAGAGAGGAGTAGGGTAGGTGGCGGAGCGATGGCTTGTAAACGCGCCATCTACCCACAGCTTTTCGAACTCTGACGCACGAACTAGCAAATAATGTTTTTCCGGGAGGTCACGAAAAGAGGAGAATATTCACCCCTCCAAAAATTTCCCCAGGCGCGAGTACCATAAGTATCGCGGAGGAAGTCTCTATGATTGCAGCAGCGACGGCGACTAGATTGAGCTCTCTTTGATTGCAGCAGCGACGGCGACTAGACTGAGCCCTCTATGATTGCAGCAGCGACGGCGACTAGACTGAGTTCTGAAAAAGATTGTAACTTGATAGTATAGGAGTTTATTTTAACTTGGTAGTTAAAAGTTAGCTTGGGAAGCGTATCAACGAACGTGATGTAATTGAGAAGTTGAGTGCACGAACATTCTTCGCATTAACATTCACAATATTTGAGAGGGCAATTGAAGTGATTGTTTGACTTCGAAATAATTCCAAATCTGTAAAATTCGCGCAGAAGGACAATAACTAGATCCAGCATCTCATATTGCACGCTGAAACTACACACGCACAAAGTGTGGTAGGTAGGCCGAGCATTTAAAGCATAACTTCAACAACATTAATTATTCGAGGCTGGAAGCGCGAACGAACTTGTACGAGGCGCGGCAGAAGAAGGACGACCCCAGGAAGAGCGAAGCGTAGATGAGAAAGATTTGGACAGGAACGAGAATCGTACGAGTCCGGAGAACGGGAGAAGGGAGTGGAAATTGTAAGAGTAGCGGAGTCCAGAGTTCGAGGGAAGGAAACTGGTAACGTCGTGGGACAGTAAACGGAGACGGGTTGCAACTACGAGCGGCACAAAATCCTCAAGGTTACCTACAGACGAACGATACGGAGCTGTTGAGGTAAAAGAACTGGCAATTTTTATGCGGCGATCAGTTGGGGAAAGAGAATAGCCGTAAAATACACTACAATTCGTGTTAAAAGTGGGTGAAAAGTCCAGAATAGGTGGGAGAAGTATTCCGAACAATGTGAGTGGCAGATTCAAGTTCATTTACTCCGCGTGTTCCTGAATTCATTCCTTCAGGCCATACCTTGTACAATTTTACTTAAATAATTCATGATTTTCACATGTACAGTTGATGTTATCTGGAAAAGTCAGTTTATTGTATTGTGATAAAAGTAATTGCTTTCTGTGATATGTAAAGGGGTCAGATTTAAGTAACGTCTATGTTACGTTTTATTGTTTGTTTTTGTCTCTTTAAAGTTCACAGAGTTACAGTGAATGCGAAGCCCAAGGCTAGCACCTGTGAACGGGATACCTTAAAACAAGTGTAAAATTCATTTTAAAAGCCGTGCACGGAAAAACTAGACAGTAGAAAGAGTAAAATAATGTGGTAGATGAAAATTCAGAAAGAGGAATGAGCAAATTGTAAATTGTAATTGGTGAAAGTGTGTTCAGGCAGTCGAGGTGACGCCAATTTTTTTTTTGTTTTTTTTTTTGTTTTTTTTTGTTTTGCCTTATTTTCTGTTTTTTTCAGTGACCAACTACTTAAAGTGCATTATCCTGTTATATAATTGTGTCACTGTAATTTTTTCATTGAATAAATGCTCATTTCATTCGTAGTTTATCTGATTCATTGTGTCAAGGGTTGAGATCTTTCTCATTCCCAAAAGATCCTGCTTCCTGAGAATTTTAAGCTCGCTTCACGAGTATTCATACTATCACGCCCTCACCACGTATGGAAAGTAGAAGGTGGGCGTGTTAGAATATATATACACGACGATGACAAAAGACGATTTTTTACTTTTTCCTTCGTTTGCTGTTAAAATTTTCTCAAAGTTTTTCAAAGCAAAATCTCTGGTTTTTAACTCCCCTGTATATTTATAAATGACCCAGTTACATAAATGTTCAGTATATAATTTTACAGCTAGTGTTCTGTTTCTAAAACGTTTTATTTTAATCTAAAACTGTAGCAATAAGTATGAATCAAAGGACTGAAATTTGCACTACCAGTGGGACAAGAAGATATTCGATGGTCTCACTTGAATATGTTCATGTGTGATTACTACATTCTCGAATGGGCCGTGCTGAACTATGACAAGCTGCGAGTGTCGCAATAGTGTCCGACTATACTTGGGTTTTTCTAATGTGGCAGCTGAGGTTAGTATCTCCAAACTGTAATATGACACGGCTTCTCGCGTCTTTCTCGGTCGTGCCGCTAGAGTCGCTTGATCTGCGACACAGCTTGATACTGTCGCGATCATGCGACATCTTGCGACATGACCGAGAAAGACGCAAAAATCGTGGCTATTCCACCTTTGAGGTACTACCCTCAAATGCCATGTTAGAAAAACCTAAGTATAGACTGCGACTGAGTTTTCATATACGATTGTTCCATTTTTTTCGACATACTCCTTGATACCTAAGCAAGTTTTAATCTAACTGGAAGAGAATTGGTACTCGCGGTACAACTGTCGTGACACTGTAAGGGATCAAAACTGAATGTAATATCGCCTATTTGCACTTATCGAATTAATCAATATAGGAATTATTTTAGAAGTGACTAATAATCAAGTTGGAATTGCCTTCGGAGAACGTTACATTTTTTACAGGAGATATTTGGGAAACTGAACAAAAAGATTTTAAATTCTCTTGAGTATTTAATAAAATGAAAGCAAAACTTGAAAAGAAAGTTCTTAAATTCACATCTTTTGAAATGCCCTTAATTATATTGTATGAAAATTAATTTTAGAGATTATTTTTAGTGTTGCAACTCATTCATTTGTCATTCAAGGTTCAAGTTTGTATGACGCTTCACCTCTAGCGTAATAACAAAGTCTCAGCGCCACAGCTTGAGAATTTAATTTTAAATTTCAAATTATTAAATTATTCAAAGTAAACCATTCAAAAGTAATGTGCGCAGTTACATAAAGAAAAACAAAAAAATCAATCTTTTTAGTAAAGGTATTTGTTGCCATCTTGTTACCAACTCTAGCACAGAAACCTAATGTTGACGATCTTACAATTAATATGTGCATCTATTCACGCTTTTACACGTATTTTTTCGTCGTAATTTTTAGATTATTTTACTTCCCTTGCTTGCTTGTTAAAATCAATGTATTGTGAAAGAGACAATGTAGATGAGAAAATTCAAAAGTAGGAGTGTCAATTTGAATTGATAGCCACTGGTAACAAGACGGGCGCAAGCACTCGCGCGTGCGCAGATTTTGGCATGGCGCCACTATTTTCTGGTATCTTAAACGTTTTTCAAAACGACGGATGCAGGTGGACGCAGCTAAATTTAATCTTAACATGTTGGTATCTAAGTAGACTATTTCCCCTAAAAATTCTATCCAGGTGGACGGAGGCGGGAAAACGTTACAGCCTTTTAAAAATGAAATTAATTTTAAAGTGAGCAAAGAGCTCCTCGTGGCCTAGCAAAGTTGCTAGCCTTTCACCACTGAGGTCTGGGTTCAATTCCCGTCAACTCTCGTGTGAAATTTGTTCTAACAAAACGAGTTTTGCTGCTTCAACCCCTGTGAAGTGTCCTAAAGCCCACCCCTATCCTTATTCCTTCCCAATTCTGGCCGCTGGGTAGAGACGCAGGAGCGCGTAGTAGAAGGCGCGTACGCGGAGATGCTACTTGGTGGTCCTCTTGATAACTGACTGCGACGTGACATGTCAAATAAAAGTTAATGAAGGGCACTATTCTCAGCGCAAAGCGCTCAACGCCTATTAAGAAGCTTGGAGACGCGTTGCGTCGAAAGGTATACTGAGATTTATTTTTATTGACAAAAAGGCTTCGTTTTGAATGCATTTTTCTTATATATTTGACGATCAAAATGTCATTTAAAACTTGAAATGGGATTGAGGAGCTCATAAATAGTATATATAGTCTCATTATTTGCCATTTCTGACAATTTCGTTGTTTCTTCCACTGCGCGCCGCGGGCCGTTGCCCCGAGGCGGGGGCGGGGGCGGCGCGAAGACGCTCTCGCTGCGCCTCTCCGGAAGCGCTTTCTTCGCGCGCGCCGGCGGAACGCGAGCGGAGCGCCGCGCCGGAGCGGAACTGCGCTCGCGGCAGCGCTGCCAACGCCACGCCCTCGCCTGCAAACACCACTCCAGGGAAGGCAGTGCCTCCGAGCGGGAGGTCGTTGGGTTCTGGCCCCGGCAGAGCTAGGATTTTTGACATTGACTAGATAACTAGCGGTGGCGATGGTGTAGCGGTTAGCGTATCGGACTGCTATACCCAAGTTTGCGGGTTCAAATTCGATCGAAGCCGTGGATTAAGGGCGAAGAAATCCTTCGTACGCCTTCCTTCGGAGGGGAAGTAAAGCCGGCTGTCCAATGTCAGTACATTTACTGCATGTAAAAGATCCTCAAGCCTAAATGATGCCTCTGAGCGAAATTCAAATCGCCTGTTTCGTCGCCCAAGTAATACCTTCTTTCTCCCATGATTGGTGAAAGGAGTGTAACGAAATTTGCGTGGTCAGACGGAAGAGGAGGCCTCATGGCCTGAGTCTCGCCACGTAGAATGAGACAAATTCAATTCAATAACTGGGTCGAATTCAGCCACTGCCTGGAGGAGAATTTTAGCTCGTATTTCTTCGTGGTTTCGGATCGGTAGTTTTCCGGGGTTACTCCGATCAATACCAGCCGAATGCCGGAGCAGTACCCTAACAAACGGACCACGCGCGAACTTTCCTTTCTCTTCGTTGGCCTATCCTTTCCTCTTACACACTCTTACACTCACATCCATTACACTACCACAAATACCGGCAGACTGGTCGGGAGCAAAGAGCATGTCCCGGCTGGGGCGGTGTCGCGGTGGTGGGAGATACCCAGAGGCAGGATTCGGGGGGAGGGGCAACTGCCCCTCCCAATGTTGGGACAAGTTTTTTAAAAAAACATTTCATTTCGTGGATCTTCAAATTTGTATCATAAACGATTTACTTGTTTCTGGGTGTTGAGAAGAAATTTAATAATAATTAAGTGAACAATCATTTTATGAAGAAATGTCTGATATTGAATTTTGTGGCTGACGACACAGTGATATCGGTAGCAATTCTCGAAAATATTGGTTAAAGAGACTAGCCACTGTTGCCGGAACGTTCACATTTATATCGTTATATTTTAATACTGGATGTTCTTTTATCGTTTGTACTTTCGCCTCCACCGGGCGCATCTTGCCACTTGCGAGCATGTATCATAAATACTGGACATGCTTACGTGCATATTTGCACTTACTCGGCTGCACGAGTAACTTAGCTTTTTCTAAAATCTGAAACACCGTTTCTAGATGCCGGAGGTGTTCTTGCCATTGTGTATTGTCGCAATGTCGTCTAAATAGGGCACTGCGAATTGCGTGCATCCTGCTAATAATGCTGCCATCTAACGGCTGCTCTGATATGGTGCATTTTTCAACCCGAAGGGCAGTCTTGTACGTGTCGATACTTGTGCAAAACGCCACATACCTTTGCGCTCTCTTGGGGTAAGCGATATTTGGCGATAGAATTTCGCCAAATCTAACGTCGTAATTATTTTCGCTGCCGTCACGAATTCTATTCTTTCCTCCATATTCGGCAGTGGAAAATTCTCAGCTTTAATTAGTTGATTCAATTTCCTATAGTCTATACACGGACGTGGGTTCCGTCCCGGTGCTTCAACTAAAATCATCGGCGACGCGTACTCCGAATCGTCTATCCCTATGCTATTGTCTTTGTTAGCATTTTCGCAATTTCTTCTTGTAGAATTTTCGATTGCGGGGGCAACATACGATAAGGTGCACTTCGTACCTTTTTCGTTTTGTCCGTCAACTCTCTGTCCATAGCGACAACATCAGTCAGCCCTGGCCTATCAGAAAATATATTTTTGTACTTCACTATCAGGTCCAGAAGCTTTGTTCGGAACTCGGTCTTCGTCTTCCCTCTAACATTGCTTCAGTGTCGAAGTCCGTACTGTCGAGGTTCTCTGCATACTTGTCTAGGTCGTCTTCGTCTACTTCGAAATTAGTACTTCGATCTGCCATATAACTCAAGTACTCCGTACGCTGTACGTACGTCTTCAACACATTTACATGATAAATACGCCCTTTTTTCCTGGCATCAAAACTAAATAGTTTGTATCGGACTTCTTTTCGATTACTTCACCTGGCCCGATCCATTGTACTGATAGCTTTTTTGTGCAATTGGGTAATAAAACTATAATATTATTATATTGCTCTACCACTCTCAAAAAAACCTTCCACTGCGCATGCCCGAACGTGGCTTTGACTTCTTTTCGATTTCTTCACCTGGCCCGTTCCATTGTACTGTGGCCTTTCCCCTCTCTCTCCATCTCTCTCCCTCTCTCTCCCTCTCCCCTCTCGCTCCCTCTCGCTCCCTCTCGCTCCCTCTCTCTCTCCCTCCTCTCTCCTCCTCTCTCCCTCCTCTCTCTCCTCCTCTCTCTCCCCCTCCTCTCTCCTCCTCCCTCTCTCTCCCTCCTCTCTCTCCTCCTCCTCCTCTCTCCTCCCTCTCTCTGCCTCCTCTCTCTGCCTCCTCTCTCTGCCTCCCTCTCTCCCTCCTCTCTCTGCCTCCTCTCTCCCTCCTCTCTCTCCTCCCTCTCTCTCCCTCTCTCTCCCTCTCTCTCTCTCTCTCTCTCTCTCTCTCTCTCTCTTTCTCTGTCCTCCCGTGGGTCGCGCGGTAATTCAACACTGGGAGTTTGGTGATAACAAACTGATGAGTGAGAAGGATCAGACGGAAGGCAGCTTACGTGTTTCTACAGTAGGGGTTGTCCAAACGATCAACTGAAAATAATCCGTGTCTTGAAGAGTTTCGGTCTCCAGTCCCTGTTTGACCGTGGCTAGTGAGCAGTGACAGTATGTTTTACACAGTAACTGCTGTTATTCACAAAAAAACAATTATTACAAATAATTCAAAGTATATCCACTGAGAAACGATAGGTCGTTGATCAAATAATCATTGAACATGGCCACATTTCTCTCCGTCTTCCACCGTACCATCCAGATCTAAATCCAATAGCACTTGTTTGGGGATTTTTTAAAGGGCGCGAGGCAGCAAAAACAATTGGTGCATCCTTAAAAGAAAAGGAAACGTTTTGCAAAGGAGCGTTTGCACAATACAGTGCTGAACAATGGAAGAAATCCTGCGAGCATGTGTGGGGAATAGAGGCGATATAATTCAGATAATGTGATGGAGCAACAAACGATGTATTCATTTTTTTTTTGGACACTCCTGGGAGTGCAAGTTCCTCTTTTGACGAAGAGGGTCGTGATGACGAGTGACGGTCAGCGCGATCGCTGCGTCTTGCAGTCGCCTCTCCTTGTCACCTACGCGCTTCCTTATCGCCGAGAGGGGAAATCTCAGATGCCACAGGGTGGAGGCAGCCTCCGAGACTTTACCAAAGGTACGTTCACCATGATGGTATTTTTGCTTGTTCTGTAAACAAGTTTATCGTGGGCTGGTTCGCGAGATTCTCTTAATCGGTTTATCAGTTTGAACACATACTCCACGACGGAGTTTTCCTCCTCATCCTCCGCGCCTGACACATGCTCAATGCTATTCGAGTTCTGATATTTCTCCCATAAACAAGTTGAGCAGGAGTAAATCCGAGGCTTTCATGCACAGTCGTTCTTAATGCAAAGATAATCGCTGGCATCTGGTTCTCCCATCCAGTTCATGCTTCTAGACACAATACTTCAATTAACAGTTCATGGTTCTATGAACACGCTCAATTGGATTCCACTGCGGGTGATAGGGAGAGCTTCGCACAAGTTTGATACCAATTTTTTTCGCAAATTCCCTGTTAACGCACTCGTAAAAAGATAGCGCGTCAACGATTATATTATTACTAAAATATAGATGTCGATTTATCCAAATGGGGCACAAATAGCACGTGCATACGGTTTTGTCAAGGTGCACAAAAGTAATTTTCCGGTTCGGCCAGTAGTTTCTAGTATAAATGCACCTGAATACATATTTTCCAGATACGTTGGCTCCATTCTGAAAGATATGCTCACTCCTTCACCTTTGGTTGTTAAAAATACGGATGAAGTGGTACAGAAATTAAAAGATATTCAACTCGATTGCGATGATTTCATTGTATCTCTTAATGTCGTGCAGATGTTTATGCGTTCATGATCTATGCCTCATGAACTCATTTATGAAGACCTTGAACAAATGTTAAATGAGAATCAAATTGCACACATTCCCGCGTCCGAGATAATGACCGCCGTTAGACTTATTCTCAATAACATGTATTTTCAGGTCGATGGTAAGATCTTTAAGCAACTTAGCGGTTGTCCGATAGGCGGTACAATTAGTGCATTATTTGCTGAAATTGTAATGCGTAAACTAGAACATCACATGCTACAGAGTATTAAATGTAAGATGTATCTTAGATACGTTGATGACACTGTCTTGAGCATAAACAAATACGACTCTGAGCGGGTGTTAAATGAATTTAATGGTTACCATCGGTGTATTAAATTTACTTTAGAAAAAATCCAGGTAAATCAACTTCTTAGATTTAACCTGTATAGATGTCTAATAGATATTACTAACTGGACACAAACCATATGTTCCGGTACCATACTTAATTTCCATTCCTGCCACCCATTACTTATGAAAATTACATTAATTATTGGAACCTTAAACAAGGTACTAAGAATTTCTAACCGCATCTTTTGGTCAGCTAACTTATTTAAGTTATTTTGTTTGTTTAACAGAAACGGATACCCAGTGAGTGTGGTTGGAAGGATGCCGGAGATTACTCGAAATACATATGACAGGTTTTGACTCCAACATAGATAATAACAAACACCTAGATGAAAACGTCAAAACAATTGGGTTACCTTATGTACCACAGGTCGATATGCATTTAAAACACACTCTAAAACGAAGATGTGGACTACGAGTTTACAACAAAATCAATAATAAAAATATGTTCATTTGTCATAATAAAGACGCCATACCGAGATTACAGAGGTCCAAGGTAGTCTACAAACTCAATTGCAAACAATGCTCGTATGTGTATGTAGGACAAACATCACGTAAGGCGAAGAATAGAATGCGGGAGCACATGAACAATATAAATCAGCCATCCTCCCGACACAATTCTCTTACGAAACACAGAATCGATACCTCTCACTACATAGATTTCGACAACGCGGAAATTCTTGAACAAGAGAATAACTATGCAAGACTATGTCTTGAAACATTAAGTATTAAGACACATAAGACCATGAATTCTAAGACAGAGATGAATGCTTTTATAAATTGCTACGATAATGTACTAGACAACCTGCAAAGATAAAATGAAAAAGAAATCCTTACTTTTAGACCACATCATCGCCCTTTCACCCTACTCTTCTCCTCCCCCCTCCTCCTCCACCTTTACCCCTTCCCCTATAAATGTTTCCCTCGTCCCTCGGTACCGCTCGTAAACCATTTCCCCATTCGAGTTCAGAAGTAACCGGTTGGCTAGGACTTAGGATGAGTGGCAAAAGTATTCTCGAACACATGTTTCTGTTCTCTCACACTCGCATTCATAAGATTTGATTTTATTTTAATCTTTTTTCAATAATTGTAGGAAAAATGTTTACTGTGTCATATAATAAGGTGAATTTTGATAAAATAAGTATAAAACGCATGTAACTCTCAATAATTAAATTGTAATATTATTAAGTTGTTATTTTAAATTAATATGACTACTTTTATATGACAGTGTACCACAATACAAATTGATTTGAATAATTTGCAATTCTAGGAGTAATGAATTTTAATGTATTTTATTTTTTGTAGACAATGTAGACCACCACTTATTCCAAGGATGTTAACTTTATGGTTTCACTCTATCATTCTTACTACTTAATGGACATTGCCAACCAAACTGTGAAGGTTAACTACTATAATGTATTATGTATGTATGTGCTTTAGATAATAGTTGTAACAGTACAACGAATTGTTAAATTTTTAATTGTAATGTGTGTTTTCATTGCATCATCTGAAGATGGAGATAATCTATCTCCTAAACGTTATGTAATGTTTTGTAACTAATACACTTACCAGGCGACTGTCAATAAAAACTTATTGGACATTCAATTTTTGTTATATCTCATAACATTTCTAGATATGTAATTCCCCATCAAGTCTGCTCATTAAAAAACTGGTCCACAAACTTTGACAAAACTTAATGCACAAAAGATATTCAGTTTTGGTGCATCGCGTGTATGATCAGAGATTTCTGTGGGTTACTTTGTGTCAAATAATATGCGGTCTAGGAAGAAAATTTGAGAATAAGGATCGTGCTAATAAATAAGTCAATGATTTCCAAATTATGTCATGTTACTTTCAGGTAACTAATGGAAGGTAGGTGGTAGGTCATGTTACTTTTAGGTAACTCTGTATTATTAAAATTTAGTGTTTAAACTATTATATGTGTGTATATATATATATATATATATATATATATATATATATATTGTGTTGTGTGTGTGTGTGTGTGTGTGTGTGTGAGAGAGAGAGAGAGAGAGAGAGAGAGAGAGAGAGAGAGAGAGAATATGTGTGTATGAATGTGTATGTGTATGTGTGTGTGTGTGTGTATTGCTGTACAGACCTGTTCTGTTCAATACAGTTCGCAGCCACCGTCTGCGGTCGTTTCTGCTTCACCGCCCTCTCAGCACCTTCGGCGATTGATTATTTCCGGGCACGTGACTTGCTATGGTCATTAGCCATGTTAGTGTAGTGAATGTTTTATACCAGGAGGTGGCGATGTCCCCCCCACTGGATGGTGAGGTCCAGCGCCGACCTACTCGTCGGCTAGCGGAAGATGTTTTCTCTCCAGTTATCTACTCCGGTTCGTCACTGCCTCACCAGGAACAACCTCTAAGGCCCCCCCACTGGTCTCTCGACATGTGTGGTCGTGTAAGGGGTCGTGTAAGGAGTGAAGAAGATAAGACAAGGAAATGGAAGGAACGATCGCGCGCGGTCCATGGTCCGTTTGTTAGGGCACTGCTTCGGCATTCACCTTATTTTGATCAATGAAACTACGGAAAACTACTGTCAGAGCAGCCGGCCGCTAGAATTCTCCTCCAGACAGCGGCCGAATTCCACCTAGCTGTGTAGCTAGTCAACCTCGGCGAACGCATGCCACGGTTCAACGGGTCGCCCATGGCGCGAAGCAAAGGCGTTACGACCTCTAATTTTTTGCGACAAAAGAACCATTATTACAAGCTCTCAAACATTTTCTGTGAAGCAGCTTTCCGGTCGCTCGGTTGACGCCTTCCATGACCCTTGGAGCAGCGACCTGAGAAAACCCATTCACAGGAGAAAAGAAATAAAACAAAGGAACCTTGTTTGAAATATCTTTTGCACAAACACACTCACGTACACCTTAGAACGTTACATAGAAGAAATTTTTATTTTTCCTCATGAGGAAAACTTTGGAAGTGTGAATACTTCGTACGTAGTAAAGAGAAAGTATTATCCTGTGTTCTTGTTACCGAAAAATTGATTGATGGCAAAACGTCCGCCTGTGGTCAACGCCAGTACCGAAACTGTTCGAACGATTTTCTCAAAAACTGATATTCCCAATCAATCTGAACAAACTAAAGATCCTGGGAGTTTGAAACGGGCTTTTAGATTTTGGGGGGTACTTTATGTGAAGCCTCAACATTTTCAAAATTTTCTCAAAAATGGCGTAATTTTTCTTTTTAAAGTTTTCCTCGGAACGCTTTAAAATGGCACAAGTCCCATTTTCGGTGAAAACTCGTTGAAAACTTAAAATGGGACCAGGTCACAAAATGGAACCAGGGAAAAATGGAAAAAGGAGACGAAATGGAACAAGGTGGACGAAGGGACAAAAGTGAGTCAAGAGGGTAAACGGAAAAGGGGGACAAAAGGGGCATGAAGAAAAGGATAAGAGAGACCAGGGAGCAAAAGGAACAAAAATTTCAGAATCGATTTGTTTAATACTACGAAAAACATGTCACTGCTTCAAATGGAATGACATTCTGTTTAATTTCAAAATTTGTAACTCAACCATATCTGCACCAAAACAATTGTAAAAATAAATTTTGTTTACATTTATTCCCAAGAATTATTTTGTGACGACATATTTATCCAAAGATTTATGAGCACTGATACAACCTAACTCTGAAAGTTCCCTAAAACATTTTAATGGATTCTCAAGCATTTTATCGGCTGTTACTATGAACTCGCTCTTAATGCGTTGTTTAGATAGTTGGTTGCCAAGGAGTTAAGCGCGTGTTTACCGACGTAAAAAACAAAACCCTTTAACACTGAGTACAGAAGCAAATTAAGAGAAATAAAACAATAGTTCTCTGCCCTCAGATCAAATGGTAAATTCCACTTTACCAAAAAAGGAAAAGAGGTTTGCAGCGAGGACTCACGTCTGAGCACTTCTCGTAGAAACTTTAACTGCCTACGTCGACTGACATCAATCCTCGCACAACGTAGGAGGAGGACATGTTCCACGGAGAGGTCCATTTTAAATACGTTGAAGATGGAAAACCTGTGATATGTGGAAAAAGCCAACGAGACAAAAACCTTATTACGCCTAGCAGCAGGGATGAGGAAAGTCAGGGTTTTACGGCATCCATATTAGCACTTAAAGTAGCGTGTGCAACTCTTTACCTTCTATTGAATATGGACCGTTTCAAAACAGCCTTTCAATCTGATGAGCAGACGTAGGGAATATCAATATAATGCTTCTAACTCGCTGCGATGATTTCGCAGTAAGATCAGCCTATGTATTACCGCTGATTATCACGTGGCCTGAAATCTGACCAAAACCTTAATCATAGCAGCGAGACTTCGCGACGAATAAGTTGTGTTTATATCGAGTAGTCATAGGGAAAAAGTTACAAGTGTGACTTTTGAATACTCCGGTTATCTCTGCAAAAACCTTTTCGCCGTTATGAAACCTATTCGACATGGCGTGGGGCTAAGCAAGCTTTTCAGTAGATAAAATGCTACGGTGGGATTGGTTGGATTTAAAAAAGGTGAGACACCATATAGAATACACAGGGCATTGAATCGATGGGTGAGCTTATTGGTGTAAATGTTGCCCAGAAAGGCTGCTCTCACACGTTTCCGAAATAAAGAGGGAAGACGCGAGTTGGAGAGATTGCATAGTCTTTGATCTGTGGTAGAATAAGTTTCAGGGAAAAAATAGGACTGCGGTTGTGTTGCATGTGGGAAGGGAGAACATTTAGGCTCTTCGGTAATTTCTGGAAACGGATACCTGAAGGTTAAAACCGTGATGGCTACAGAGCATGTGAGTATCGATAGTTGGGATAGAGGATCAGCTGACAGGTTGTATGTTTCAGCAACGCCGAAAGTTTCTTTCCATTTGCTCCAAGTAGAAGTCGTATCTTATATTCAAAGTCTGTTCGCCAGCAAGTGCTAAGAGGCAGGTGAGAAGACTGAGGTGTCAAGCACCAGTGGCTACCCGGATGCCAGTATTACGTGTACCATTTAGAGGACGAAGGGTTGCAAAGGAAGTTGATTCATGAACTATGCTGCAATTGTCCAGCGACTATACTTTCTATTTTGTCACATCTCAGGTTTTCATTTATTATAACAGGTTCCTGGTCCCGAATGATTCAAGCACTATAACCAAGTGCTTGATGCGTAGTGTCGGAGTTATTGAATTAACCCTGCAAACAGGGTCTGGGGATACATCTTTTCGAATTGGAAATGTGAAGCAGTCAAGGACCAGTTCAGGTATAACGTGAGAATGTATTAGTTTTTCAAAAAATCAAACTACACTCGTTGATTTGAAAACTGACACAATTTTTGCATTGAATAGATCGGTGAATTCAACAGATCACTAAAAAACATCATGCGAAGAAATAATATAAAACTAAAAAAAAAAATACATACAAAAAAAAAAATCCCAAAACACTTCCTGAATTAGAACACAAAAAGAATGGACATAAACATAAGCAATAAAACCTATGTAAATACAAGTACATATATACATTTGTCACTTGCTTTAGTTGAATAGACTTTTGGTTAAGCATTATCGTGAAATAAAAATGGTCATTTCTACTACGTTCGAAACAAAAGATTGACTTCCTTGGTCAGAAAACAGTTTTTAAATATTCAGATATTCAAGAATGAATATAAATAATCACAGTGTCTGTTCACGATTCGTTATTACCCTGTTCCCACTTCGTTTACAAAAATAGGTATTTTTATAACTTTTAACACCTGGCTTCAGCTAACGTCGTTCTCGGTTCCCTAATATGCTCTCTCGCGATACGATCTTGATTTCGCGTAGATAAGCGTATTACAAAATTAATAGATTTGGACAAAATAACTAGCCTGTTACAAAATTAATAATATTGCAACCTTGCATTTAAACTTACGCATTTAGTAAGAGGAAGAATTAGACGAGTACAATTACAGTGGACTCCGGTTATAGCGAAACCTCAGTTATAGTGAACTTAAGTCACTGGTCTCATTTCACTTACATTACAAATAAGCATAAGAATATTCGGTTATAGTGAACCTGAACCTCGGCTACAGAGAACGTAGGAAATACAACGTCCAGGAAATTAATTCCCTTCCGGATAAGAATATATCACCTCAAAGACACAAATTCCAACATTAGGCAGTTTGAAAAAAAGATCGTCGGCCAAAGGTTATAATCGAAGAAGTCTTCCCTGAGGTGATGGTAGTGGGCCCGGAATGGGCACCTCACTCATGACCTTAAGACACTCAGTTTCACTGCGGAATCAAAGGTCGTGTCCTGCGTGGGCTACAACTGGCGGTGGCGACGCGCGATTCAGTTTCAATTTTGGTGTTTCTTGATATTCCGCGGGATAAAGCGCGAAGGCGACAGGAAGCACGAGATTGTCACATTCTCTTGTCTATTACTATAATACTCGACGTAGAAATCATATTCATCAGCTGACAGTATCAACAGCTCATTACAAATAATTCACATACAATACATGTACATTATTTTACAACACTTTGCCAGATGGCATTAAACGATTAAATTCGATAGAAAAGTTTAAATCCCAAAGTGAAATCGTTTCTGCTGCATAACTGTTTCTATACAATTAGAGACTATACTGAGCGTCACAAGAAAAGTAACATTAATTTTAACAATGATACATAATGCATTACTTATTACATGGGAGCTTTTTTTCTTTTTTCTTTTTTTCTCTTCACAATTTAAGTAGTATATGACTTAGTGTAGGGATCACAGAATTTTGAAAATGTGCTCACAATTCACTTTCCCCATAGCACGTCATACGCAGTTTTAACTGTTTTTTTTATGTAAAATAAATCAATCCTGACGACATCTGCTGTGCGGCTCAGTAGAGCTGTCAGTTTCATTAGCCGCTTGCGCCATGCCGCTACCGAAAGCATCTCGTATGTTATTAGGCGAGTAAAAAGACCTTCGGAGAGTGGGACGGTTCCAACAGTACAAGAGGCATTGAAGGGTATCAATACTATATAACGATTCTTAGGCACAGAGGTCAATACAGAATCAATAATGGAGAGAGCACGAGTTCTGGAGAAGGATCTAGAGAGATTACTAAAGAAAACGTGCGAAGCAAACAATTGAAATTAATTGATATTTTAAGAACAAATAAAGCTATTTAAATTTTCAGTTCGTGCTGTAAACGTTTTTGCTCTATCTTTTATTAATAAAAAAATAGTTGTGGAGAAATTCTATTTAATTTTGACATCATCGGATATAGTGAAACAAACATTTCAGTCCCAAGACGTTCACTATAACATGAGTCGACTGTATTTGTTGGCTGTGCAAAGCAGGGCCGGCGAAGTAAAATTTTCTGGAGTATGGAGTAAATTAGAATTAGGGGGGGGATAGGGTGAAGAGAGAGAATTCAAAATACACATTTTTAACTTAATAATAACATATATACCCTATATTTTTTAAGTTTACAATAACATTTACGCATTTCTTTTTCAAAATACACTATTTTAATGCAAATGTTGCTTTTCGTACTTTGTTTTTATTTATAAAATCATTAATTAATTTTCTCATATCTAATGCTTTCGCTGCTTCTTGATGAATGTTCAAGAGAGCTAATGAGTTTAAACGTTTTTGCACCATTGTTGTTCGAAGATAATTTTTTAACATTGCTGAAAACGACCTTTCGCAAGTACATGATGAATTCGGCACAAGTAAAAACTTTACCAACTTCTCGAGTTCATAGCACAAATGTAGAATCGAAGATTCTTTCAAAAATTTTATAATATCGCGGAGTGAAGTAATTGCATAATTTTGTTTCGATGCAATATTTAAAAACATGTCACAATGAAGTAAGTATAAGCTTACTTCGATCCAAGTTAAATTCTTCGTCATCGTCATTTTGATTATAAAACTACAATAGTATCTACCTCAGAAGTCTTTCCAATTACAAAATTTTCGCATGGATTTAAAAATGATATAGTATCAGAATCAAAGCGGGTTTTAAACGACATAAGAACTTGGTCTAATATTTCAAAAAATATTTTTCTATAATAATCGGACTAATTGGAAAAATTATGTTGGGTTTCTGTAGACGAATATTTATACCGTTTAGGAACTTTCTTTGCTCGTTTATTTCCGGTTCATCAATGTCTAAATGTGCCGTTTCTTTGACATTATTTCATAGACTTTCAAATTGTGAATTTTGCATTTCGTTCATTTGATCTTCAACAATTTGAATAATTTTATACCCTTCATTAACGCACAACTCAAGTTTTTGAAGTTGGGTGTTTAACATTTCGATACGTTCAAAAATTGCAATCGAAATATGCAATAAAAAGAAGAAATCAAATGACATCATTTTTCTTGAAAATTCAGCTGCTTTTGCTGAGACGCTAGAGTCTGCATATCTTTCGTATTCCAATTGTTCGAAAAATGTTAAAACGGCTTTATAATTATCTCCTGCTTGAAGAGCTTTAAGAGATTTGACTCGCATACACCACCTAAATAAACAATGAAATTATAAGACATTCATATAAATACATATTTTAATATTTATACTATAACATTACTAAGATATTTTATCTGGTTGGGCAAAATGGAGATATAGTAGGACTCGTTTCTGATTGCAAACCTTTGAAGTTTGCTAATCGCTTTGGCGAATTTCTTAAGAAATTTACTAGTTCTTTGAAGGTACCAATAAAGTTTCTTGCACTATCGACATCTTCCATTGCATCTTGTACAACAAGGTTAAATATTAAACGATTAAATTTAATAGAAAAGTTTAAATACCAAGTGAAATCATTTCTGCTGCATAACTGTTTCTATACAATTAGAGATTATACTGAGCATCACAAGAAAAGTAATATTAATTTTAACAATGATACATAATGCATTATTTACCATTTGGACTGTATAAATGTGTATAAACAATCTGTAACAACTATTTACTACAGCTTCCGGGTCAATGACCCCCATCTCGATCAGGTTTTTCGTCCAGTTTCCCTGATCCATTGAGCAAATGCTGAGATGGCCCCTTGTTTTGCTTCTGGACATAAATGTAACTTCATTTTCTGTGCACGTCTTCTAGAATTCAGTGGGAAATACAATTATTCAAATTATCGTTTCGATGTTGTCGCGGCACGAAGTAATAAGAGCCAAAATTTATTGCTTATGTATCCTTGAAAATAGATTTTATTACATGGGAGTTTTTTGTTTTTTCTCTCCCTTTCAAAATTCAAAATTTATTGCTTATTTATCCTTGAAAATAGATTTTATTACATGGGAGTTTTTTTTCTCCCTTTCAAAATTCAAAATTTAAGTAGTATATTGTAATGATTTACACGATCCCCGATAGTATGCGTTTGGATAATAAACAATTTGAAAACATTTACAGCAAAGGCGCCATAATAAAAAAAAACCGATTGGGGAAGAAAATAAAGTGAACCCGATACTTGTGCAAGTTTTGACCATAGACATTAGATCCGGCTTTAATTTAGGAACATTTTAAAAGTTATCCCAGTAAAATCGCGTCAGGCAATAAGAAGTGATTGAAAATTTCGTATTTCGTATATTTGTGTAAGGAGAATATTAATGGAGTCCATTGTTGGAGCGATGAAACGCTTATAAAGAAGAGGGTTTTTCGAATAATGCAAGAGAACGCGATAAGATATCAAATTCAGACTTTCGGGGGGGGAAAGAAGAAAATTAGCGGCATCATGCAAAATTTATCCCATTTAAATATCTTGACGGGAAGTATCAAAATTTTAATAAAACAAATACATTAATTCAAGCAAAAGTTTAGCAAGAAGAAGCGATTAGCGAACAATTGCAGTGCGTTCCGTTTCACCTCCAAAAACGGAAAATAGAGAAATAAAAGGAATTTGACCAAAGGAAAACAAGAGGAAAACATCGAATTTTAGGAAATTGCCGGGAGAATTTTATTAAAACAAAACGGAAATAAAGTGTTTCGGGAAACGTTAAAAATGAAATATTTTGTGAGAACCAAAGTGACGCGATCGTCAGTTATCAAGCGATCGGGAAAAGTGTTGAAGCAAAAATAACAATGCTAAGTTGAAAAAAAATTGGGAGAACGTGCCTAGACTTGGTGAAGGCAAGACGTGTATTCGCGTAGGCGATGTTTGGAAATTTTTTTTAAAGTGCGGAAGTAATGGACAGAATTTGCAATAGTAACTGGGAATACTTCATATAAATTATTTAATATTTCGTGAAAGGAATTTCATAAAAAGGGGTTTTCGAATTACTGGAAATTCGGCAACGCCCGTTGGACTCGCGAGAGCAAACGATAATGAGCGTGGCCGTATGAGAAATTTTGCAACGGTGGGGAGCGCGACGTTGCATTTACGATTAGCGGCGCGGAATTCAATTCGGGACTCAGAGATTTTCAAATAACTTGGAATATTTATGAAAAAAGATGGCAGCGTGAATTCCGACATGTTACGTGAACAGTGATGCGTACGCGAGTGTGTTCCGGAACTGGTGGCGACAACGGGAGGCGCTGTTGTGCGTGGATAATCGCACAAAACACCCGGATTCTTCTGGAAGCAGCATCATACGTGAGCAAGTATTTTGACATTTGTTTTTTTTTACGAAGTGAAGAACGCTCTGTCGAAGATCAAGTTATGTGATTAATAGATTTTTAATACGTAAATTTCGACAGAATGCATTCTGGGGTTTTAATCATATGTGTGAATGGCATTTGTTTTTGTTTGTTGTAAATAATCTGTGTGAATGAGAAAGTATATGTCCATGTTTCGTGTATTGTGGGAAGAGAATTATCTATTTGTTGTTGTTTCTTTTGTTGCTGGGTTATGTCGATGTGTGCCGTCAGAGGCACCAGTGCTATTACAGCACTAGATATTGTGAATTGAAGGAAAATACGAGAAAAGAGGGAATTTGAATAAATTTCATGGCCACCTTTGGGGTCATGATTTGTAAAATCGATATGTGTTCGTAGTCATTCACGTAGCACTAGAACTGATCCACGCACGTGAGCGCAGTACCTTGCTCGCGTCTGTACAGACGCACCGCAGACCACGCCCAGGTGAGTCAAAAGGCCAGGTAAGCTAGCAGACGGGCAATTGTGAGTAGGAGAACGGGAAGATTATTATATGTGGCAACCCAACGCGAGGCTAGTGTTTGTTTGTTTGTTTATAAGAAGGGCTAGAGCAGGGCAATCTATTACAAGTAGCAGTTTAACGTGCCGGGCTTGTAGAAAGCATTACAAGTGGCCGCACAACGGTGGGCTCGGGCTAGGCCGGTGTACGGACACGCCGCCGCCGGCACCCGTTACAATATGACTTAGTGTAGGGATCACAGAATTTTGAAAATGTGCACACAATTCACTTTTCCCCGTAGCACGTCATACGCAGTTTTTAACTGTTTTTCGGGCGTAAAATTAATAAATAAATAAATAAATAAACACACAAACACACAAACAAACAAACAAACAAACAAATAAATAAAAGGTGTGTGCTGTGCAATGTACAAATAAAGCTCTTTTTCAATTATACGACTTTGAAAACCAGACATTTTTCCGCTCATGTTAGATGCCCCATCGTAACATTGTCCTCGTAAATGATTGAAACTTAAGTCAAATCGTATAAAAATGTCTTCAATGATTTTCATAAAGCGTTTGATGTTGTACTATGTGTCTGATAAAACCAATAAAAATCTCTTGAATTGTTAAATCGTCCAAAGCAGACAAATCGACACTTGTTCCATTCGTGAAGCATCGGAAGTTTCATCTACTATTAACGAAAATAGCTTTGCGGGCCTTATAAGTTGTAATTTTTGTCTTAGGATCTCATTTGACATGGATTCCAATATTTCATTAATAATATCATGATGGAACCACGTACTTTGTGATCTAGTTAACCAAGTGGCGAGTTCCACCGAATCGTTGCTTCTTATTTGTAAAAATTGTATGATGTTTGATTGTGCGTTATTGACACTTCCGCGTAACGCTAAAACTTGTCTTGCTAATAAATTTACAGTGTTAAATATTTTTTTCCGAATCAGTTCGATTGTCCATCATTTCTTTTTGTTTTTGATCAGATAATCGTTCACAAACACTTATTTTTTGAACTGCATATTGCTTGTGCACAAGATAAATGTAATTCTCCAGATTCGTGTTTCTTGAAAGCAATGACTGCATTTTTCTGGAAAGCAATGACTGCAACAATTGAAGCCATCTTCAACGACGCTTTTAAAGATACCTGGCAGCTAGACTTGAAGGTTGGCAACTGCTTTTCTTAGCTTCATGCAAATTGTACACAAGCTTTCATTTCCGGGTTAAGTAACCACTTATAAGTATTTTGCCAACGTTTAAAAGCAGCAGGTACTTTTTCTCCTGAACATTAACGTAAAAATAAATATTTTAAATAAAATATAAATAATATTACCGTATTATAGACAATTCAAAAAATGATATACAACTGAATGCAAATGAAATTAAAATTAATTAAAAAAAAAAGTAATTTAATATAATTAAATTTATCTCTATTTATATTTTTTATTTTTACCTATTTATTTTCTTTTGATTTATATTATTTGTTTTTGTATATATATAATACAAAATATAGATGTTTTTAACAAAACTATTGGTATATATTATGAAAATGCTAATACTTACGTTAGAATTTGTTGAAAAAAAAGATAAAATTGTTCCTTGTTTCTTTCTTTTACTCATATTGATTGCGTAAATTGAAATTGAAGATAATGAAAGTGAACAATTAAAAATCGTTAATTTTTTTCACAAATCTGAAGCACAGACGTGAAATCGTCTGTGTACTATGCCTGAATTAAATGAGTTCGCTATTCGAATGTTAGCTATGCCCAAGACAGACGGGCATAGCCCGTTATCTTATTTATAACAGAAATGTATCAGTTACATTTTCGATTGATTCGTAAACATTAACAATCGTATCTTGCAGCGTTGCAGCGACACGCATTTAGTTTGAAATATATTTGCTTTCCGGAATTATTCATGGACTTTTACACATAACTTAAATAAAGGGATTTAATCATAGTTCAATTGTAATAATATTTATAATTATTGTGTCTATTTTCAAATCACAATAATTTTTATTTTTGCTTCAAAAATTTTATTATTTGCCTGTTTTTCAAAAAAATAATATTTATTTTCAATACTTTGGGGTATGGATATACTCTTTGGTTCCCGCTATATAACTCCCGTCGCAGCTGGGAGCGGAGATCCAAGCACTCGCGCTTGTCTGAAGCCAGTTGGGCTGCCCCTTTATTATATCAGAGCGAGCCGCAGGTTAACGTATTGACCAATAAGATACAGATTAGATCCTCAGTAAGCTAGTGATAAATGCTGCCACACATCTCCGGATATAATCTGCTGTCACACACCTCTTCAAATAATCTCAACCTCAATTTCAGAAAAATGGATTTAATATTTCAATTATACGTTATTAATTAGAGGACGTGCATACTAGCAGTTACACGTAGCACTTAACTTGAACTATTTAATACAATATAAAGAAACTAACGAAAAGTGTTTCTTTACAGCTTTTATTTCTTGTGTCGTTTTCTTCTTACTGGCTTTCTACTTACTTCACAACTGTTTAACCCGGGAGTGCTTGCAATAGATGTGAGATCCAAGCCACGACAATTTTGTTCCTGAATTATTGCGATGCATTAGCTGTCTGGTATTTCATGTGCATTCCTTCATTGTACTTTTCTGAGATCGCCTGGCCTTTTATTTTTATCCTTTCGCTGAACCATTTCTCGTGAGCTTGATCACTAAGCTGTGCGATATCTGCCATGGACGTTGGGTGCAATGGCGCCCGTGCATTGTGAGCTCCAGCGTAGTTTTCGTGTACTACTCACTTTTTCGAAAAGTTGAACTTGCACTTATTTAAAACACACCTTTAAGGAAGAGATTTCGTAAAGGAAAAAAAATCTCTCTCGTGATTATTATAGTTGTAGGAAGACGCCACAAAAATTTCGCGCTTTTTCAATTTTCGTAAAATCTGTTCCAGTCAGCGAGAACAAACATTCATTAAAACTTGTATCAAATTCAACTAAAGTGCCTAGGGAAGATCTTCTCCAAAAATCACCAACTATAACAGTACTCCATTCATCAGCCACCACGCGAGCAGAGCCGCTGCAACAATGAATGGTTGTGGCGGGTTGCTTACTGCCCAATTCAGCTCAAGCTAGTATTTTTAATGATGATTTTTATTTATTTAAAGATTTCATCACGAAAGTTTAAGAGCTTCTAGAACATCCTAAATACAATATTATAGCAAATTTTCATAAATTTAAAAACGTTTTCTTGCGAGTATTGCGTTTTAAATAATTTTTTATTGTTGAATGCCAAGAATAAAACGATATCAAATTCATATATTTAATGAATAATTGTACTATGTATCTTATATATCATTAAAAAAATTTTTAGAATTTGTAGAAACGTTTATATGAGGGCAAAAAATGAGAATATAGAGGTGTTCTCAAGAAGTCTTAGATTTTACGAGTGTATTGTTGCCGAACAATCAAAAATTTTTAATATTGTACTCCGACGATGTAGGCATCATGGACAACAATATCCCAAAATATTTTCAAGTTTGTAGGAGTCGTATCATAAAATCCCCTTTTTGCATGGAATGACCCAGAGGACAAAGGCGGCCTGATCCCCGTGATATCGCAGGAAGAGGTATCATGGAAAAAAGCAACTGGTCTCTTCTCACACCTACGGTAGTTACATCACGTCAGGAATATCGTGAGACCAAAGAATCTAGCTTTGCTAACAAAGGAAGGTTGGTGATCCCCTATGGAAACTGGTTTATTAAGGGGATGGTAAATACTGAAGAAGAAGTTCATGCAACACGTTTTTGTCATGGAAACTATAAACCTCGCGGACTCTCTTCCTTGATGCAAACTGTTAAGGGCAAGTTGGAGCTATTTTCGGATATCATTTGGGCTTCTTCACGAACACATAAGATAGTTCACATACAACTTACACGATGAAATCAAAGACAATGTGTTATTGGAACATTTGCAGCTAAAGCTGACGAGCACTTAATTCATGAAATATATCAACAAATAGTATGTAATTATAAAATGTTCCAAATAAACTTTGTTCTTGCATGCTAGTTAAAAATGATTAGGCATAGAATGCCAGGCCGCAGTGCGTACTTCAGCGGTTGTGTTATATTGTTGGAATAGTTTTAGCTCAAGTTGACGAGAACTTAATTCAAATGACATATCAACAAATAGTGTAATCATAAGCATAATGTGTTGAAAATAAACTGTGTTCGGCTCGCTAGTTTAAAAATTATTACGTGTTCAATACTGTGCCGCAGTGCATTCTTGGCCGATTGTATTGTATTGTTGGGACATGTTTAGCTAAAGTTGTCGAGCACATAATTCTTGTCTTAAATCAAGAATTACTACACTATTTTTTAATATATAGCGTCACACGTATTTTGTGTTCTGCTCTCTTCTTCGCAATTAATCAAGTTGGCTTTATTTACTTTACGACCTGCGTGGTAATTTGTTATTTTGTACAATCAATAATAATAATAATAATAATAATAATAATAATAATAATAATAATAATAATAATAATAATAATAATAAAGCGTTCTGCTTGGCAGTCAGCTGCCGGCAGTCTACTTGGTGCTTAAGATTTTTTCGATTTACGCGTCGGTGCGCACTTCAAATAGAATGGTATCATTCATTTATCGCACGTCTGCTTGGAACTTCCCGAACAAATCCTGTATGACTTCCACCAGGCGGACCGCACTCACTTTTAAAACGTTTTCCCTTACACGGTACACGACTTAAGGAAAAAAACTGTTTCTTCGGTCCGTACTCTCCTCGACGAAACTATTCAGATCATATTGTCGGTCATAACTCGTCCATGCAGAAGAGAACAATGGGAGGGGTTATGTTACATATGATGGAAGTTGTTTCATCTCCATACTCCCATGGGACCATCAAGGGGACCCCCTAGAAAGCCAGGGTGGTCACAGAGATATTAGAGGACGCGCCTCAGCTCTGTCACGTCGAGGCATTCTCCCTTCACCTTGGAGTTTAGTTAGAACTAGACCGCTGCGATTGATCGTGAGTGGGTAACTCCCGACTGCCCATCTATATAGCAGAAGCTGACGCCAAAGGAAGTGTATTGGAGTACGCACACATGCAGTGGCGAATTCTCCGATGCACCGCGTATACCGGTATACAAGGTGTGTCCAAAAGTCATGAAATATTGTTTCTTGGTCGCGCGCTCGGACTAGTTGGGTTAGGTGGAGGGGACCCTCAGCTTTATAGCGCACCAAAGTTTATTCTTCTCCGAGCAACGGTGGCATCAGTATAGTTAAATAAGTGCACCTCTGTTTCGCGACCTCGTCACGACCCGCGATGAGTGATTCAGACGAAAAATGTTGGGCGAAGATTTGCACGAAGCTCGATAAAAAGCCTTCCGAGACTCACGCAATGTTAAAGCAAGCCTATGGGGAGTCTGCCATGAGTTATGTGCAAGTTACAAGGAGGGTGAAGAAGTTTAAGGATGGCCAGGAAGGGGTGGACGATGACCCTCGCTCTGGAAGACCACCAACAATGACAAACAACAATGTGAATCGTGTTCGTGAATTGTTGAATCTGACCGCCGGTTGAGGGTTTGGTTTTCAGCTGACACTCTGAACATTCCAAAAAGTTCCATGTTCAACATTGTTACGGAGGAATTGCACATAAGAGAGGTGTGCGCCAAGCTGGTGCCGAAAATTCTGTCAGACAAACAAAAGGTCAATAGAGTGTTGGTCGCAAGTGAACTGTTGGAACGTGTGGAAATTGAACGGATAATTTGGACAACGTTGTTACTGGGTACGAGACATGGACTTTCGCGTACGACCCGCAAACCAAGCGCCAAAGTTCGGAATGACACACCTCAGCGTCCCCAAAACCCAAGAAGGCGAGGATGAGCAAATCCAGTGAAAACAATGTTGATTGTCTTCGACAGAAATGACATGGACTTTCGCGTACGACCCGGAAACCAAGCGCCAAAGTTCGGAATGACATACCTCAGCGTCCCCAAAACCCAAGAAGGCGAGGATGAGCAAATCCAGTGAAAACTGTTGATTGTCTTCGACAGAAAAGGTGTGGTGTACAAAGAGTTTGTATCCCAAGGACACACTATTAATGCTTATTACTACGCAATGTCCTGGAAAGATTACGAAAAAGGGTGCTCCGGGTGCGAAAAGACGTCGCCGCTACGTGGCTGCTGCACCACGACAACGCGCCCAGCCACTCATCTCTGCGCGTCCGAGTACTTGTTCAAGCACAACCTGGCAACGCTGCCGCGGCCGCCCTACAGTTCTGGCCTCTCTCCGCCGGACTTCATTCTGTTTCCCAGGATTAAAACCGCGCTCACAGGACGCCGTTTTCAGACCATTGAGGATATCCAAAAAGCTGTGACAACGCTCTTAAACGAGGTTCCGCTTGAGACCTTCCGGGAGGCTTTCCAATCATTAGTGAAGCGCTGGAAAAAATGTGTAGATGCTAATGGTGACTATTTCGAAGAATTTTCAGCTTTGTACAACTATCGCCAATAAATGATTTTTTAAAAAACTATTCCATGACTTCTTGAACACTCCTTGTACCTGGTAATTCTATGCGTATGAGAAATATTTCATAAGTTTGGTAATCCTCTTATAAAGTTATTGAGATTTTGAAAGATTTAAAACAGAAGCGAAAAAATAACTGTTTTGCTACCGAGAGCCAGTCACTCTTCCGCATCCGTAAGCGCGATAAAGTGCGGTAGAGTAAGAAGCTTCAAACTCTTGTTAATGCTGCCCAGAGAATTAGCTAGCGCAGGCGTAGACACCGCATGCCAGCCGCGATAACTTAGGCCTCCTCATGTTTCAAGGACCGGAAGCGCGTCTGGACGGTCAGTGGGCACCGCAAAATATTGCGGTAAACAGTCATCTGGTCGTTCGTAAGTTATGCTTCTCTCAAGGTTTTGTGAAAATGGAGTGTGTTAATGACCCAAAAGTTAGTGGTTTGTGTAATTGTCTTATAGAACAATTATTAAGGACGGAATTTCATAGTATTGGGATTTCAGAAAAGCTCAAAATAAAAGACAACGGTAGATGTAGCTTCCAGAGTGCGGTATATTTAAAATAATGTTCAGAATTCGCCAATGCGTACATGCCCCCTTGCAATCACCAGCTCGCACAACGAACAGAGATGAGGTCTAACGAGGTTCCAGCCTCATGGTGGCATACGAGTGACCACTAACTAAGGAGTAATTGTCTTTCGTTGGCAGATGTTTCAACATCAAGTTTTAACTGGTTTGGTCCAGGGGAAGTTATTTCCGATAGCGCTATGGCAGATCATCCATAGTGGCTGCTACTTAATAGAACTTTTTTTCAACAGACTATCCTCAACAGCCGTTATTTTTGTTGTGAATTTATGAAAGTTCTTGTAAGGCGTTCTTTATGGAACCCCATTTCTTCTGTTTCGAATAGATGAAATATTTTTCGCTGTGTCTCCAAGTGAATTCGCAGTTCATTCTTAAAATTTTCATTTTTTTAAAATGAAGACACAACCGAACAAAACCGTAATTCGTGTCTTTACAATTAATTTAACCAGAAATTAAAGTTATAACTACCCCGAAAAGCGGTAACCAGAAAGCCCACTAAAACGTTTCAGTATTGCTGCCAACTCGCTTTCGAAAACCTTCAACTCTGTAGGTCACCTTTTGAAAAAGTTAAAAAAATATGAAACGGTAAATGATCGAATATAATTACAGTTTCTTTTATCTCCTGCACATCATACAGACAAGCAAGGATAATTGTACAAATAAATTGAACATCCAGAACGAAATGCCATCAAATATATCACATTATGAATGCATTCCAAACTACTGTATCATTACCTTACGCATGTAGGAGTGTGTGTGTATGTCTGTATCTCTCTCTCTCTCTCTCTCTCTCTCTATATATATATATATATATATATATATATATATATATATATATAATCAGCGCGGCTTTTAAATGTTGTGATGGCGACACTGGGGTTGTAGTCATTTCTCAATTGACCCATGAGAGAAATGGACCCAGTCCGTTTCGTCTCTCTCTCTCTATATATATATATATATATATATATATATATATATATATATATATATATATTTGTGTGTGTGTGTGTGTGTGTGTGTGTGTGTGTGTGTAAGGGAGGTATCCCTAATCTAATTGAGTTTGGAGCTTAAATCGAATGATGAGCGGATCGATAGCGCAGATCTCGAACGAGACGCACGCGTGGATGTTGAAAAAAGTTATTGATTCAGACATATGACAATCACGACATAAGGTCGCAAAGATAATAAGCTTTATCAAGAAACTGCAAATTGAATAATAACATTGAATGTTGTTTCTTTGTTATTGCAGGTAAGATTAATGATTAGAATAAATGATTGTGTTATACCTTTTTGTATGAAGCAATAACCTCAATTGGCATACTGGATGGCGTGAGTACTCTATTCAGAAAATTATCAAGCAATAGGTAACCACACAGCGATTATGAAGACCTCAGCATATGCTAAAGTATCAAAAACACTTGTAACAAGACATCAAATAAGAAAGGTATGGATTAATTTAAATGAAGAGTTGTCTGAAACATACTTGGACGAAGGAGAAAATTTACAATTCGCTGATATCTACTTAGAGGAAATAATTGACACATCACAAAGTACTAAGGTTCAGTCTGACGTCTCAGAACAACCACTAATAAAATGATAGAAAAATTACTTCAAAAAAATCAAGAACTATCCGCGGTAAAAAATCTTGGTAAAATTGCCAAAGAATTTACAATCGAAAAATTTAATGGAAAAAATTCAAATGCCAATCAATGGATCACTAGCTTTGAAAAAGAATGTGAACGATTTAATATAACTGAAGATGAAAGAAATTGAAATTCTAAAATCATTTATGGATAAAGGTGCCATAGATTGGTATGGTTGTACATTATTAAAACTCACTATTGAAGCAGAATGGACAGAATGGAAAAAAAAATTTTGCGATACATTCGCCAGTAAAGGTTGGTCTCCAATAAGATACGCACTGTCATTTAAATATCAAACAGGTTCATTACTAGATTATGCACTAAAAAAAGAAAAACTTTTACTGGAAGTGAGAAGATCCATTGATAATGGAACACTAATAGACCTAATTGCTACTGGCTTACCAAATTTTGTAGCATAGAATTGATAGAGAAATATTGGAAGGAACCGAAGACCTATATAATGAAATAGGTAAATTAGAACACTTAGTTTATAAAAAAATCAGAAACAAAAACAAATACATCAGCTAACAAAGACAAAATTGAAAAGACACCTTCAGAAATTTGCAAAGTTAAAGGCAAAGGCACACGCTTCCATCCTAAGCCAATGCTGGTTTAAAGATACAGACAAAAATAAAACATGTCAACAATTCAATATTGGAGGTGGAATTGAACAACAATGATCCAAAAAACTGGTAGTTCCACCATTAATTAGACTCAAGGTAACATTAAATGACACTTTAGATGTCTCTGCCATTTATGACCCAGGCTCAAATGTTACATTAATAAATTCAAAATTAATACATGTGAAGTCGAAAGAATAATATTATGCAAAAGCTGACTTGAGAACAATTAATGGTGTACATAAAACAGATGGATTGATAACTCTCAAAGCAAGAATATTAAATGCAGAGGAATATATTAATGTTTTCATAATTGATAATGAAAATTTTAAATATGACTTTCTAGTGGATTAGATTGCATAAAACATTCAAATTAATACAAAATGAAAAATTAGAGATAGAGAGAAAAATCTCTGATTTTCCAGAGAAACAAGAATATCGAATTAATTTTAATGAACATGTTAACTTAAACGATTTTGAAATCTTAACAAATCACTTACATCATCATGAAGAAATTATTATAAACAATCTTGTAGATAAATATAAAATGATATTTGCAAAAGATAAATATGACATAGGCACAGTAAAAGATTATGAAGCTAGAATAGATCTTAAAATAGATAAATACTGTTGTAAAAGACCTTACAGATGCACAATTGAAGACAAAAAAGAAATAGAGGAACAAATTTCACATTACTTGAGAAAGTTAATCGAAGAATCATATAGTCCTTTGCTTCTCCGGTGACACTAGCATACAAAGAGATGAACACAAAAATCAAGACTATGCATAGACTTTAGAGATTTAAATGAAATCATAGTTCCTCAATCACAACCATTTCCACTAATCGAAGACTTAGTAATGAAAACAAGAAATTGCAAATATTTTCAAAACTTGATATAAACTCAGCATTTTGGTCCATTCCCCTACTAATCGAAGATAGAAGAAAAACAGGATTTGTAACCCCAGAAGGTCATTTTCAATGGACATGTCTGCCATTTGGATTAAAAACAGCACCAGCTATCTTTCAAAGAATCCTCACCAATATAATAAGGAAACATAAATTATCAACTTTTACAGTGAATTACATAGATGACATATTAATTTTTCTAAAACCTTAAGAACATATTGGCCATCTATCACAATTACTGGAAGCAATAATGAAAGAAGGATTCAGATTAAAACTTTCTAAATGCACATTTGCACTGGATTCCGTGCAATATTTAGGACACATAATACAACACAACTCAATCTCTCCAATAAAGATAACTTGATATCAATACAAAATTTTCCTGTACCAAAAATCAGAAAATGTGAGACAATTCTGGAAAAATCAATTTCTACAATGAATACATACCCAAGATTTCATTAATTCTCGAACCACTACATAATCTATTGAGAAAAGGACAAAAATTCATATGGTCTGAGGAATGTCAAAAGCCTTCAAATATATGAAAATTTCTCTGCACCCAACCAGTCTTAGCTATTTTGATCCAGACCTACCCATACATATATACACAGATGCAAGTCTACTGGGCATGGGAGCCGTATTAAAACAACCACAAATACATGATGATCCAAAAAGTGAAAAACCAGTAGCATATTTTTCAAAGAAACTGAACGAATCACAAAAAAGAAAAAAAGCCATTTACTTGGAAGCCCTAGCAATAAAAGAATCACTAAAGTATTGGCAACACTGGCTTATACGCAGACATTTCAAAGTATTTTCAGATCATAAACCATTAAGGCTAAATGTACCGACACTAGTTCCATTTGTCGCCACCACGTGGCAGCACCAAAATAAGCAAAATTTACTAGGCCGATAACGTCTAAACAAATTGTCCGATTTTCGATCTGTAAACGACATTGGACTCCTTTTTAAAATAGAATTCACGCTACGATGCCGTTTTTTCAAAAAAGATTTCCAAAAAAAATTTGAAAACGTTTTCTCATAGTTCCGGGAAGAAATTAAAAAATGTGGGCTTATAGCGCGATGGCGACGTGCTTCCTGAATCCAACGCCGTGTCAATCATGCAAATCGGATGAATAGGAGCGGCGTAAAGTGAAATTTCGGAAAAGTTACCTGATTTCCCTCCCCCTCCCCCTTCCCCCTGCGTCACCCGACCCGCCGAACGGCCAAACCGCCTGCGGCACGGGAGGCCGAACTTTGAGACAGGCAAGCTGGGCAGTCAGTCCCTTTCAGTCTCAATATATTTTTCTTCACGTGTCAAACTAGTGATGCTGTAACATAGCCAAACGGTCTCGTATCATCTGTAATAGTCGTATAAAACTATATATCTTGTTCACATATTTCCGTCTTCCTTCGAATACCATCAAACAATTATTTGAGGCGGTACTCAAAATATCGATTCCGATTTGGAAACTGACTTCAAAAAGAAAATGGAATTAATTGTGTAGATATCACCAATATTCTATGCCATAACATCTTATTTTACATACATTTTACTTCTAAGATCTTCCGTTATTCCTCTACCAGAAAGTATGAGCCGAGATTACGTACGAGCTCTTTTATCCTGCGACTCGATTTTTGATCTCAAAACGGCGTTTGTCTCCTTGGTAGATTTCACCTGATGAATCTGTTTTCCCAAGTAAAATCGCGGTAGCTAAATATTAAAATTGTTTTCTTTGTTGTTAATTTTAAAACTACTTTCCGACAAATTATGTAATCGGATACCGGAAAACTCATATTGTCGGGCCTGGTAAAGTAAAAGTGGATAAATCCTCTTGCTAAATATTACATTACTTCTTCTAACTCGTGGTCAAGCGAAGAAATACAATACATGTGTCCTTGATACCTAAAAATCGATTGACACCAAAACATGTCTGTCCGTTTATGGTCAACGCTAACGCCCAAACCGCTCTGCCAATTTTCCAAAATTGATCTTCCCGAATCTACCTGAAAGAACTCGATCCTTTGGGAGTTTCAAACGGATATTTTGATTTTTGAGGGTCCTTTACATTAAGCCTCAAAATCATTTTCGAAATCTTCTCAAACCGTCACCAAATTATTTGATTAAATTTTGTCCTCGTGTTACGTACAGAACGCAAGAGAAATGTGATTTATGGTGTTTGTTGACATCACTTATGTTTAGAAAATTGCTAACGTGCAATTTTTGGGGGCGTCTTCCTTCAACTATAATATTGATGATATATTTTTTCATGAAACATTTGAGTAGTTTTCGTGCAATTTGGGGCGAAGTATAGGCAATTAAAACAATTGTAACTTTTTCTCAAAAATAGCTCCAAATTTTTGTTTAAAGACGATACAAATTATGATGGTGGTCTCATTTTCGCCCACACCGCCGTATTTTCGAAGATTGCAAAGGTCATGTAAGTTTATTGCAAAACCGCGTAGTTTTAGAGTAATTTAAGAATGAAATTGATGTATATATTAAAAATCTCAAAAATCACAACAATTTTTTCCATGGATAGAAGGGACGCTTAAAAGAATTACCATTTTCGTTGAACTCTATCAATTTTCGAAAATTGCAAATTTAGAAATAATGCCAGAAAGTGTGTGATGTCGTATCATCGCTAGCTTTTATTTGAACTTGTATTGTAAGGATACTTACACAGTGTAATTTTACTAAATTACTTCTAATGAAATTTGATGTTACATATTGCAGGAAAATCTGATTTTGCATATTCGTTTATTTAGCGTTTTCCTTATATATTTATGTCCATATTTTGCAATTTCATTCTACAAATTTTTCCGGACTTACTCGTGGCATATGATTAGTACTACGCTCAAGCTGGGAACTGAGATTAGTACAGTGCTGATCGCACATACTAGTTTATAGATAGGGTTGAGCAATATTTACATACTTGTCTTTGAAATATATATTTTTGTATTTAAAACTCTATTTTTGAGTTTTTTTGAGCATGTCTTTTGAAGATATATTTAAATACATAAAATAGATGTTTTAAAAAAAGAAATACTTAAAATACTGTAAATACAAATGAAAGAGAAGATAACAAGGATAGTTTGTTTTTCTTTGATGCTGCTAGTGAACAGCGACCGAAAAGGTATTGAATACCGGTAAAAATACCGGTATTTTTTCATACCTTTCTCAAATACCTTTATTGTTATATACTAGTAAATACCTCTATTGGACGTCTTTACCGGTATGGACGTCAATAAACGTTATACCAATATTTTCAATGAAAAACAATAGCTTCCCATTCATACATCTTGAGAAAATAAGTTACTTTAGTTAATAATATCTCACAAAATTTTTATTAATCAAATATACTTTCATAATTTTATTAATTGTTTAATTTATAATTTTGTTTTATATATATATATATATATATATATATATATATATATATATATATATACACACATATACACATACACAAACACACACACACACACTCGGTCGCTAATAATTAAGGAAACGCGAATGATTCCACTAATTCTTATAGAGTAAATATAATCTCCACTTCGTCATTGCACAATGTTCTCGCCCACTGAAAACTACTCACCGCCCTCTTCCTACGCTTGGGCATATCGAATTGCCCTAGTGTAACACGCAGCCCGCCGAAGAACGCGGCGAGATGTCTGTAGAGGTCAGAAAAGTCACGCTATCAGAACAGCAGTGTGCCAGAGGTGCGACCCTGCTTCCAGCTCAGAATGGTGACTTGAGAGCGTGCCCTGGCGGCACTGGGCTTGGATACAAAGGAGCGCGAAATGAGGAGCAAACATTCAAAACGTGACATGTCCACTTTACTTCTTTTCGAGAAAACGCAAACATTTTATGTCATCAAAATTATGCAGATGTTTTATTTGTACTTAATTCGGAATTATGTAATAAGGATAGCTAAATATATTATTATAAAATTTAAATATTCTATGAACTTACATTTAAAGAAAACAACATATATGTCAACTGGTAAAAAAGGAAGCCTGAACATCAACGGAGAAGTGATATACATGGCGGGCGAAGTTAAATACTTATGAATTACAATAACACATTCTGGATACTGTACAGAAAAACTAAAGAGAGGAATAATTTTAGAAAAAGCACCGGAAAGGAAATTACACAAATTCATAAAATATGCAGGCATATCAAGTGATTGATTTCTAAAATTTTAGGTCCCGGATCGCGCTCAAAATAATTTATTAATTTAAGAGAAATAATTATATATTTATAATATAATGTAATAGCGAGAATGAATCAGCGAGATACAGGAACGCCGTTCCGTCAGAAATCAAGCCCTGCGTAAGACTAAAATCCAAATAATCGAGAAAATGGTATTTCTAATCCTGTTGTGTGGGTGTAAAAGCTGAACATTGAGATAGGCCGAAAAAAGGAAGATGCTTTTGAAGTATGGACACGGAAGAAAATATTAAACGTACAATGGGAGGGTAAAAAGATAAATGCCGAAATTTTGAAAAGAAACTAGAACTTTCTCTAAAAGCCAAAGCCAAAAAATGGAAAATAAAATATTTTGGACATACTGTGAGTAGAACAAAATCCCTAGAAAAGGATATTATGCTTGGAATGATAGAATGAAGCGGAAGAAAAGTGTGTAAGGGGCACAATTGATATGACTAATACAAAATATCACAAACAAAAGGAAAAAGGCAGTTCGAGTCCGAGTGAGCAATGAAGAAATTGCTAGCATCCTATTGCCGTGTATATCCAGATAGGTCTAACAAGGGATGGCTTGCGATCTATGTCCTAGTACTATTTCTCTGCGCGTTGAGACCCCGCGAAGAATTGGGACCTGCAGATAAAAGGAGAGATGCTCACAGCCGCTGCTTGACCGGGACTGGAGCCGACAAATAGACATCATCGCACTGAACAGTGTGTTTGATACCCTCAGTCTTTCATGCATACATTCTGCCATTATTAGAGAAGAACTCGCTGAATTATCGGCGCGTCCCCTCCCAGTTTCGGATAGTAAGAAAAGCGAAGGAATGATGCTCAAGTAATACGAATGCAAATATCAATGTTCAAAATTAAACATCTTTCAAAAACCTGGTTTAGAAACATCGACCAAGTTCGTGCGGAAGATTTTGTTTTGACAGTGACCGTGATTGTTAATTTATAATTACGATTTAGACAAAACGGCAAAAGAAAGTAAAAAGAATAACGGCGAAACTAAGCCTGAAAACTATCGCCCAGGGTCATCTTATGGAGTCACAACTTCCTCAAATGGGTACAGGAAGGTGGGCAGAGACCTTACACCTAGAGTCTTGCGTTTGCCGCCCTCTGCGTACGGTAGGACATACGTAGAAATGCCAGAAAAATGGGGTCATTTCTTGGGCTGAAGATAGTCTACTGGATGAGGATGTTACAATCACCGTTCGCTTTATTCGAACACATGTATTGACAGTGGAATAATGCAATATTATTTCATATTTTAACTTTTTTAAAAAAAATAAAATTGTGATTATCGGTTCTTTTCATTCACAACTCTAAAATATCAACATCAATGTTGCATCCCTATTCTCGACACTTAGATGAGGATCGCCGATTTAATACGTTTGCATTCTGATTCCCTAATATGAGGTTTATCAGAGACTGGTATGCTACGTTTTACTAGTAGTATATAAATCTTATAAATTGAATTGCAACCAGATTAAATGTTACTGAAAAGCGTGTACGATGTTTAGAAAAATGGTATCTTAATGTAGAAATATAAAAGTTGCCAAATTAATAACTGTATAACAAAACATAATTTATCCCCCTCATAGACGGATATTCCTCTTCTAGTGTGGTGTTCCTGTCTAAGGGTTAAAGTTGTATTGTTTTCGTGACAATTTAATGCATTAAAAAATACATATATATGTGTCACAATACAATGATTTACACTACATCCTTTTACATTATCATTTACGTAGTTTGTATCAAAATGACGCGCCGGGAATTACTTATTCCAATCTTCAAGTTTATACAAATATAACAGAATCATTTTATATCAATATAACTTACTAAGTAAGCTGGGACATGTCACGATTCTTAATATTATATTTTAATGTTTGTTACAGTGTTGGATTCAGGATGCATCTGGCCTGCGCGCTATTTTACCACTTCTTCAATTTTGTCCGAAAGTACGAAAACTGTTTTAAAATTTTACTTGGGAAAACAGATTCATCAGGTAAAGTCTATCAAGGAGACAAACGCCGTTTTGAGATCAAAAATCGAGTCGCAGGATAAAAGAGCTCGTACGTAATCTCGGCTCATACTTTCTGGTAGAGGAATAACGGAAGATCTTACAAGGGACCTTTCAACAGGTTCAGGTCCAAATCGGGCCTGCTTTTTTTTCTTTTGAAAGATATCCACTATTTATAACAACTGTAAAATAATTAGCTGCCATTTTGCACGGGAAGTTACTGAAAAAATTTAAGAAATTTGTCGGTTTTGGCCGCACTGTTTTTGCTGACGGCGTGGACAACCCTTATTGCGGTGAGCAGTGTGATGGCGAACGACTCAAATAGTGCTGTTATTCCTCGGTTGTGCAATGCGATACAGCGTCCTGCCGCGCGGAGCGGAGGGATGGGTTGGGAGGGGCAGGAAGGGGACCGATAGCAAGTGCACGTGCGTTGCGTTGAAGTCTGCGCGCGCGACATGGGATACCATCGCTGATAGCGCGTTATTAATATCTGCGAAGGCGGCGGCGGAAGCGATGCGAGCACATGGATGAAGGCGAGGAGGGGAATCTTGGGGCTCGGCCGCAGCCTGCGACGACGCATGCTCGAGGGCCCTTCGACTCCGACTCCGAGGATCTCAACGGTTGTTCCTGGTAGTTCTTGACACGCAGTTCAAGACACACTCGTGATTCGCACACTCAATTGACACTGGTCATTTTTGTAATAACTTCACTGAATAAATTTGTATGGTATTATAGTGACTTCTGTTATGTATTTTAAGCATAAATTTAGTTTAATCAAGATTACGTGAAGTTTACAGGATTTACCCTCTTTCCTACGCCCAAATTTCTTTGTTTTAATCCAATGTCTCCCGGTGTTGAATTCAGTCACAGATTAACTGAAAGGGGGAAAGAAACTCATTTTATTGAACCATCGTACATTGATGTATATGTCAAAAGTAATGGAAGGTCGGTAAACAATGTTAACTATACTTGCGTGTCGTGGAAACACGTTGGCATTGCATCAGGTTTCAATTTCTGAATGTCGAAGAACTACTACCCGAAAGAACTGGCGCCTTGCCTCGCGTCAAGGGCGGGAGCAATGTGTTTCGCGACCTTGAATTGGGACTCGTGCCCGTAGGAGCGCCTGCTCGCTCAGCGGATATTCTTACAGTAGGCAGGGCTGCACAAACCCCAGGCGACCGACAATTTGCGTCGTGAAAAGTGTGGAAATTTCTTAATTTTTTTCAGTAACGTCCAGTGCGAAATGGCAACTAATTTTTTTACTGATGTTATAAATAGTAAATATCTTGCGAAAGAAAATTAAATCAGACTAGATTTCGATCTGAACCTGTTGAAAGGTCCCTTGTTAGAAGTAAAATGTATGTAAAATAAGATGTTATGGCATAGAATATTGGTGATATCTACACAATTAATTCCATTTTCTTTTGAAGTCAGTTTCCAAATCGGAATCGATATTTTGAGTACCGCCTCAAATAATTGTTTGATGGTATTCGAAGGAAGACGGAAATATGTGAACAAGATATATAGTTTTATACGACTATTACAGATGATACGAGACCGTTTGGCTGTGTTACAGCATCACTAGTTTGACACGTGAAGAAAAATATATTGAGACTGAAAGGGACTGACTGCCCAGCTTGCCTGTCTGAAAGTTCGGCCTCCCGTGCCGCAGGCGGTTTGGCCGTTCGGCGGGTCGGGTGACGCAGGGGGAAGGGGGAGGGGGAGGGAAATCAGGTAACTTTTCCGAAATTTCACTTTACGCCGCTCCTATTCATCCGATTTGCATGATTGACACGGCGTTGGATTCAGGAAGCACGTCGCCATCGCGCTATAAGCCCACATTTTTTAATTTCTTCCCGGAACTATGAGAAAACGTTTTCAAATTTTTTTTGGAAATCTTTTTTGAAAAAACGGCATCGTAGCGTGAATTCTATTTTAAAAAGGAGTCCAATGCTGTTTACAGATCGAAAATCGGACAATTTGTTTAGACGTTATCGATCTAGGAAATTCCGTATGATAGTGCTGCGATCTATTGATTTTTCCTGTAAGTATTTTTCGGTGCATTTAGCCTTAAACAAAATGAACATCAAATCTAGAACAGATGAATTAGGTGATCTCACCTACTATTTATCACAATATGACTTCGAAATAATATACCATCCAGGTAAAAATAACTTAGAAGCAGACTGTTTGAGCAGAAACCCAGTACTAGAACCTCATGAAGATGAAGATGATAATTTAAAAACTGTGAATTTAATAACAATAAAAGAGATTGGAAAAAAACAAGATATAAAAACTAGCAAAAACAGACTAACTTTTAAAGACAACCTGTATTACAAAAAAATGAGAAAAAAAGAAAAAATCATATTATCAGAAGAATTTTGTAAGAAGTTTATAGGAAACATACACAAACATTTTTGCCACATAGGGATGAAACAAATGCAAAGCAAAATACTACCTCATTATACATCAAAAAATATTTCAGAAAACATAAAAAAATGTTGTAAAAACTGTGAAGTGTGTATAAAAAACAAATCAAGAGGACAAGACAAAATTGGTTTGATGTCACATCTTGGTCCTGCACGAAAACCGTTTGATGTAGTTTCCATTGACACGATTGGTGGATTTCGGTGGTTCACGATCCTCTAAAAAATATTTACATCTTCTTGTGGATCACTTCACAAGATTTGCCTACATATTAACATCAAAACACAAACTCATCTGATTTCATCAAACTAACGGAAATGGCACTTAAAGATCATAATATCAAAATACTTCTGACTGATCAATACCCAGGCATAAACTCCAAAGATTTCAAAGATTTTCTAGTAAAGAAGAATATCGCTATGATTTTTACAGCGGTTAACGCACCATTCTCTAATGGTTTCAATGAAAGACTTAATCAAACCTTAGTGAATAAAATTAGATGTACAATAAATGAAGAAAAAGTATGCATGGACAAATGTAGACATAATTTGGAAAAATACAATGAAACTGAACACACAGTAACTGGATTCAGCCCAAAATACTTGCTAATAGGTGAAGATACCTCAATATTACCAAATGAACTGATACAAAATAAAAATGCTAATAATCTAGAGAATGATAGAACAATTGCCCTACAGAACAGTATTAAACACCACGAATACAATAAAAAATTATTTGACAAAAACAGGAAAGACTATGACTTCAATGCTGGAGACCTGGTATTCATCGAAAATGGCAACCGAATGAACCGAAAAAATTGGATGAATTGAGAATTGGACCCTACAAGATTCAGAAGAAAATATCAAAATCAATTTGTGAAATTGACACAGGACACAAAAAATCAGAATCAAATTTATTTCACATCTCTAAACTCATTCCAATCCCTGCACCAGATGAAGAAAATACCGAGAACACTTAGCTCTATCTTTATACAATTTCGCACCAAAAATTTTGTACCAAAACCTTTATTTTGGGGGAGGTATCCCTAATCTAATTGAGTTTGGAGCTTAAATCGAATGATGAGCGGATCGATAGCGCAGATCTCGAACGAGACGCACGCGTGGATGTTGAAAAAGTTATTGATTCAGACATATGACAATCACGACATAAGGTCGCAAAGATAATAAGCTTTATCAAGAAACTGCAAATTGAATAATAACATTGAATGTTGTTTCTTTGTTATTGCAGGTAAGATTAATGATTAGAATAAATGATTGTGTTATACCTTTTTGTATGAAGCAATAAAAAGAATCTTTGTTATTGCAGGGCAACAAATTCGTGTTATTATTTCTAACTAATAGAAAAACAGATACATTACATATATATATATGACTACAACCCCAGTGTCGTCATCACAACATTTAAAAGCCGCGCTGATGACATCAGGGGATGACGCGCAGCGACGGTTGTGTGTAAACCCGCGACCGAAAAGATGGCAGCCAATGAGGAGAAGGCCGATAAGACCTAAAATTGCCATTGGCCGGCATCGGTCATGCGAGGTGTCCAAAAGCCGTCACCTCGGCAGTTCGCGCAAGCGAACTTCTTCTGAAAACCGTCGCAGGGGCAAGTCGATTCATTTCTTCTCAAAATTCGTCGTGGAGGCAAGGCGAAAGTATTTGGCTATGAGATTTAAGGGCGGAAACGAACTTTGTATTTCGTGGAATAATTAGTTTTTCCCGTAGCAGTTCAGTTAAGTGTCGTGCGCGAGCTACGAAAAGTTTAAAGTAATTGTCGCACAAAGGCCTAAACAAAGGCTCGAGTTAGAGCGGAGTAAGAACTCTCAAGCTCGTTTCATCTACAATTACGTAAACGTGAGCTACACCATAAAAAATGTAAAATCGCCGATCCGAGCCGAACCCCGCAAGCAAGAGCCGTCTACTAGAACCTGTAGCAAAGAAGAAGTCAATTGAGTTTATCAATTTATCACGGACATTTTGGAACGTGAGTAAAACCCGACGCCACACGCATCCGAGAAGGGGGAAGGAGGTTTGGATCATCGCGAGATCTTCGCCGGGAAAATGCTGCCAGCCGCCCAAGGTCGCCGCCAGCGACATCGCTTCCGTGCAAGCGAGGCAAACTGCTGCCTTCAGTCCCCAAACGGACCCGACGAGGTCATCCACCCCGATTTCAACCCTGCGGGCACGCCGCTTGCAGCAAAAGCTGAATGCCAAGGTACACACCACCGAGAGCCGTGGGACGATAGTGAGTACCCGTAAATCCACAGAATTCTTACAGAATTTGCTTTTCTGTAAAAGAAATCCGATGCCCTCTTGTAAAATTTGCATTTGAGATTGTGTTAAATTTCATTTTCTGGGTGAAGGCATCACTAATCTGCCTTATTTGATAAAAATCCATATTGCACCGAACCCGGTCTCCTAAACCTACCTGTGCTCGTGTGGTGGGCTAGCTCAGGAAGCATGTAGATTCTAGAAATATGGATGGTGGACGGATTTAGCTACGTGATTAATTAAATAAAGGTTATTTTGAACACGAGTGAACTTTAATAAAATAATTAAAACTTTAAGACTAAAATCAAGGTCGAAGCTCAGGAATAACTTAATACTTCTAATTTTACGCTACAAAGTTAGTACATTAGAAAAAACTTAACGTTGTGAGGAAGGCGCGGCCAGCACTTCCTGGAGGTTGACTATAACCCTGGATAAAAGTTGTTTTTTTTTTTTAATAAACGTTGTGCCTGAAGGGCGTGATGGAGATTTTGCCGCAGCTCTACAAATCAGTGCACAGTCACCGTTTACAATGCAGGCCCGCTGGGGTGAACAACCTCCACAGGTCGCCGAACCTCACGCCAGACGGCGTGTCTCGGGGGTGCAGGGGAGTCCTTGTGTCCCGCGGCGGCGGCGGCGCAGTGTGACCACGGCGACGGCGGCGGCGGCGGCGGCGGCGACGATGACCACAGCGGTGGTGACGATAGCTCACAACTCAGGCGTCCGACAGCGCGATAATGATCGTCACGTAACTTGTGACGTGCTACGCGGGCGTGATCGGCAGAGATAAAAAATTATATTCGATTACTCTCTAACACACAGTAATCATCTAATCGTTCGTTCCCTCGATAAGTGAGTAACCGGAGGAGCTACTCGTCCCACAATTCAAGGTAGCGGAACGCTGCCCTTCTGTCCTGCGTGCTGAGCGCACGTCAGCGCTCTTCTCTCCGCCCTTCTGTCCTGCGTGCTCAGCGCATGCCAGCGCTCACAAGCCTTTTCCCTCTCCATTTCCCAAATGTTCTAGAAGTTTCAGGAGAATTTTGCCAAAACGTGCTTCCATTTGTGAAAAGTTTCTACGTCTTAACTAGAACTCTTTTTGTCCAATCAGCTTCTGGTCTTGCCGGTGTGTCGAGTGGAATTTTCCATAATGCGCTCTCACTTGCACACTTTTAGTAATAATCGCAGGTGGTCTATCCCGGAGTCTCCGAACTGCGCAGCCCCCCTTCCCCAGCTAGATCCCCGGGGAGAAACCCGCGACCGGCGTTGGAGAAAGTAAACAGAGCTCCCCCCGCTCGCCTGGCGCCAAGGTGTCGCGGATGCAGCTGGGCGGAACAAATTAACCGTCCGGCGGCTCTGAAAAGACGCAAAAGACATCAGCACGTGTATTGCGCAACATTTTGCTTATGATTATCCGGAGTACAATATTCGGTATCGTTACAATATACAGAAAGTGTAAACTAGGTTAAATAATGTAAGGTTGTAGAATGTGTAATTAGAAAGTTAGGATGGCCAATAGTACGATTATTTCCGCGCCAGCTGGTTGCGTAGGAGTGCATTGTATTATGGGTTAATAAAATTTCAAATCAGTAGCGTCAGACATTAGATTCTGATCGCAGAATTATTAACAATAAAATCCGCAGTACTTTTGAGATTTTACACTAGGAACCTAATGATTGCTTGTGCTATACTTGTGAAAACACGCAGAACAGAGGTTTGTGTGTTAAAGTTTTGTACAAATTTTGTATCATCGAAGTTTTTATTAATGAAGGTTCTAAAAGCCTATAGTAGCGCTAGTTCATCTGTGTGAGTTTCGTCAGTCATATTTCAAGCAGGGTTTCCTGGGAAAGAAATACTTTCAATTTGAATAAACTGATAGGGCGCGGCGACAGAGAAGACGTCGCATGTCGCTGGTGACACCCACGCTAGAATAAGATGTTGTGGGATATAACAGCCCTGACCCTTCATCAGTTGGTGAATGCAAGGCGCGTCGCGAAATACGACGTGTTCCATCGCCGTGTGTATGTATGTATGTGTATATATTGAAACGCACCGCGTTTCTGCCTAAAGAAACGGTGATACAACAAGTAAGTACGCGGCAAAACGGTTGCCAGAGGGCGCCCGCTAGCCATAAGAAACAGTTACGGGCGGCGAAGTGTTGTCGGTTGGCCGAAGGCGTGAGAAAAGACGCCGCGAGGCTTCAGTGTACGGCCGGTCGCCTGTAAGGAAGGAAGTACCTGGGGCTGCTCCGCGTTCGTACAAGGTAGAATAGTGTCGCGAACGAATGAACGCTGCCAAAAGTGATTGACGGACGAGTTGTGCTAGATATAACCATCATTAGTAGCTCGGACGTAGTGCCAGAGTAACAGCTATTATCCGGGGTAGTACTGATCGAGAGAACTTGTGTGCAGAGGAGTACGCCACGAGACTAGTAACCTGGTGAAATGGCGAGACACGTGCTAGCAAACTGTATCTTGAATAATTAGTGGCGTTTGTCAGCTCGCGGAAGGTGACATCGAGTAGATCTGGGTGAACTGGAAGGGAGTTCAGCGGGGAGGCGCAGAGGCACCGTGGGAAGATTACGCTGGAGAAAGTGCTTCGGAAACGCAACGCATCGCATCGGCTGGCCCCCAGTGGAGCGGGCATAGGCAGCACAGCGAAGGAGTACGAGACAACCCGAGAGTCCCCGAAGCCGCCGACGCTCGAGGGGGGAGTATTAAACGGTAAACATTTCCTCGATCGATGTAAGATCGAAAGAACTAACAGTGATTCTGGGTGAGGTAAAGAAAAGGATAAAGACCACCACAGATATTTTAAATCACTAGTGATTTGTGTAGAATAATAAATAATTCATGTTTGTTTTGTTCACGGAACAGTGGTGTCTGATTAATAACCCCGGTCCATTCACGAAAAAGAACACCTGTCCCTTGCAAATAAATTTACTGCGAACAAGCCGGGCTTACCGGTTCGTCTCATATATATATATATATATATATATATATATATATATATATATATATATATATATTCGAACACGCCCACCTACTACCTTCCAGCCGGTGGAGATTAAGCGTGAAAGAATCAATGCTCGTGAAGCGAGCTTTGAATTCTCAGGAAGCAGGATCTTTCGGGTATGAGAAAGGTCTGAACCCTTGACACAATAAATTAAGTAAAATTCTGGTAAAATGAGCATATATTCAGTGAAAAAAATTACACAATGACACATACAATACAGTATACAATAAAGTATGCGCTTTGCGTAATGGTCACTGCAAAGGAAACAGAAAAAAAAAAAAAAATAACACAACCACAAAATGTATAGGCGTTACCTCGACTGCCTGAATACTTCAATAGTTACTATTCACAATTCTTTTGCTTCTACCTCTTTCTGAATTATTTTCGTGTACCTCATTCAACTCTTGCTATTCTTAAGGGTTCTCCGTGCACGGCCCTTTAAATGATTCTCTACAATTATTCTACCATAGACTGTTCACAGGTGTCAGCCTTAAGCTGCACATTTACTACAATGCTGTGAACTCAAACAAAAGAACAAACGTGACACACACGTTACTTAAATTGGACCCTTTACAAATTATAACAACTAATTATCCCCTGACATAATACAATGAAAGCATGACTTTCAAATAAGATCACTTTTACACTACATGAAAAATCATAATTCACTCTAGGAACATTGTACAAGGTATGGCATTCGAACGAATTTACTAGTGCGTACAGCGAATGAAATCTAAACTGCCGCTCATACGTCGGAATATTTCTCCCAGTTTCTTATTTGGAACTTTCACCTATTTTTAGGACGCTTCGCCTGGTATTTTAAAGCTACACGATTTCCCAACACATTGCCGCATAGAAGTTGCCACTTCTTTACCTCGACATCTCCTTCCCGCTCGCCATCAGTTAACCTTGGGGTATTCGGTCGCTCGCCGCCCGCCGCGCCACTTGACTGGTTCGATGGTCCAGGTTATACCACTTCCTTCTCCCGTCTCAATTCCGCCACTCGTCCAAATTCCAGACCCTTCTCTCGATCTCGTATTATATATATATATATATATATATATATATATATATATATATATATATAATTACTTCGGCGAATAAGCTGATAAGTCATGAAAACCTAATTTTACAGGAGAGTAAACAACAACTTTCACCGTATGCTGTAAATCATGGATTAATGATATTCAAACGAAACATACACACAACTAGTGTTTTTATTGAGTATGTATAATTAAGCGTTTTTGGCTTTTAATTAGTTATTCGGTTATTTAGGCAAAAATTTGAAAATAAATTTAGTTATCCCGTTATTAACATAGAACAGAACATGAAGTATGACACACGTTTTCTTTAACATTTTTCATCATTCCGTTAAAAAATAATTAATAATTGAGGCGTAAGTCGTTTCATAAATAAGGAAAAAATAATATGAGAAACTTTTAATTACTGTTTGACAAGAATCACAATCATTTTTTACTGATAGATCACGAACAACACACAAATGAACATTAAAGAAATTCTTTTAAATAGGAGTGTACTCACTTTGAACACTGGTATTGTTAATCAGGATTAATTTCCTCTAAATCTGGATCTATACATTGAATGTTTGCTGTAGACAGCTTTTTGTAAAAGTCATGAAAATCTAGAACTATTAATGTAAAAAGTTCAATAAAATTCTTTCTTTAATTCAAAATTCTTTTTTTTTCTTCAGAATAATGAGCGCTCTCTTCGGCATCTGGTGCTCTCCCAGGAGATCACAACGTCACGCGTTTGGCTCTATTACCGCATTCACTTTTTGACTGCTAGGTTTTTTGCATGTCATCTTGGTCCCTATGTTTTAACACAAGGCCTATCGTGCGACAAACAGTCTTCTTCCATGGATGAGGGTGGGGCTCTAGGTACATATCGCGGCGCGGTGCGGCGTTGGAGGGGAATTCCAATTTTCTCTGTTCGTCTGACACTAGCAACAATTTAATTTTATGCATTTCTCATGTTTTGAAAGAACATAAGGTCCGTCAATTACGGACAATATTGAATGCATTGTTTATAGTATAGTATGTTTGGAGTATTTATTTTTATTTCATTAATGTGAAGTTGATTCAAAATGTGCATTTAATGAGTCCTTTATGTAAAGTTGGCGATTCTGGAAGAAAGACGATTTCCGATATAAACGGCGTGTGCATCTGTGAATACGAGTGTTTGTGGAAAATTTCTCATTTTGCGATATATACCAGGGAGTGAAATTTTGGAAATAAAATAATTTTATTTATGAAAAAAATTATCCAAACAACAGTTACTGTTGCAAAGTGCTGGAGTGCAATCGCCGTATTTTTGACACCAAGTTGTTTTCTGTTTTGTATGAATTCTATTACCGTCGATTCTCTCAGTGCATTTCTAATACAGAAACTCGAATGCCCTTTGGACGACAAAGCCGGAACTAGGTGGTGAATAAACCAGCACGTGAGGCGAATACAACTGACATGAGTACTACGCTTAAAATTATGAAAGTAATGTTTCAATACATACGTTCAACGAAGTTTTAATTAATTCACATGAATTGTTTACGTTTGTTATAGTGTTCTGAATTTTGGAAATTACATTTCCGTAATTCGATGGAGCTGCAACCTAACAGTTTGTTGAGGCACCAGCCGCCACTAGTTCACGGAAACTTCAGAAACCAAAGTATTGTCGCGTCAACTCAATGACAGTCATGCGAGTCCATATTCATAAAGTTAATTCCCTTTAAATAAGATTGGTGTCTGCCTACGTCCTCGCGTTTGAAAGGGCCACACACTTTGACCCTTGGATGGTGTATTTTCTTTAAGTACATCCTCTCCAAGTGTCTGAACTGCAGTGTCGCACCGGTTATCTTCGTTTTCCGGTGTCATCTGCATTTTCATTCTGGTCTAATCAATTCGTAGAATGGAATCTCTCGGGAATCTTTCTCTTGGTCGTAATACACACCCACCTCCAACTTACTATGCTTATCTTCTCACTGTTGGTCCCTTTGTGTCAAAAGGTTAAACCATCCACACACAAACTCACTACGCTTGTATTCAAGCAACATTTGGTCATGTTGAGCATATTCTGGGTTAATCATGAACTCAACAAAAATATTTAGGTGAACAAGCTGATAAGTAAATTAAGATATTTCTCTCCTGTGATTATTTCAACTAATATTTTAGCGTGAAAAATAAGACAACTCGACTTTGATTTTGATCAGCGATCTCAAATCATTGATGCAACGTGAATAACCAGAGAACTTGACTTATCTAGTTAGGGTTTCTGATTTTAAGAAATTTACGTGATGTCGTAAATACACATGTTTATTACTCATCAACCAGAAAGATTTGAACTTATCTAGTTATTCGCAAAAGTAGAGAATCTTTCAGAGAATTCAGGAGTATAAATATCTCATTTTCAACAAAATGTCGACTCATCAGCTTATTCACCGGGGTCAAATTACACACACGCGCGCGCACACACACGCACGCGCGCGCGCACACGCACGCGCCCACACGCACACATACTTACATTGGTGCTGTATGACGTAACGGCCTTATTATATTGCCAAAGCATGAAACAAAATGTGGGAAATTTGAATTTACCTTTTTTTTCTTTTCCCTTCTTCAGTTTTTGCAAATACAGAGAGCGCGCTGCAAATGGCAGCACACAGAACTAGCAGCACTTTATTAACCGTTCTATGCTACATACGTGAAAAAAATGAAGACACAATTTGCAACTGTTTCTGAAAAAATTAATTGTTTAAAATTTAATACATTGCCTGTTTCACGCCAAATTACACAATACTCATTTTCGAAAAATTGAACATGACCGTATTTTAAGATATGTTTCTGATGAACATATTTCATTTAGAAAAAAATTATCTTCATAATTGAATCAGTTATTTTTAAAACTCCGTAAGTCAGAAATTGGAAAGTTGTGAGAAAACAAGAAAAGCTTGACTGAATAAATTAAATACTAGAGAACTGTTTGATTTTCTTTTTTAATTTCTGATGCATAAATGCTGATTGAGAAAGCCATGGAGGCGTGTTATTTATTTGTATTAATAGTACAACAGACGCTGGACTTATTTAAAAGTTTATGACTTATGGGATTTCAAAAACTAATCAGAAAGTTTTTACCTAAACGTGTAAATAAATACACAGGTTGTTTGTAATTTGACATATTTATTATATTTTTCTGAAATGACGAATGTCTGCATAAAACAGATTCATATGACAGAAACAGTTGCATGAAATATGTTTCTATGATAGTACATAGGAAAATTTGAAATATTTAATACGGAACATCCCTTTTAACCAATTTCAATCAGTGATATCCCAGTCATACACTGTGTACATATGTACATAGTCATACCATCTCCGCATGTCAATGACTTACAGTGTTTCAAAACCAAACAAACACTTTGCACTGTCCTCACGGTCATTCTATTCATCTGATTTACGAGATTTACTCATGGAACGATACATCTATCCCGCAGCTTCTATTATCTCACAAAAAAAGCGATAATGTAAAAAAGTGACTTAAGGGGTTTTACAAATAACCAAATTAATTCTAGGAAGACTACGAAAGAATTTTGAATTTTCGAAAAATCAGGTACTTCAAAGAACATGAGACCTGTACATTCTCTTAAGCATCGTTTTTATGCAATTCTTAGGATACGTTTTTATCAGATGTCAAAATTTAATAAAAAATCTGGGTGCCATTTTTAGAGAAAAATGTTTAAACAAAATTAAAAATTGCCTAAAATCACGGAAAATTACTCGAAAAGTAAGTACTCAAATTTTCGAAAAATTGTACAAGACCTCATTTCAAAATCTTGTCTTTAAAAAATAGATATCTTTCAGGAAAAAATCTCTACCTTCAATATTTTAATTGTTGGAAGACGCTGAAAATTTTTTTGCAGTTTTCGAAAAATCAGGGATTACGACGAAAATGAGACCTTCACCATTCTCTCACATGTCCTTCACACTAACCAACAAAATACAATACAAACATTTGGTGCCATTTTTGCCCCCTTCAGAATTAAAATATCGGCTTCCAATTCAAGGAGCCTAAACATCGGTCAGATCAATTGTGGAATATCAATATTAGAGAAAAATCGGCTGAATGGTTTAGCCGCTAGTGTTGTTCCCAGACGGACAGATGGATGGTCGCCTCGACGTTTTGCCATCTATCGATTTTTCTGTTTCAAGGACCCCCAAAACATGGGTTCTGGTTACACCGCATGTTAGGGTATTTTTTTCTAAAGTTAGCAAGTAATACATAACACGGAAGTGACACACAACTTAGGAGACTACCAATATGGTTTGATTCTGATTTTATAAAATGAAATTGTGAACCATCACGTCTTTTGAGCACTAGGTAGAGAGAAAATACACAAAAACCAAACAGATTATTCCTCTTAGCACTTTTGCAGTCGGGAAAGCAGTGAATGTGAAACAGGAGGAGGTCATAGTTTCTCATGGGACAGTGCTTGGAACAAAACACCCAAAACTACAATTAACTGTTTAGAAAATGTGATTGTTTCACAAGCTTTATGTATTGGAACTGAAATGTCCAGACATCCTAGTACATTACATTAATATATGAATTTAAAATAAAGTATTACAAATGTGTGAAGAATTACTTACCCATAAATATTTCTCTTTTTTGATTTACATTTGAAAACTGAGAAATGTATTGCATTGCATACCACTAGTGGAAATTGTGAATTAAAAGGTGCTAGAAAACATTGTTAATTTTCATCTTCAGTTACAAACAAGTTTACAGTACAATTGGCTGAATACGAACAAGTGCACACATGAACTAGAGCACATTCTAGTACCACATATTATAATTAATTTATCCATATAGGTATTATAAGAATGGTGGGCATTATAAATTATACAACAAAGATGGTTACTATAGGAAAATGTAATGCATTTAAGGTCATCCTAATTCTGTTACATTTTAGGACACTTCATAGCTCTGGTATTATAGTCATATAGTGTTAATACAGCATAACCATATTTCAAGAATGTATATAAAACGAATACATAATATTTTGCATAACAACATTCTGCATCAACTCTGAAAATTGCTGAGACAAAAGCCTACAACATTCTATATTCCATCAACTTTAATTACTTATTTCTTCTATTCAATGTATAAATTTCCAAAATTTAAGGCTGCTGTAGAAAAAAAAATTCATTCAGTCATTATGCAAAATTAATTCTAAAAATACTTCTTTTGTTATTCCAATACATTAAATGCTGAGAGCGAGTTATCAACTCCACAAAGGAGCAAATTTAAATTAAAACTAGAATTATCTGACTTAAATGTGTCATAAAAAATATTAAAGTTGTTAGAGAATTGTATATAATATACCCAAAATTTAATCATGTGTAACTAGGGTTACCAGATTACAAACAAACAAAAAAGATAAAGAAATGGAATGTATGTGATAAATAGTAATTAAGAAATTACTATAGGCCAATGAAATTAATTGGTTAATTTAAATAATTAATTAATTTTTTGTATTTGTGAGAATTCCGATGATCTACGAAAATATTACATTTTGAAGTTCCGATTTGCAAACTTACAGAATTCTTCACTCTTCATTCTTTAATAGTTCACTAGGACCTGAAGCTCCCCTTTAATTAAATCTCAGAACATCTATCCCTACGAACGGTCGATTAATTTTTCATTAGTGAAAAACTTCCTGTGCAAGTACTACAGTCCCCCCCAAAATTTAGATAAGATTGTCATTATTATTATTATTAATATATAATTTAAAGTTATATTATTAATATACTTAATCATAATGTTTGTAAATTGTGATGTTCTGCAACCAGGTTGCACAAACCTACCTGCAGAAATAATAAATATGTATCTCAAAGGGACTAATTTTCCTGTAACACAGAGATAAAAAGCAACAATATGACAAAAAATGATTGAGCAGGGGCTCACCGCCTTTAGTATCTGCAGTTCCCAACCATCCAGGGGCCTTTAGTTTCTCGAGCTGTTGTGATTTCACTGTATGGTTGAGGAGTTTGACTACTGATGCCGAGTGTGTAAAAAGAAGCATCTGGTAACCCTACATGTTACTTAAAGTGTACATATCATTCACACCTCGTCACTAATTTCAGAGATTCTAAAAACCATCAAATAATAAAAAAAGCAATAAAAGAAATGAAAGCAAAAATATTGCTGGAACATCAATTCCTATTATTCTTTTTTTACTAAAATTCATGGATATTAGTTACCACTATAAATTAAATATAAACTCTTGTAAATAACATTCTCATCAATCCAATCTCACTGTCTATACAATAATTCATCAAAAAATAAATTTCTTTGGTATTTATTGCCTAGCATATAAGTAACAAGTGAAAAGACTGAAAAGAGAAGCAAAAGTATGTATAACGTTTCTTAGTTGAAGGCACCATTTCCTTGCAAAGCTATTTATATTTATACACACATTTATTTACCCACTTACGTTTATAGTGTTTCTATTTAAGAATTAATGTGATTCAGCTGTTCTTGTAGAAAGCAGTAAGTTACTTCATACTGATCAAGCTCTTATAACCTAGCTGCATGTTCAGTCTGGCAATATTTCTCATTACAGGAAGGCCTAAAATTCTTTCATCTGACACCAACACTTTTTTTGCTCTTCAGTGGCCACCAAACTTAGGTAAAAGTAGCTAGAAAGGGGCCGTTTCAGCCTTGAAACGCATGTGGTTGCCAAGTCATATTCTGATTAACTATTTACAACAAACTACTTTACGATAAAATTACATTAAATTTCAAAAATATAAAATATATGAACAATTTGATAAATTTCAGTGTAATAGTGTGAAGTAATTTCTTGAAAATTTCCTGTAATATCAATTTCTGACAGAACTACAGAACAAAATTTAAAGACGTTAAAGAACTGGACAACTAACTGACCAAAACTTCGGCAAAAACGGTTTAACAAAGATCGTTCAGCGATAATTCAAAAGGTAATAAGAGTGCAACCATAGACAAAGGATTCATCAAAGAGCTAAAAAAAATTGTTACAAGCAGAAATGTTAAGTAAGGGTGTAACATACAAAGTTAGATACTTTGTGGACACATACCAAATCCGTGATGCACATGCCGAGGAGCTGTCAGTTTATCAGTGACTGAAAAGTTTTCTCTTGTCAACCTAAAATTCCACGACTAAAGCAATTCTTAAATAGACTACTTGTTTACATTTACTAAGTTAAAGAGAGGAACATTTACAAAACATCATACTAATTAGCACCCCACGAAACTTCATTTTGGTAAATTTTACAAAGGCAGGAAAGCAGGGCTGTTTAACTAAAATTTAATTCTCATTCTCATGGAAAACAAATTCCAGAAATTCAATCGTTTAAGAAGTTAGATTAGTTCTCATTTTCATTTATTACTATTCTTTCATACGGATATAATATGGAGAGGAAATGTAGAAGAAGAAGATGAAACAGAGTTACGAGGTTTGCTAATTAACATGACAAAAATACACTCATAATACTGATGCAATAGACTGTTTAGGTCTTTAAGGTATGGTTCTATTCTGGATTATCGCTGCCGTAAGTAATTTTTTTAGGGCATGGAAGGGCATGGACTCTTGCTTATGTTTGTGCAAAAGATAGAAATACCTCTTCCAAAGTAGTTTCACTTATGGTGTAATCTTCAATATTCTCAGATTCCTTCTTTAATGTCTCCATAGTCTCAAACATACAACCCCATGATACATTTCGATCAGTTACTTGATAGTGCAGAAATGTCTGTAACAAAGAAGCATTACTCATATTTTATATTTCTCAGACACTTGCCACAAAGCAAATAATATCCCAAGGACAGAAAGTAAAACAAATCATACAAGATCATAAATGTGAACTGCATTCTCCTTAATAATTTAACCATAATGTAGAAAAAGTAAATATTAAAATAAAAAAAATAATAAATAAAATCTGTTATTCAAGACTAGCTTCAGTACACGGAGATATTGATGTCATGAGTCTTTCAAAATCAGGGCACAGAAGAGGGGTTGTTTTATAAGATACCACATACAAAATTGGCTTACTACATCTTTCCAACTGTACTAATGGCGTGCCATACTTTGGAATTGTTTTGTAGAGAAAAGAAGCAAATATTTGGAGCAGTTTTTGAGAAAATTTTATTTACATTTTTTTTTTTTAAATTGTAACAATATCATTCAAAATTATGCCAAAACTATTCTTATTTTTAGAATTGTATTGTGGTTTTACTGAGAATCAAACTTGTAGCTTTCATTACATAAGCATAGTTTGCTCAATTCAAGAAAATAAAATTAATGAAATTAGGAGGGCTATAACAGCATATACTTTCTTGCATTATTTGTACAAACAATATTACGCGAAAACCACTCTTTTCAAGAAAATTACATGACCTTATTTAAAGATAAATTTTGAAAAACAGATTTCATTAATACAAAACATCTCTATTTTCATTATTCTATTTGTAGAAAAACTGTGAAGAAAATTAAAATTGTTGCAACATTTTAAAATTCAGGCCAGCTGAGATGGCAGATGGCTTACAGCTTCAACTGGTCCGCAGTGCCTCTCACCGGGAGGTCCTAGACAATGGTAGTAGGAGTTTCAACACTAGCTAGAAAGCTGAGTCAAATTCGACCGCTGTCTGTAGGAGAATTCTAGTGGCCAGGTACTCTGATCAGTGGCTGTATTATTCCGAGGTTTCTCTAATCAACACCAGGCAAATGCCAGAGCAGTACCCTAACAAATAGGCCACGGACTGCTAGTGATCTTTCCTTCCTCTTCCTTGAAATATCCTCACCCCACACATACTTTCACTTACACATGTATCACTACCACACGGTCAGGACACCATTTGGGAGCTTAGGGCTTGTTCTGGATGGAGCTTCTTTAAGAGAGATCCCAAGCTAAGGAAATTGGCACATGTCCTGTTCAAGACTCAGTAATGTAGCTTCTGTTATTATAAATTAATTTTATTTTTTACTGATAAGTTATTGTCATTAATCGAGTTCAATGTACACTGCATAACTTCCCAGTATCAAATAGGACTGTGATTAAAAGGGAAATATGAAAACAGTAGAACGATACTAAATGTTCCCTTATGGAGGGAACCTAGCGGGAATTATGGTAGGGAAACATGAAAAGAAGGGCTAAAAGCCCTCAGACTTTTTATCACCAGATATCATTAGAGAGCTTAGAATGCCCATGGTGCATAAAAAGCTATTCACAAAGAAATCCACCCTTTTTTTCTATTTTCATTTTTTTATCATTAAAATTTTAGTGATTGCCACAAATATTTCTAGTAGTAAATTTACATTTTTTCCCCTCAATGAAGTGATAATTACCTAAAAATATGACACATTCCCACATTGAAATAATTTCTAACCATAAGATTGTTATTCTCCCATTTCTCTCATTTTCCACAAATAGATCATAAACTTCTACAACCAAAAAATAGTCAGCCAATCGCACGGAATTTTAACAGGTACTTTTAGCAGATGGATTTTAAAAATTCAAAGAGGTGAGGTTGGAAGCCTTGTTCCTTTGACATGGAATGCCCATTGACAAAAGTTTTGCAATTGTCTGAAAATTAAAGATCAAGAACAATTTATTCTTCTGTCAGTAAAATAAAGTCTCTTGTGATTCACAGCAGCAGAAATAATTAAAATAACTAAGATGTAATATAATTAAATAATTAAACTTAAATAATGACACTTCTTTAAATTAAACTAAAAAATATGCATTAATACCGACCTCATGAGCATCTTTGAGAATTATTGTTGAGAAAGAAGATTCCATTTTCTGTTTGGCATTCTCAACGGCCTCTTCTCCACCTCCAGCCTTCAACTTAATTTTTATTGTCGAGCCCTGTTTATATTTATTTTTGAGATAGGGAATATTACCCATACACATTAACTGGCCACCCACCATTATACCCAATCGGTTGCACAGAGCTTCACATTCCTCCATACTGTGAAAGAAACACACATTTATATAAATGTCACATCTTTTAATACAATTTAGTTACAGCAAAAATTGTCAAGAGAAATAACATATCCACAAAACTCAAACATATTACCATTATTCTGAATAGTTTCTAAATAAGTACCGAGTATGCGCTCACATAACAGGAGGCAAATAAAGGGTTCTCCAATACAAGTACACAGAAAAAGAAAATGAACATTTTCACCACAGGAAAAAACTAGTAGCTAAGTAGGCTTTTAAGACATCACTACATTTATCATCATCAACGCTGAGATTTATATGGAACAACATTCTTAAATATGTACATACCATGTCGTGAAGGAGAAATATGGCAATTGGAAACACTGCCAGGCCACTTGGAGTGTTAGTTGAAGGAATAGCATGCAGTGATTATTGGTTAGTGTTTTTTGTCGCTGGTTTTTTGAATGTCACATGCAGCCTGCATTCAATTCCACGTGCCCAACCTTGCAGACCATTATGTTCATGCGTGTGTCTTGTGCATTTTGTATTTCAAGATAATTTGTTTTATGGGTCACACTCGCAACAGCTACGAGTTTTGTTTACTTGTGTGAATTTCGATTTGCTGGTCTTGGAAGGATTTAAAACGTTTTGTAATATACAGGCAAGTATTTAATTTAAAGTTTCATTTACGTTTAATTGTATCAAATTTGTAGCCTACTGTATTCAGAGAAGTAAAACATTTGTTGTTTAGTTTACACGCAAGCATATTTTTATTGACTCATTCTTGTTCAATAGTTTGGTAAATTACAGATACAGAATGTGGGTTTTAATTTGGTTTTTCTTTTTAAATTTTTTTCAAACAAATTTAGAAGGTTCAAATATTCTTGTAAGTTTCCTGGCTTTTCTAGAGGCTACTATGTGGATTCTACTTATGTTGTAAATCCTCACTTTCACGAGTTTCCTAAACAAAATTCAAAATAAAAATAAAAAATTGCAAAAGGCCATGAAAAAGAGGTAAAAAGTTAAAAATTTTATAGAGTCTGTTTTGCATATTGTATAATACAAATTGTAAAATAAAAGTAATGATTTATTGTATATTTATTTATTTAATCTGATTTCTTCATTTCTTCCATCAATGTATAATTAAATAATTTCCCTCAGTTATGACCTTACCCAAGCGCATGAAGAAAACGGATAATCTAATATATTTTAGTAAAATTGCAGTAGAATACAGCTTATCAGTATTCAATAACTTCATGAAGATGATTCAGTGAAATTAATTTTCATAGGGGTAGCTGTGGTGGGTGGGCAATTCTTGTAGTGTTTTGCCAGGCCACTTGAAGTGCTTCGAGTGACTTTTGTTTCCGCCTGAACATTGAGGGTGCACTTCCATCCTTTTGGTGTTCTGTGGTACACATTATTTGCACAACTTTTCTTGAATGATGGATTGAAGAAATGCAGGGAAAGGGGGAATTAGTTACAAAGTCGGCCACTGGAGTATTTACAGTAATGCCAACCTGTGAAAAATCAAAGCCATACCTGGTACGTATGCGGCCAGATCACCAGGCCACTGCTCTGGGTAGGCAACAGCAGGTACACTAGATAGGAGTTTTAGGTGCCTCCCCTGAAGGACCTGAACCTGCCTCAGCCATTTCTTTAGATAGTGATAATACAGCTGAACAGAAGTTCTCGATTATGAAAGCAACTAGCTTTGACTAGCTTCCGTTTTGCACCAACGAAGTTTTAATGCTTGGAATGTTGTCATCAGTGCTTGCTGCGATCTTTTGTCTTTAACTGTTTACGCTTAAGGGAGGGGGAAGCAACGTCATCGAAGAAAAGTTGCGCAAGTAATACATACATAGACAAAATTGTTCAAAATATGAAAAAAGACACATGGACATAGTTTTAATATTAGCTGGAGAACAAAATTCAATCAAGTCTTTTACTAAAATTCAATTAACATTATTGTGTTGCTGGAAGCAAGTTCCTCAATCCTTTTTGAATAATTGTCCATTTATAAAGCAAAGCACTGCACAAAAGTGCATTTATAAACAAACGCACTTTTTATCTCTGAACATGGGAGGATTTGGAAACCAGGCTGAATGTGTGTATATGTGTACTTTGTGTACTTTTGTGTGTATATGTGTAATATGTGTACTTTTTTTCAGATTCCCCTGCAACTCTTGTGATTTTCTGCATCTTTCCTCTCTTTTTCTCCTACAAATTTCAGTGCTCTTTAAATGATTACTGGCTGTCAATCCTTAGATTTTTTTATGTCGCTTACGATCCAAGGGCCTCAAAACACATGACGGAAATACATTTCTGCATCACTAGACTGCACATTTTGCAAATTTGCACCTTTTTTCCTTAAACACAATGATATGCATAAAGAACACAAATTCGTTTCTTGTTGTTTGAGATCAATATGCAAATTCTTTTAGTGCATATTTCTGCATATTTTTGATGATTGAGCATACTTTCATTTTAAGAGCATATATTTGCTCTTTTTTTGTTCTTTTGAAAAAGGCAAACATTGTAATGGCTTTGGAGTTTGCAACATCTCTGCATGAATAAAGTGGAACAGTTCATCAGAAAGTCTACATTTAGACGTGTCTGTGTGTGCGTGGAAAAGCAGCTGCGCCTGCCCCATCCTCTGTCCCTCTCTGCTTGTGTTGAGTGACCTGCTTCCTGATCGGTGTTACAATCCTCTGCAAAGGACAAGTCCAAGAAAACAGGGGCACTGGCAATGAAAGAAGCAGAGGTTGGAGAGATGAATTTAGATTTTGTTGGCACTGTAATTACAATATCTCTCATTGCCAGTTCGAATTCTGTGCTAACTCAATCCTGTTGTCTGTTTTGGAGTTTTGGTTCAGTTTCTTTGCCAATCTTGGTTACATGTATAGTGTGCAAATTAAATCAAGATAACACGCCAAAAGACATGAGCTTGTGTGCTACCCTTCTGCAAAGTTGGATTGGTGATGAGAAAACTTTAACTTTAGATGGGAAATACTTATTTTGACAAGTTTGTTCAAAGCATGTGAACTCTACCAAAAAAATTCCATTGCACTTACATTTTGCAAACTTCATTGCACATAAGAAAATGCATCAAAAAATATAATTCAACACACACAACAACAACAACAACCCCACATTACTCCACTCTAAGAAAAAGTGCTCAAAGAAATTAGAATGGCAAGAAAATTCAGTTATCTGGCTTTCAATTAATGAAACAACTGATTCCTATGGAAGGTATGTAACTAATGTGAGTAAATTCGATTTCAGAGAGTAGGGACTCTTCATTTAATAATTAATTTAATAATATATATGCAGAGCCTTAGAGAAAACAAACCATGCCACCATTGTAAGGATTGTGAGAGATGCATTGCGTTTATTGTGGCCAGCTGAAGGGCATGAAGAAATACTCTTAGCATTACTGACGGACAGTGCAGCATATATGCAGAAAGCAGCAGTACCTCTTCATGGCTTCTACCCCAAAATGCTCCACATCACTTGCATTGTTCATGGCCTACATCGTGCTGCTGAAAATTGCAGCGTTGATTTCTTCAGTTAAAAGAGATCTGGTCCATCAAGAACACAAGATATTCCAAGAGGAACTACCAGAAATTCCCTTTCTGCCATGGCCTGTTCTAGCTAGTGGAGATCATTGCTCAATAATGCACTTTATTGCTGGTCACATATTCAAGTTTTTAAGCAGGAACTTCCTTTATTGATTGCAGATTAGAGTATTGCTGCAGTAAAAACTGATACAAATGAAGGAATCAAAGGCAAACTAGAATTAACTATTGCAGTTAACTTGAATTCTTTAGCAACATCATTCAGCAATTTGCCAGAACCAGTAGGACAAATCTTCACACAAAAATAATGAAGAAAATTTAAGAAAGAAATCCCAGTTTGAGAACTGTGAAAAAGATATGTGCTTTTTAACATGGTGGAACACATGGTGTTGAAAATAGCACTGATAAAGAAATTGCAGTTTTTAAGTATAGTCCCTGAAACTCATCCAAAGTTGAAAGAACTTTTTCTGTGTGTAGGAACATTTTTGCAGATAAAAGAAAAAGATTCACACCAGTAAATTTGGAAAAATATATTATAATTTCTTGCAATAGAAATTAAATTCAGTGTATATCATTCAACACATAAATCAAACTATTATATATTGAATAAAACACACACTTTTGCTCGTGCCTATTTTTGTGGATAACTTGTTCCTGTGGAAATTATTGAAAGGTAGTATTGATTGCTCACTTTTGCTGAATATGATTAATTTTAAGGTTCCACTGCACACACTAGGAAACCACAAAATAATTTTTTGTCGAGTGTTTTTAAGCATTCTCATACAGCAAATAACTCCATCCTTACAATTTATGTTTTTGATAAATTTGATATTATATTTTTTTACTGAGAATGACGCTAACTTTGAATATCATTGTGGAGAAAAATATTGAAATTTGATTATTCAATATGTTATTTTTCTTTGAATTTTTATAATTTCATAGTTCCTTTCTAATTTTTAATATTTCTTCATGTATGATGTACTATACCGTGCTATCAAGTTGCTTACATATAAACTATATAATTTTCTTGTGTATACAATTGGATAAATTGTCAGTTTGTAAATAAATAAATAAATAGCATTCGAGTGATTGAAGGAGTAAAAAATTAATCCCACTCTAGTTAATAAGAATATTACTAGAAGAAATCATTTTTAAATTATAGTTTTTAATAGCATGAGTGACAATTTGAAAAGTTTAGATTTAATAAAACTGCAAAATAAAAATAATAGATGTAAGAAAAAAAATAAAGGAAACACTAACATGACAGAAGATTTTCCTTGTTTTTCAGGTGTGTCCAAAGAAGCTGGCTGGTTTTATGTAATCACTGTTTTGTTAGTTTATGTAAATATAATTTTGTCAGTTTGGTGGTGGGCAATTGCACAGATTGAATTCCTTGTGCTATGTATTACTATTATTTTTATAGTGCAATAATATGTACCACCACCACCCCCACCACGATCAAATGTCACTGTCGCTAATACCCAATTCACTTCACAACCTGACCTCCTAAAAACAACAAAATATTTTTTATACACACCTGTGAGATGTAAGTACAATAGACTGCCCCATCTTCTGAAGCATTATGAGCGAATTCCACAAATTGCGACGAGCCACTGGATCCACTCCACTTGTAGGTTCATCAAGAAACACCAACGGTGGATTGCCAATTAGTGCCATAGCTGTCATCAGTTTGCGTTTGTTTCCACCACTGTACGTACCACATTTCTTATTCTTATATTCTTTTAGCCCTAAAGACAAAACATTTTGTATTTTACTCCATGAAAGCAAAGAACAGGAAATAATCCTGCAAAATCAACTCACCCATCAAGTTAATCCAACGTTCCACCTCAAGATTTAATCGTTTTTTTGGAACACCCCTTAAAGAACCATACATTTTAAGAACTTGATTAGCAGTTAGGCTTTCAATTAAAGCATCATGTTGGGGGCAATATCCTATTTGAGAAAGATACTGAAAACAAAGGATTCACGTTAACTTACAAATAAATATTCTATATATAAAGTTCTATTACTAATAAAAAGGTAAATAAATACAAATGAAAGATTCAAAATGCAGATAGAGGAAAGCTGCAGAACTCAAACACTTTTGGTATTCAAATTATTAAGATTACACCATTTAAATGAAACCATTCAGTTTTCACTGCATTACCATTTAATAGCCTAACATCATTAATTCAATTGTCACCAGATAATTACTAAATAGTCACAATATCATAAATAAAATTATTAAAATATAATGACATTAATAAAATACAAAAAAATTGTATACTAAAATAAGCCTCTAAAATGAAGTACGCGATTGTCTGCGGCTCAGTGGCCGAGTGACAGTTTGTTGAAAGAAAGTTGGTCAGTATATAAAAGAAATGTTCGAGTTTAAAGGTGAGTTTCAACTTGATTTATTTTGAGCGATTAATTGTATCATCATCATCATCATCATTTGTAATTAGTGGTCATGGTTTTGTAGAATGTAAATATTTGATTCTTCGAAGAAGTGTTAAATTTGTATCAACGGTGTCCACAGTTGTGGTGATTTAATTGAACATGTTTACACCATCTGAGTAAAATTTTGAAAGATGTGTATTCATTGTAGAAGGTTAGTAAGGAATTCATGTCTTAATATTTAAAGATTGTAATAGGTTGTCTTGTTTTTAGTTTAATTGTTTAGTTATGTCATTATTTTCACAACCTGATGACAATATATGAACAGTCAAAACATTTTTTTGAAAAATTAAATAAAAATGGATAATGTAAAAATTTCATATGATGTTTTGTAAATTAAGCCAACTAAGAAAAGTTTGTTAACATAATTTAATAAAGACCGAGTAAAATACCTTAACCCATTAACACACAACTTTTTTTTGTTCATACTTGATTTCACGTTCATTGGGAGTAAATTGTCTCTAAAACATGTAATTCTCAAGGTTTTTTGAAACTTACGCATTTTGTTTTTTTAACTTTCTTGGAACCTCTATCGCTCTCGCGTTAGAGAGTTATGCAATGCTGCGCAAATATATGGGGACTTTTCGGTAGAAAAACTTATTACAGGGCATGGTAACGAAAAAGTGGATAAATTCAGATGCTAAATTTAGAAAAAAATCCTCCTAACAGGTGGTGTAGTCAGAATCCGTTTTGAGTCCTTCATACCGAAAAATCAATTGAAGGCAAAATGACTGTCCATATGTGATCAATGCTAGCTGCTAAATGGTTCAGACAATTTTCTCCAAAACTGATATTTCCCAATCGATCTGTCTGATGTCGCGGCCGCTGGAATTTGAAACCGATATTTTAATTTTGGGGGGTACTTTACATGAAGCGCATGGATCATATTCAAAAAAGGGGCTTCATCGTTTTTGATTAAAGTTTGTTTGTTGGACAATGTAAAGGACGTTTAAGAGGTACAGGTCTCATTTAGGTTGAAAATTGATTTTTCAAAAATTGCAAAAATTCAAAATTTTTTCAGCGTCTTCCTGTAACTGAAATATTAGATAGAGATTTTTTCATTTAATCAAACCTGTTTTTTAAGAGATAGATTTTGAAAGAACGTACAATTTATTTGTTAGCGGTGTCAATAATGCTAATTGGCAAAATGTGTATCCCAAACGAATTAGAGGTCATTGTTACTCGTAATGCCGCACTGACAACAGAAGCCAATAATGACGCCTGCCTTTTGTTCGCGTTAATATATAATAATAATACTTTTATATATCTCCACCTAGGGAGTACATGACCTTGGCGTTGGTGGTGGAGCTTGAGTACCCCCGTGATCCTGAGAGCTATGCCGGCGGTAGCGTAGCTACTGGTAGGGCCTCCCTTGCCGGACAGGTCGAAGGAGAGGGATCAGACGAAAAAGTACTCCAGAAGAGGACCTCAACGGCAGTCCCGCGATAAAGACCTCCGCACAAACAGCTGTAACCCATGTCCGGGGTAACAAGGATAAAGTCTCTAATGGCCAGAAAAGGGTAGAAGGAGCAGTCCCCCATGTGGGGTTAGTACGCATGGTGGTTTGTGATCAAGCCATAAGACAGCAGCCCTGTCAGATCACAATCCCGCGCAAGGCTGGTAACCTTACCGGGATATGTTCTTACTCGAAAGCTTCAAGTGAAACAACATGACGGCCACTATAACAACTCTAGCAAGAATAAGGAAAAACGATTTGGAATAACGGATACACTAATTTTAGGTATATGGAATGTGAGAGGGCTAAATAATAAAGAGGCAGAATTGGAGAGAGAGCTAAAAGCAAGGAATGTAAATATTGCAGTTATTTCTGAAACAAAAAAGAAGGGTAAAGGAACAAAAGATCTCTATGACTACACATTAATATACAGTGGAGTAGACACCAATAAAAGAGCATGCAGTGGGGTTGCTTTATTAATGGATTCAAATGGTAAAATAAACTCTTACACTATACATATTACAATGACAGGATACTTGAAACAGATTCCAAATTCCAAGAGGACATCTAACAGTACTAGCAGTGTACGCACCAGAAGAAGGCAGAACAGAGGACACTGATGCATTTTATGAAACTCTTCAAAGGAGTTTAGATAAATGTAACAAAAATGATTATATAATAATTGCAGGAGACCTAAACGCCCGATAGGAAAAGAGATAATTCCAAATGTTGTTGGATGCTTTGGAGAAGAAACTATCAATAAAAATGGGCAAGAACTTAGGGAATTTGCTACTGCTAATGACTTCAAAATAATGAATACCTTCTTTAGGAAAAAGGATATAAATAAATTTACCTGGAGCAATGGCAACACAAGATCACTGATAGATTATGTTATAGCAAACAGAAAATTAGCACCTCAAATTAGAAATGTTCATGTTTACAGAGGCAGTGATATATCATCGATCACTAATGAGAGAGATATTTAAAAGTCCATCTCTTAAGAGAAGAAAGCATAAGAAATCTCTATCAAACACGTCTGAAGCAAATAAATGGACAGACACCTTTAGATGATGACATTAATGTGGAGTGGAGTAATATTGAAAATATTATAAACACTGCAGCATATGAAGCTATTGGAAAAAGGAATAAACACAGAAAAAGAAAAGGCTTGAAAATCTGGAACGATGAGATAGCTGCAGCCATACGTGAAAAGAAAAATGCCTATCAAGAATTACTTCAGAAAACAACACAAGACAGCAAAGAAAACTACATACGAAAAAGGATACTACATACGAATAAACAATCCGCTGGGATAGACAACATTCCTGACTTCTTAATAAAAAAGATTGCTCCATATATCATCAAACCATTATCATATTTATACAACCAATCACTAACTCTTGGCTCCTTCCCAAACATATTTAAAACTGCAGTAATTAAACCTATACACAAAAAAGGTAACAAGCAAGATGTAATGAATTATAGACCAATTTCACTCTTGTCAGGCTTTTCAAAAATATTAGAAAAGCTCTTCTATGAAAGGTTAAAAAGCTATTACACTGAAAAATTGAATACTATTCACCTTTGTAAATGAAATCCTCATGGCATTAGAACAAAAAGAAATTCCTGTTGGTCTCTTTCTTGACCTGTCAAAAGCCTTTGACACGATAGATCACAGTATTCTATTGTCAAAATTAGAATCTTATGGAATCCGAGGAATTGCTTACAAGTGGATAAAATCATATCTATCAGACAGAAAACAAATAGTAGTATTACCTTACCAAAAAGACAACAAAATAAATAATCATCACTCCGAGCCAAGGGATGTGACACATGGGGTCCCGCAAGGATCCACACTAGGCCCGATTTTATTTCTTATGTTTGTAAATGACCTGCCATCAATAATGGAAAACAACACAACCGTACTTTTTGCTGATGACACTAATATAATATTCAAAGAAAGAACAACCAAAGCTTTGCAAGACAAAGCCAATCCAGCCATCGACAAACTAATACAATGGATCCACCACAACAAACTAATCCTGAACAAAGACAAAACAATCACAATACCTTTCCACAACTCCCACTCAACACAACAATACTCACCAAATTTAACATTAGAAGGAAACAGCATCACACAAGCACAGAAAACAAAATTTCTCGGAATCACCATACAGTCCAACCTCAAATGGAACTCACCTAGAAGATATTAATTCAAAATTGACCAAACTTAATTATGCTCTTAGAATAATAATAGAAACAGCACCATTGAGACAGCACGAACAGTGTACTTGCAAATGAGCACTCTATCTCAAATACGGGATAATAATATGGGGCCAAGCACCAGAGGCTAAACAAACATTCAAAATACAAAGAGAATCATTCGAACAATGACAAATACAAAAAGAACAGAGTCCTGCAGACCTCAATTCAAAAAACTTAACATACTACCACTGCCTTGTATATTCATTTATGAAGTTATCATGTTTGTAAAGAAAAATCTACTAAACAATGACACACTACAAATTTAACTCAAGTTTACATTCCTATAACACAAGGCATAACCATTATACCAAAAGGGTACATTCTCTTCAGGTATACAGTTCTTCAACAAATTACCAATACATCTGAGAAACACAACAGGCTTACACAACTTCAAGAATAAACTCAAACACTTCCTTGGGGAAAAACTTTTTTATAGCGTTCAGGAATACCTCAATGACTAATATGTCCAATGTGATTTCAGGTGCTGCAGTGGGACTAGGTGTAGAAATAGAAAAAACCTGGCCATAACCTGCCTCCTCCTCCCCACCATTTCAAGATTTAATCAAGGAATATGCTAATACTGTTAAATGATATGTAGCTGTTACCATAATTGATACCATGTACTGTTATTATTATTATTAGCATTGCCATTACTATTATTAATTTATAAGAAATGTTATCTATTATTATTATTATTATTATTATTATTATTATTTCATATTTCAAAATTTCACGCTCTTCCGGAGTTTTCAAGTATAACTCAAGGACAGAACGTCAACACATATGGTGAGACAGATGGTGAGAAGTTCTTGCTCCAGTGCACTCAGGTTCCGCTTCAATGATTTAGGAGAGAACCTTGCACTATGTTGGTGTTTGCCAGCAACCCTGCCTTCTGCATGGTTCTGGGGTGCCCCTCCTTTAGATGGGGTTTTCTTTCACAATCCTCCAATCTTCAGTCACAAGCCCATTAGTTGAAATAACCACTGGTACAATATCTACCTCTATTAGTTTGTACAAGTTTTTCAGCTCAACTGAGAGTGGCTGATATTTTCTCCTCTTTTCTGCAATAGTTGTCAGCAGATTATGATCCAGTGGGACTGCGATATCAATTATTATTGCCCTACGATTAGTTTTGTCGAATACGACAATATCAGGCTTATTTGCTTCCACTGTTCTATCTGTAACAATGGGAGTATCCCACAAGATTTTTGTTCTCTCATTAGACAAAACTTGTTCTGGTAGATATTTGTAGTATGGCAGGCTTTCCTTTATCAGGTCCGATCTTTTAGCAAGAGCTTGGTGGATGATTTTGGCTACATTATTATGACGTTGTAAATAATCTGTTTGTGCCAACTGAGAGCATCCACTGCAGATATGTTGGATAGATTCGGTGGCCTTCTTACATAGGCGACACTTGTCACTGATGTTCTCTTTAATAATATATCGCCTGTAGTTATTAGTGGCTACTACCTGATCTTGAATGGCCAGTACAAATCCTTCCGTTTCGCCAAAAGCCCAGCTGTTCTCAGCCATTCAGTCGATCTCTTCATATCTATGGAGGTACTTTGAAGAGCAGTAGCAAACCTGCCATGGAGTTCCTTTGATCTCCACTGCTCAATTCGGTCCACAGGTTTGAACTCTTGGATTGTGATCTTCCTGGAGCAGCTTCAGAGGTGTATAGCCGTGATCTTGTGCACAAATGGCCGTCATGGATTGTTGTTGGTGAAATAATTTCTGAGCTGTTTTTCTTGCTGGCGACACATAACTCAAGATTTAACAGTCCACGGCCCCATGATGTCTTGAAAGATACAGCCTTCGGTGGAACTTGAGGATGATGCATCCGATATTTTGATAGAAGTGTTCTGACTTTTCTATCGAAGCTTGCAAAGATGTCTCAGACCACTTGACAACTCCAAATGTATGTGATGCTGCTGAAAGAGCCCAGGTGTTAATTCCTGTAAATTTGTTTCTTGAATTAATACAGGACTTGCAGATTTTCGTCCCCGAGAGAGACCTTTCTTTCCACTTGTTTTCTTATTTTTCATCGCAGTTCCTAGGAGCTGCTGGAGGCCCAGATACTTGTATTCATCGCCACTGAAGAGTTCTTGAATTCTCAAATCTTCCATCAAATGAGGTTCATTCTCTGTATTCTGGACCCCTACCTCTCTTCACGTGAACTACTGCACTTCTCCAAACCAAGATCCATACAAACAGAGCTGCTGAAGCTTTCTACTAGTGTCAGCATGCTGCAGGTTGTTCTGGCCTTTAGCATAGAGCTTGAGATCATCCATATATAATTGGTGGGAAATGATCTTCTTGGGGTTCTTCAAAGCATACCCATAGCCGGAAGCATTCAACATCCTACTCAAAGGGTTATTATTATTATTATTATTATTATTATTATTATTATTATTATTATTATTATTATTATTATTATTAATATAATTATTATTGTTATTATTATAAGTAGTAGCTGTAAAATCATTATTCCAAGTAAATGTTATTTTGAACAATGAAACTACAAATCTTGAAATGTTAAATTATTTTAAATTAAATTAAGTTAAATGTCTAGCATAGTCTTTAGGCCAAAGACCCCATCTTGATCAGGTTTTTTGTCCGTTTTCCCTGGTCCTTTGAGCAAATGCTGAGATGGTCCCTTGTTTTGCATCTGGACAATAAATGTAACTTCACTCACTGCACCCAAGAAGATGCATGCAATTGTACTCCTCCCCATATACAACATATTTGACTCCATACACGATTGTAATTGTATTTGTGACTCAATAAATATTATTATTATTATTATTATTATTATTATTATTATTATTATTATTATAATATTATTATTATAATATTATTATTATATTATTATTATTATTATTATTATTATTATAATATTATTATTATTATTATTATTATTATTATTATTATTATTATTAAAGGAACCATGCAAAGCAATTAGTGAAAAAAGCTCACGAAGAATCGTGGGACCCTTTTATCAGCACAATTGAAAATGATGTCCATGGTAGGCAGAATCTGGCTTACAAGATCATGAAACATCTAAAATCAGAGGAAAAGGACAAAGCAGAACTAAACGTAATAAAGAAAGATGACTGGATAAAATATTATAAAGATCTCTTATATGACCCAACTGTAATCGATGAAGATAAGTCACAATACAACAACCCTCAGATAGACCCTTTGAGCAAACAAGAAATGGAATATGCACTGTCAAGGATGAAAAATAGAAAAGCTCCTGGGGTAGATGGTATCAATGCAGAACTCCTAAAATATGGAGGTGAAGAACTGAAGAACAGACTTCTTGAACTATTTAAAATAATTGTTGGAGAAAATGCCAATACCTGATGCATGGAAGAAAGCAAAAGTCATCTCTCTTTTTAAAACAGGAAATAGAAGCCAGCCACAGAATTACAGAGGCATAAGCTTGTTGATCAACGCTTATAAAGTTAACACAAAAATAATAAATAAACGGCTCACAACAATCTCAGATTCACTCTTATTGGAAGAACAAAGTGGTTTCAGGCAAGGAAGATCGTGCACAGACAATGTGTTTACCATAAACCAAATAATAGAAAAGAGACGAGTTCAATTTAGAGACCCACATAGCTTTTATAGATTATGAAAAGCGTTTGATAGAGTTAATCGTGAACTTCTCTGGCAGATTCTTAAAAGGGCTACCTTTCCACTTGATAGAAGTTATTAAATCCCTTTATCACAAAACAAGTATTAATTTACAAGTTCAGAACAAAATGTTGGAAGAGTTAGAAGTAAACAGAGGTGTAAGACAAGGGTGTAGTTTGTCCCCCACATTGTTTAATATTTATATTGACAACATTCTAAGAGAATGGAAAAGTTTAATTAAACCAAGTATTTGGATAAATACAAATACACCTCTACAATCACTTCTGTATGCTGACGATCATATAATTATAGAAGAAAACGAAATAAGTCTGCAAAAGTCCTTGTACCAGCTAAATAGAATATGCAAACCGTATTGTCTCTCAATATCTGTCTCTAAAACTAAAGTGATGGCATTCAGAGGCAAGTATCCTATCATAACTAAAATAATAATAGAAGACAAAGTAATAGAGCAAGTGAAACATTTTAATTATTTGGGCTGTGATATCACATACGATTACAGTGATGATATAAAAACAAAATTACAACGTTTCCAACATACTTGTGGAACAATAAACAAATATCTTCGCAATAAAACTAGAAAAGAGACACTGTTAAAATTGTATAAAGTCATGGCAGTACCACAACTGCTTTACGGGTGTGAATCATGGACATTAAGAAAACAAGATAAAATGAAGATACAAGCCTCGGAAATGAAATTCCTCCGGAGAGTAAATCGCTGCACCCTATTGGACAAAATAAAAAACGAAGATACACGAAAGCAACTTAACATTTTTTCTATCAATGAAAAAGTAAATGAATACAGATCACGGTGGGTACAGCACTTAGGAAGAATGTCTCACGAAAGTATCCCCCGACAAGCCATTATGTAAGACCATGAGGAAGAAGGGACATTGGCCGTCCACGACAGAGATGGTGTAACGAAGCCGGAACAGGGAATTTCCCTAATCTGTGAAGTGAAGAAGAAGAAGAAGAAGAAGAAGAAGAAGAAGAAGAAGAAGAAGAAGAAGACTTTTATATATTTGGAGAATATTACAATAGGGGCATTCCAAGTGAAATCGAACACCATTTTGAACTTTTCACATGTCCTTGTATTTTTTTTTTGTCAACGATAACCAAATTAAGGGGATCCGTATTTTTTAGTTTTGACATTATGCATATAATTTCAGAGTTATGATTTTTTTAAAGTTTGAGCAAAACCTTGACTTTTGGCGGCGCATCGATACTTTGAATTTGCAATAACTTCGAAAAGTTTTTTAAAGTAGAAGCACAAACTTTATCTCAAAAATAAATTTTAAGAATTCTTTTAAAATTATTTTTGAAAAAAATATGAACGCAATTTTGAAAATGATAACCATAGGATAATTGATTTTTCCACACACCAAATAAAAGTACATGAAATTATCTTTTTGTGACAATTTTTAAGGCAAGCAGGCGCTGGTTATCCAGAAGTGGATGATGATAATATTTTACACACTAGTTAACTTACGCTACAACTTTCTAAAGATACACACAAGCACCAGCTTTAATCACGACATATCTTCAGCACTCTCAGCTGGACTACGCAAGTAAGAAGATTTGTCAAAAAGTCTTCAAAGACCTCCATTCCCTAAAACACGTACGAGAACTACTTCCTATAAACACACGTATGTGTCTGATTAAATCACTGATTATGCCCCATTTTGATTACTGTGATTTCTTGCTCACCGATTTAAAAAGCTAAGCAACAAAGGAAGTTGCAAACAGCACAAAATGCATGCATTCGTTTCAAGGTTCGATCTTTGTAAGTATGATCACGTATCTACGTACTAAAGACAGGCAAAAATTATCTCTATTGAAAAAAGAAGAACATTGCATAGTCTCTTGCTTCTGCATAAAATCTTGTTCAATGGCCTTCAAACACACCTGTCTAAGAACTTCAAAATGCTAACACTAGAGCGATCACGTTCGGCATTATTGCTGTGCATACCTCGACACAACACTGTCGTACAGTAAATCTCACACTGTCACAGTAATTTGCAACTATTGCTCTACCACTCTCAAAAAAACCTTCCACTGCGCATGCCCGAACGTGGCCTCTCCCTCCAAATCTCCTATTTCCCCTTTTGAGTTCCTATTTTGACGAAGAGGGCAGTGCGATCGCTGCGTCTTCCAATCACCTCTCCTTGTCGCCGACGCGTTTCCTTATCGCCGAGAGGGGAAATCTCAGATGCCACAGGGTGGGGGCAGCCTCCGAGACTTAACCAAAGGTACGTCCGCCATGATGGTTTTTTTTGCGAGCGGTTCAGCTTTAGAACTCACTACCTACACATCTTAAGAGAATTACCAACTTTACAAAATTCAAAACTCAACTTGGTGTCTGGATAAAAAACAATGGAAATGAAGTTTATATACGTTCTCTGTTCTATCCACAATTTTATTTTAATTTTTTTTTTCTGAAACAATGACCATGATCCCTCTATTACATATCATCCTCCATGTTAGACTTTTTTTTTTTGAGTCGTATTTTCGAAAATATTTCTTCCCATTCATTTCCTCCTGGACATCTTCCTCCTTTCCTGCTTCAGGATACAGTAAGAGCTAATCCTGCTGATATACGATTTAAAATTAGACAAATCACATAGCAATATCTAAAATACACACACTTTGTTACTACAATGTAATAGATTTCTAAATGAAAAATAAGAAAATTTTATGTAAAACTATAGCTTATAAATCTTTCTAAAATCATGATGTATGTCACTTTTATTATTCTTTCTTGCTATTATTGTTACAAAGAAAAGCAGTATTGTCACACCTTTATTTTTCTGACACTTTCTGTATTTTATACTGCAAGATATCCTTTTGTAAGTGCCTTTACCTAATGATTAATGTGGTTATTTTCCAGGTTTTTGTTTGAGATTATGTATTGTATATGTCCTCAAGTACTACCTGTTGATATGTACTTGTAAAATTATATGTATTTTCCCTTTGATCTACTCATATCCTTTCATTTCTCTCCTCTTGTCCACCTCCACTTTCTTTTCTTTTCCTTTTCTTTTGTTTTCACTCTCAACCTTGATATTTCTTGCTCTCAATGTTTCGGCCTTAATCCGCCATCCTGATTGAGATTTTCTCTGGGTTTACTCAATCGCTTAAGGGTTCTTAGTATTGCATCCCTGACGTAAATGTAAAATATACCCCACTTTTTTGTTTATTGTTCACAGTTGAAGCATATTAGGTAATGACAAATGACGTTTTGGGCGAATTTAGAATTATTGATTTTAAGCGGAGTAAGTAGGAGCTCCTTTTTTATCTCCTTTTTAAGAATGTTCCTTACATTTCTTTCCGTTGTGCAAAATTTCAAGAAAAAAAAATGACAAATTCATTTGGCTCGCACAAATAAATCAATGTAGATGGTAGCCACAAATTGATTTTTTCCTCTGCGACATGAAATGTCAGTTAATATTAATTACATCTGAACGCATCAACTGTAATTTTTAAATTTTAAATTCATTAAAGTGGTTAGGCCGAAGACTCAAGGCCTGAGCCTTGCCACAAATAAAGACATTATTAATTATTATTATACTATTGATAGCAATGACCAACAGAGTGTCGCTCAGAATCGATCACTGGGGAACACCGTTTTTTAACTGGTTTGATGAGGATAACGTGTTACCAAGGCGGACGCGGAAAGATCTTGACAAAAGAAAACCTACTGAAACAAAGGGAGCAGTCCCCTCAGACCCCAAGTGTGCAAGGTGCGAAGAATGCCGTCCTCCAGGTGTCATACACTTTTTCTATATCAAAGAAAATTGCTACCAGGTGTTGACATAGCATGAAAGAAGTGGAAATCTGTGTGGCAAGGGTGACTAAGTGCTTGTGTGCGAGTGCCAACTGTGAAAGCTTGTGAGTGAGATTGGGCGGTAATGTGAGTGGTTGTTCTGCCTTTCCTTCTTTAGGGATTGGAAGAACAATGGCTTCATGCCAAATCCTTGGTATAGCATGTTCAGCCCAAATCTTGTTAAAAATGCCAAGGAGAAAGGAACAAGCGTTTTCAAGTAGGTGTTTCAACATTTGATTATGTATCTAGTCTGGTTCTGGAGCAGAATCTTTCGCACAAACAAGGGCACAGGAAAATTCATCCATGGAGAAAAATCCATTGTAATCTTCCTCCACGCAACTCGAGAAATCTAATTTGCAGTTTTCCATTCTTCTTTTGGTTTTCTTAAAGCCAGGATAGTGTATGGAGCTGGAGATGTGCTCATAGTGAGAAGGCATTTTTTTGGCAATATCTTCTGGAGAGGTAAGGAAATTGCCATTTACCAGAAGCCCTGAGACAGATGGCAAAGGGAGTCTTCCACCGATCTGTCAGACCATTCGCCACACTACTTTAGGGGGTGTAGGGCAAGAGTGATTAAATATAAGCTCTCCAAGACGCAGCCTTACTTTCCAGTATGGTCAATCTAGCTCTGGCTTGGGATCTTTTATAATTTTAGATTATCCATGGTTGGGAACCTACTAAGTTTTGCCAATGTCCGCTTCCGATCACGCACCGCGGTGGCACAGTCAGCATTCCACCATGGCACAGGGGGATGTCGTGGGTGACCCCATGACTTCGGGATGGCAATTTAGGCCGCATGAAGAACGACATCAGTAAAATGAGCAACCATAGCATTGATATTATTGGGGCAGTTTTCCGATATCCGTACTTCTTTCTTGAATGTTTCCCACTCAGTTTGGTGGATTAGCCAGCAAGGAAGGCGGGCAATGTTCAGGTCGGGAATATCGATGTTGACCAGAACGGGGAAGTGGTCACTGCTATACAGGTCGCCAAGGGTCCCGAAGTGATCACTGCGATTCAAAGGTTGTAGAAAGAGAGACTACAGAGAGCTACATCTATGGACGAGAAAGTGTTTCAAGCTACGGAAAAATGTGTGCTTTCGCCAGTATTCAGAAGAATTACGCTCTGGTTATCAATGATACTTTCAAGTCTATTGCCTCTCGGGCAGGACCTTATGCCACATGGTGGGATTGTGAGCGTTGAAGTCCCACACAATAAGAAAAGGCGGCGGGCAACTGAGAAAATACATCTTCCAGTTCTTCTAGTCTAGGCAGACGTTGCTAATAGTGATAGAAATAGTGCGTAAATTCACATGAACGGAAGATATCTGAAAGAGTGGTTCATATGTCTATTTCTTTAGATACCCAGGAGTCTGTGACAAAAGTGGTGACTCTGCCATGGGCACGGAGGCCATCAGCAATGTCTTGCTGATCTTGTGATAACCACGGGTCTATGCACAGATATTAAGTTTTAATTCATTCAAACGATTAAGAAATCCATTGAAGTTCCACGAAAGGAGAGCCATAATTTCTGGGTGTTAGATTTCTTTGCTTCTAAGGAAGTTATGTATCAAGTTTCTTTTTTTCTTTTTCCTTCTCTGTTGGAGAGTGTTGCACTGGTTCTTGTGGGGCTGCTCGTTCCCTGCAGTCGTCTTGACTACTGCTAGAGAGAGTTGCATGTATTGGAAGACTACGCTCTTTTAATATAGGCGACTTGAATTTGGAAATAGGGCCTCTCGGTTTCTGTTTCTCAGCTTGAAGCCTCTGTGGGTCTGTCGAGATATTCACACTTTTTGTTTCCTTCTTAGTTTCAACTGGGACAAGATATCTGGAGGTACCAGACAGGCAACATCACGCACAGATGTAGCTTTCAGTGTCTGGGTTTCATAATTTAATTTATTCTGTTGACCCACGGTGTCAGCAAAACTTCGGCCCATGTCCACTGGGTTTCGCGTCTGGTACAGACTTCGTGCCTCAGGAAAGGAGACTTTCCCTGAGACCCTGATCTTCTGGATATCCCTTTCTTTCAAGAAGATGGGGCCCTGGTTAGAATTCGATGGGTGCTTCCCAGAACAGTTTATGTACCTTGCATCTGCGGAGCAGTTAGATTCGTTACACAACTCCCACAGTGCACGTAGACTGCGGCGCTCATGCAACAAGGCTGGGTATAGCCATACCTCTGGCGTTTAAAGCAGTGCTGAGGATTTGGGACATACAGCTTGACACGGAGATTGTAGAAACTACACCTATTCTTTTTTTGGCAGAGATAGACGTTAATGGTCAGTATCAGCGTTGAGGTAGGAGGCGAGAACCCCATTCACTCTTTGTTAGAGCCGGTCAAGACACACCATAGGGTTGGAAAAAGGCTTTCAGGTTTTCTTTCGTTCCCGATGCAAAATCTTCATGGTTCAACACACCCTTGTAGACGTTTAAGGTTGGGTGGGCGAACACATGCACCTGGAGGCCAGCTACTTTCTTTATATCGGTGATTTTGTTGATCTGTTCATCAGAGCAGCATTCGAAGAGGATTGTACCGTTTCTCTGCCGAACCACTGCCTGAAATTTGCCTATTTTTTTGATTTACGTAGCGAGTTTGATGGGAATGACACACTTCTTTGTTTTGCTGTCATTCTTACACGACATGATGAGGAAACGGGGCTTAGTCAGTCTATCAGAATCATTACAAAAGATACTCAAAGATTAACAGTTTCACCAACAAATCTCCTTTTCCTTACGGAAGAGGGCGGGGAAAAGTTTTTTTCCATTTAGAGGATATCAGATTCATCCCCGTGGTTCCCACCCACCACGGATCCCAACAAGAGGGCACTATCGGAGTCACAGGGATATAGTGGGGGAATAACACAGTGCCGCACCGTCGTGGATCCCCCAAATCACCCTGAAGTTCAGTACAGGACCTAGTCCGAGCCGACTGATCGGGAGTGGGGCTCCCTACCGCCCGTCTAGAAGAAACCGTTTGTCTAGAAGACAAGACGAGACAGAGAGAGGGGGGAGACGAGAGAGAGAGGGGAGGACGAGAGAGAGAGAGGGGAGACGAGAGAGAGAGAGGAGAGGAGACGAGAGACGAGAGAGAGAGGGGAGACAGAGAGAGAGGGGAGACAGAGAGAGAGGGGGAGACGAGAGAGAGAGGGGAGACGAGAGAGAGGGGGAGACAGAGAGAGAGAGGGGGAGACACGAGAGAGAGAGGGGAGAGAGAGAGAGAGGGGGAGACGAGAGAGAGAGGGGGGGGAGACGAGAGAGAGGGAAGAGAGAGAGAGAGAGGAGGGGAAGAGGAGAGAAGAGGAGGGAGAAGAGAGAGAGAAGAGAGAGGAAGAGAGAGAGAGGAGGGAAGAGGAGCGGAAGAGGGAGAGGAGAGAGAGGAGGAGCAGGAGAGAGGGAGAGAAGAGAAGAGAGGGGAGAGAGGAGAGAGAGGGAGAAGGGAAGAAGAGGGAGAGGAGAGAAGAGGAGCAGGAAGAGGGAGAGAAGAGAGAGAGGGGAAGAGGAGAGAGAGAGAGGGAAGAGGAGAAAAGAGGAGGCGGAAGAGGAAGAGAGAGGAGGGAGAAGAGGAGGGGAAGAGAGAGAAGAGGAGAGAAGAGGAGAGAAGAGGAGGGAAGAGAAAGGAGAGAAGAGGAGCGAAGAGGAGAGGGAGAAGAGGAGGGGGAAGAGGAGAGGAGAGAAGAGGAGCGGGAAGAGGGAGAGGAGAGAAGAGGGAAGCGGGAGAGGAGAGAAGAGGAGCGGGAAGAGGAGAGAGGAGAGAAGAGGAGCGAGAAGAGGAGCGGGAAGAGGAGAGAGAGAGGAAGAGGAGCGGGAAGAGGAGAGGAGAGAAGAGGAGCGGAAGAGGGAGAGGAGAAAAGAGGAGCGGAAGAGGGAGAGAGAGAAGAGGAGCGGAAGAGGAGAGAGAGAGAAGAGCGGGAAGAGGGAGAGGAGAGAAGAGCGGAAGAGGGAGAGAGAGAAGAGGAGCGGGAGGGAGAGGAGAGAAGAGGAGCGGGAAGAGGGAGAGGAGAGAAGAGGAGCGGGAAGAGGGAGGAGAGAAGAGGAGCGGGAAGAGGGGAGAGGAGAGAAGAGGAGCGGGAAGAGGGGAGAGGAGAGAAGAGGAGCGGGAAGAGGGGAGAGGAGAGGAAAAAAAAGGGCGACTCTCACATAAGATCTTCTAGGGTTCCATGAAATTTATGGAGCAGCCTGAGTGATCTTCCCAGAGAAAAAAGCGTTTCCCTTAAAAGGAATTTGCAAAATTGTATAGAAAGTCTAAAGATATTAACTGACAATTGTTCATGAACTGCTTACCTGAGATCTCTGTTTATCAGATCTGTATCCAGCAATTTGTGCAACTCCATGTGTAGGTACTACAGCTCCGGTCAACATTTTAAAGGTAGTGGTCTTGCCAGCTCCATTTACCCCCAACAACCCAAAACATTCTCCAGGTTTAACTTGAAAACTCACACCTTTTACAGCTAAAGGCTTGGGCAAGATCCCATATTTCTTTTTTAAGTTGTTGACTAGTAGCTGACTTGAGTAATCAGCAGTGGTTGATGTTGAACTTCTATCCTTGAAACCTAAGAACAAACATATCACTCAATAATAATCTTACTCCTACCACTACTAACTACCACAACCACTACTATAGAGCGATTTTCCTAAGGATAAGCCAAAGTGACAGCTAGTGCTGGTAACATAACTGAAGGTTCTGTGGTCGTCGTGCCCTTGAGCCCATTAGAATCCCTTCCCACATTCATTCATTTGCAGTTGGCTAACTAGTAAATGGCTTCAACACTTCCTTTTGTGGTGTCCTTGTCCGACAAAAATATAGTGCGCTGCAAGAAATAATTGATATTAAGAAGTGCAGTGTTATGTGCTCTTCTCTAAAAATTCTTTTCTTTTTTATATATTACATTGAATTTACTTTTTGTGTGATAAATATTATGTTTATTTTAAAACCGAGACTTGAATGTGAGATGCATACCAGTGCACATTTTTTCGGCTTAAAATCATTTTTCTTTCTATTTACATTTGTGGCAGTTTTCTTATACTGATTGTGAGAGCACGTTAAGAGATTTTCCACATACGTAATTAAAGTTAAATATTTCCCGGACTCACGTACGTGCATATACTTCAGAGAAACTCTTAGACTTCTTCCTAAGGATGTTTTCACAGGAGCCATTAGCACTTTACGAAGGGGCGTGACTGAACAGATGTCACAGCGGAGGGATACTTCTTTCTCTGAAATACATGTTATGTTCACTTGTTTTCACAAACTGTCACTTTGGCTCATCCTTAGGAAAATTGGTCCATACTATAAATAATAATTCCAATAATACTAATAATAATAATTTCTCCACATATTATTCTAAATCAAAAAGGAACACTAATGAAGTTTACTTTGTTCCACACACTGTGCTTCACCATCCACGTCATCATTTCCAGTGACTGCAGTGTCTCCACTTCCAAATCGGGACATAATTTTTTCCCATAACAGTTCAAATATGCCTATATCTAAAATAATAACTATTAGCATGTACAGTATCCATGATAAACCCAGATACAGAAGAAGGTCTTTGTTTGACTCCAAGTAAGACTTTGAATTGGTTACACAATCATCTCCCACACAAGCTGAAAAAAAATATTATAATCAATAATAAAAACAAACTTGCATATGATTATAGAATGTTGATTATTGGTGAACATACAGGAAAATACTTTTGAAAGCAATTTAGTTTGTTACAGGTAACTTACAACAACATCTTCTATATTGGTTGAATCCATCTTCACTGGAGCACCACCTTTCCAAGTCAAATTTAGTTGTTCTCAAACATTCTTTCTCCTCCATCACTTGATAAATAAACTGATGTAAAACTTGAGTTAAAGAAAAATTTGGTACCAGTCGAATTATTCCTTCTAAGCAATCAGCAGCCTTTACCTTCAAATCATGCAAAACTGATATTATGATAACCATGATAAGGCCTGCAAAGAAAGAATATTCAAATTAATAACAAACAAATTAACTTAACTCATCAACCCCCAGTAGTCTTAGCCCCTGAGCACCCAGCACCTTATGGATCAGTAGAAAATTTCCTCTTTTCTGCAGATGTTATCTTACACAAAGCAATTGTAACTAATGTACAGTTTTCTTAGAGAACTTCAATACTCAGAAAAAACTTATTTGTTTGATGCCTATATGCTATGGGCTAGTCATTGTCATGCTGATTGCATGGAGTTTTCTTTCAAATTTTACTACAAGAATGAATGTAATGTTTAATTTAAAATTTTAAAGCGTTAATCATATAAATGAAAATTTTTTGATACTCCTTGTTTTCTACTTCAAAAATTCTCTCTTACTTTTCATGACGTAGTTGCTTATTATCATTTTGTTCTAATATTTAAACCAACATACTTGTTGGTAGTTTACTTTTAAAGTTTAGTTGTTCTTTATCTATTCGATATTCACCGATTTCTTTTATATTTTGGATCATGAGAACATATAATTTGATGCCAAATTTGCCACTGTCTCTGATGTACATAACTATTCTTCTGTGATACTCTAATCGATTTACGAATTATAAACTTGTGTAAATTTATTTAATTACTACAATTTTGTAAGGGATATTCCCGTAAACAAACAAACCTTTGCAGAACATAAATTTAAATTTAAATTTTTATCCAAACTGTATCAAAGTAAAATTATGAATTTTGTTGCACTTTTGCTACGTTGGCCGTTAATGGGTTAAATGATCCTTCATTTGTATTCATTTTTATAAAGTAACTTAATAGAATTCCAAGAAAATAGGTTATTCAGTGTGATGCATTGCAATTTGCAAATTGATATAATCTATACCTCGCACCATCCAAAACTTAATGGTTTGAGAATCCAGAGAGTGATAAATTAAGTAGTTGTGTTGACATTTCTAAATGATACAGTATAGAAAATAAACTATTTCAACTATGTTCAACTAAAGCAAGGTATTTATTTTATGAGAAAATAATAGCTAACTGTTGAAAAATAATGAACTTTTGTCACAAATAGCACACACCATTTGAAGTTTAAATACTAGTAGGTAAGGAAAAAATTTGAAACAACCCAAGAAATCAAGAAGATAATTTTATTTTAAATAGTGTGCGCAGACCATTCTGAGGTTATAAAAAATGAAATGAAGTTCTCGTGAAAAATTAAGCAATGAAGAGGCAAGTAGGTGGGCTGGTAAAGGCTTGTGGTATTCAGAAGAAAAACACACCAAAGGTCACTTCACTAGAAAACCTATTTGCTGGTGGCCATCCTTGTATTGGTGTACAGAATGTATTACAACATTAAATAGTTCATGATAGAACTTTACAGAAGCAATGAAACATGAAAGTTTAATAAGGAAAGTTTGTAAAATTTTTTTGTTTAGTTGGTCATTCATTTTGAGATCATGAGCGTATTCATGAACGAGGAAAGGAGGGAATCATCTGTTCTCCTACCATCGTTCAAGAATGTAGATTGTTACCGCAGGAGAAGGAACTTAAAAAACCTTTGTATAAAGATCAAGTTGTTTTCTTTAAAGGCATGGTAGAGGTGTGCATATCAAAATCAATAGGATCAATGGCATGCATGCTGAATGTTTCTGTAAGTAAGAAGGCGATGCAAGAATGAATGAAGAAGTTTAAAGTAAAGTGAAACTTCATTTATACATTTTGGACTTTTATGTTTTTCATATTTATGTGTTGTTTCTTGTAAGTGTCAGATAAATTCCTATACTTCCCATGCTAAATTATATCCGACTTGCATTTCACATTTATAAGTTTTTTACGCTTATACTTTCATAATGAAAGGCCCTTTAACACATTATAAGATCCAAACGATAAGATACGTGAACAATAAAGGTGAGCATTTACATTATCGTAGAGAAGCTCAAAGAATTTTTGTGTTCAGTATTAAAGATGTTTAATTTTGTTGCAACACAGGGCATTTTGACTGGTTTCAACTCACCGTTTTGGAATTTTGGGCAAAAATATGGTCTGAAAAAATAGGGGCTCTAGTGTCGTCCAGCGAGGCTTTGCATAATGTTCACCAACAATGCATGATAAAATTCGGTGAGTTTGAAAGAAATATTGAAACTCAAAGAAATCAAAGATTTTTAATAACATTAAGGTGCGTCAAAACCAGCGCACACAAGTCACTTAATGCGTGTTGAAGATAGCACTGTATCTAAGGTGAAACTGCACACGAGTGTTCTTGACAACGTGCGTTACCAAAGCACGTCGAGTGTTCAAAGCTAGAAAACGCGTGTTATCTTCATTTACATTATAGATGGATTGTCTTGCTTGAACTGTAGGCACAACACATCACTAAGAGCGCTTGTGTGCTGTTTCGCATAAGACACAGCATTAATTGCAAAAATGAATTTTTTTCAGTCTTCCTACAACTATAACATTGAAGACATTTTTTTCTTCAAATGAAATCTGTTTTCCATAAATAGTTCTTTCATTAAGGTCATGAAGTATTTTTTGAACACTTTGGTAGTTTTCGTGCAATATTTGCAATTTTTAAAAATTACTGAAACAAGTTTTCTCAAAAACAGGTCCAAATTTTTTCTTTAAACAAACTTTTTTTACTCGTCTCTCACGTCGATAATACTTAGGTTATTGTATTTATGAGTACATTTGCTTTAAATAATGTCATGTAAAGTTTCTCGAAAACTCAACAGTGTTTGGTAAAAATGAGCTCAAAATTCCACATTTTCAGAAACGCTAAAATGATATTTTCTCAAAAATGGCTCCAATTTTTTCTTCAAACTTTTCCAACTGATAGTGGTAATGGCACTGTTTAATATGACAAAGTTCATTTTTGGTGTATTTTTCTTTTTTTTTTTTTAATTACACAAATGAATTTTTTTTTAAAAATGTCTCATGCCGTTAATACGTTAAATTTTCACCACTGTGTATACATTATTGAATTTCTGAGTGGAAATTCTTCAAATTACTTCAAGTCAAGTTCTTCGAAAATTCTATAGATTCCTGTGAAAAAAAAGGTTCAAATTTCGCATTTACAGTAACGCTTAACGCCGTTTTCTTACAAAACAGCTTCAAATATTTCAATGAAAATAGCTATTTAGGACTAGGTTTTAGCCTTCTTTAATACTCTTAAAATAATATTTTGGTTCTCCTATTTGGTCGAAATCGAAAAGTTGAGAAAATGTCAAAAAATGTATGTTGGGTGGCGATAGAAGTTAGCCGGCAAGAGGACGAGGCAAGACCATAAAGCCAGACCACACCAAGGAAATTAGAAAACTTATCTACAAGGAAGTCTGTGCCACTCTTTAGCACATCTAGTTTTTTATGGTCTCAGTTGATTTCTTGCCCTCGACCTACTGTCTCGACAAAATTTCAATTTTAACGCTGAAACAAAGTCTGTCATTCTGAAGCGCCTCTAGTTACTTTCTCGTATACATACGTGTATACGGGAGTAATGTACGTAGTATAGAGAAATTTATGTAGTGCTGCAGAAAACGATTTCGACATTTCAACGGAAATACACGTTTTGAGGTCCCCTGATAATGAAAAAGTGTAGTATTTTTTCAAAACATCCGTCCATCTGTGAATACTACTAGAGACTAAACTACACGTATTATCTTTTCCAAATTGAAGAATTTACAGTCGATCTGGCTCTAGTTGAAATTTTGAGATTTTGAAAAAAATACGAAGTTCCCCCGGACATTTTTAAAATTTTCTCAGAAACTGCTCTCTCTTCTTCTTTTTATTTTTATTTTTTTTAAATTTCTTGTAAGAATAGAGTAAAGTACACTTATAAAGGTGGCGTAGGTCCCATTTTCATGGTCAACTCTGAATTTTCAAAAATTGCAAAAGTTTGCAGTTTTAGTGGGGGGGATTCTTCCTACAACTATAAAATTGAAGACATTTTTCCTTTAAATGAAATTTGTTACCCATAAACAGTTCTTTCAGTAAGGCCATGTAGACTTTTTTGAACATTTTAATAGTTTTTGTTCAATAGAGCGTGCAATATTTGCAATTTAAAAAATTACAAAAACATGATTTTCTCAAAAACGGCTCCAAATTTTGTCTTTAAATTTTTGGTAGGGTTACCCTATACCATAACATAAAGCCATATTGCTCAATTCTTGTTTTTTCAAAAATTTAAATATGAAATTTTTTTGACTTATCCCTCATGTTGGTAATATTTACATTAAATGCAATTTCATCACATCATTATATTTATGAGTACATATGCTTTAAATAATGTCAAAGTTTCTCGAAAAATCAACCTTTTCTGTACAGATGAGCTCAAAATTCCGCATTTTCAGAAACGCTCAAGCACCATTTGTCAAAAATGGCTCCAATTTTTTTTTTCACATTTTTCTAATAGAAACTGCTATGTGCACTGTTTAATATGACGTCAAGTTCATTTTGGTGTATTCTTTTGTTTATTCAAAAATTACACAAATGTAATTTTTTTAAATATCTCTCATGCCGTTAATATGCACATTTCCATCAATTTGTATACATTATTACATTTGTGAGTGGAAGTGCTTGAAAGGACTTTAAGTGAAGATTTTCGAAAACTCAATAGATTCCTGTGAAAAAGATCTTCAAATTTTGCATTTACAGTAATGCTCAATCGCCATTTTCTTAAAAACGGCTTCAAAACTTTCAATTAAAATTTAGATTTCGAACGAGATTTTACTCTTCTTCAATATTCTTGAAGTAATATTTCGGTTCTACTATTAAGTTACCAAAAAGTTAAGAAAATGTACTTCGGTGACGATAGTTGGCAGCTGGCCAGAGAATGGAGGAGGACCGTAAAGCGAGTCCACGCCAAGGAAACTAGAAAAAGTTTGTGCCATTCTGTAGCACCTTTAGTTCTGCTCTATTACAGGGCTGAATGGCTGTTGTTACCATGGAGCAAGTTACGACTCACAGCAACGCACGTACCCGTCGAGAGGGGTTGGCCTGGGGTACTACGAGAGCACGTTCGAGCGCCTTCCTCGTCTCTTGCGAACAGGACAAACTCGAGGTTTCGCGCAATCGTGGCGAAAGAAAATAGGAGAAAATATCAAAGACGGTGGATACCAACCTCAGTTCGGGGCTATGGCCGAGATGCCACCCAACGGTGCAAAGCTTGCAGCGGCCTCCCTGCCCCCCCCCCGTTACGCAAGGTAGGGGCAGCACACCTCTCTGCTGTTGATAAGGAGGCGCGTGTCTGTGGCGGCAACGCTCCCCGAACGCGATGGCGGCGGCGCCATTGCGCGACCACTCGCCACATTCTAACTCGAACACCCATGCGTGGCGAAAGATACAGAACCAGGGACCATTCGTCTTTCGAACATCATAGAATTGATACAATTTTAATCATGCTAATTTCACTGCGATCATTGAAGAACTATTGAGTTTTAATTGGTATCCTCTATTTCTTTCAAATACTTTTGAAACATCAATTGATCTATTTCATGCTAAATTATAAGATTTGTCATTCCTCTACGGATTGCATGATCTTGTCACAGGTGAGGGTGCTTGTGTGATCTCAAGATCCTTTGGGCTATGCCGGCAATAACGTAGTTACCATCAGGGCCTCTCTTGCCGGACAGGCCAAAGGTGAAGATCCAGACGAACAAGCAATCCAGAATAGGAACCTCACAGCACCTTACCCAGGTGGCTGCGAACGAGGGAAAAGAGCAACGTGGATGAGATACACATGACAGAAGGGATGGAAGGAGTGCGACATCTTGAATGAACTGCCCTGCAGGCTTGGAAGCAGTAAGGTGGTGAACCCAACATGAAGCTAAACCTACACAACGCTCATAACGTGGCCAGGGGATTTAATTTATTACTGGCAGAAACTATAATGGCCTCGGAAATGCTGCCAAAATGAAACCCAACCTTATTGCATACGCAGATGATGTGGTAATGATTCAGCAAACTGAAGACAAGCTGGGAAGAGGGATGTATATTGCAAATATGTGAAGTTTACAACCTTAAAATACTACTAATAAAACCAAAGTGATGGCTTTTCATGGAAAATATACTATCAGATCAAAAATAGTATTGAAAGGGAAGATTGTAGTGCAAGTGTCCAGTTTTAATTACTTGGGATGTGAATTATCTTTTGTATTTGACGACAATGCTACCAACAAATTAAACAGGTTTAAACATTTGTGGGACAATTCATAGAACCCTGAAACATAAAATAAGGAAAGAAACCAGACTTAAATTCTATAAGACAAAGTCAGTATCGGTATTGTTATATGGAAGCGAGACATGGACCCTCTCAAAAAGAGAAATAAATAGAGTAAGAGTCGCAGAAATGAGATTTCTTAAGAGTTGTAAAAGGGTGTACTCTAGATGACAAAATTAGGAGTGAAGAAATACACAAAGAGTTACTGATATTTAGTCTGGAGAATAAGATCAGTGACACTAAAATGAACATCTGGAGCAAATGAGAAGCCGAATTCCTCAAGTGGAAAGTGACTACAAACCATCCAGCCGAAGGAGTATCGGTTGTTCAAGAAGAGAATGGTTTTCAGAACAGGCAACCCTGCCTAATCTATGAAATGAAATGGGGGAAAAAAATTTATATATATATATATATATATATATATATATATATATATATATATATATATATATATATATATATATATATATATATATAAAAAAGAGAGAGAGAGAGAGAGAGACAGAGAGAGAGACAGAGAGAGAGACAGAGAGAGACAGAGAGAGACGGGAAGAGACAGAGAGAGAAGAGAGAGCAGAGACAGAGAGACGAGAGAAAAGGAGAGAAGAGAGAGCAGAAAAGAGAGAGAGACAGAGAGAGGAGAGAGAAGAGAGAGAGACAGAGAGAGAGACAGAGAGAGACAGAGAGAGAGACAGAGAGAGAGCAGAGAGAGAGACAGAGAGAGAGAGACAGAGAGAGAGAGAGACAGAGAGAGAGGAGACAGAGAGAGAGAGAGAGAGAGAGACAGAGAGAGAGCAGAGAGAGAGACAGGGGAACAGAGAGAGAGAGACAGAGAGAGAGAGAGACAGAGAGACGAGAGAGAGACAGAGAGAGAGACAGAGAGAGAGAGAGAGATAGAGAGAGATAGATAGATAGAGAGATAAATAGATAGATAGATAGATAGATAGATTGATATATAGATAGATATATTTTCTTACAAGAGTGATCACTCTTTGTACCACACATTTAATTCAATAAGGCAATGCACTATTTAGTAATGTAGTAAATAATATAAATATATGTGAGGATATTGTAAGCATTTACAATTATTAGCATCTAAATATTAAGTTATTGTAAGTTAATTAAACTATTACTGTAAGGCAATGAGAACCACTCACGCCAATTTAATTGTTGGCCGTTTTTAAGAAAATGTTAAGCAGTACAGTAAATGCGATACTTGAAGCTCTTTTTCACAAAAATCTATTGAGTTTTCGAAAAATTTCATTTGAAGTCATTTGAAGCACTTCCACTCACAAATACAATAATGTATACAAATCCATTGAAATGTGCATATTAAGGGCATAGAGATATTTTTAAAAAATTACATTTGTGTAATGTTTTAAAAAACAAAACAGTACCCAAAAGGAACTTTATGTTATATTAAACAGTGCCATTACCACTATCTCTTGCAAAAGTTCGAAGAAAAAAATTTCGAGCCATTTTTGAGAAAATGGCATTTGAGCGTTTCTGAAAATGTGGAATTTTGAGTTCATTTCTACAAGAAACTCTTGTATTTTTGAGAAACTTTATTTGACATTATTTAAAGCACATGTTATCATAAATGTAAGTGTGAAGAAATCACTTTTAAAGTATCGACGTGAGAGACAAGTAAAAAAAAAATGTCATTTTTGAAATGTATGAAAAAACAAAATACAGCAATATGGCATTAATGTCACGTCATAGGGTTCATTTGGCACTAACCTTATCCAAAATTTAAGGAAGAAACTGGAGTCGGTTTTGAGAAAGTCCTGTTTTTGTTATTTTTTAAAATTGCAAATATTGCATGCACTATTGCACGAAAACTACTAAAATTTCCAAAAAAATCTACATGACCTAATTGAAAGAACTATTTATGCACAACAAATTTTATTTCAAGGAAAAATCCACATTTTCAATTTTGTAGTTGTAGGAAGACGCTGGAAAAAATTCAAACTTTTGCAATTTTTGAAAATTCAGAGTTAACCATGATATTCTGACTCTGCCATCTTTATAAGTGTATTTTGCTCTTATCTTACATGAAATTTAAAGAAAAAATTTGGAGCAAATTTGGAAATTTTTAACTGCAAAATATTGAAGCCATCAAACACTTGAAAAACAACTGTCCACCAGGTCCAGATGGGTTACCATCAATACTATTGACAAATTGTACTGTTAACATTAAACCAATCTTTCATTTTCTATTCAAGAAATCTGTAGAAGACGAATCCCCGCAAGTATATGGAAAACAAGTTTCATAACACCAATTCCCAAAAAGGTAGTTGTTTTAATGATGAGAAGTATTCGGCGAAGCTTCATATTATACCTAAATTAACGGAAACCATCATTATTAAATTAACTAAAATTCCTAATACTATTTTGATAGAAGAGCAACACAGTTTCAGGAAAACAGGTGACCTGTTACAAATCTAATGATAATTCAACATCGCATCTTAGAAAATCTTGATCTTTATAAACTGGCAGATGAAATTTACACCGACTTCTCTGAAGCATTTGTTACTGTAAACCAAGAACTCCTTCTATTGGCTTACGAACAAATCAGATTTCGTGGTCCTCTTTTGAACTGGCAATGCTTAAACAGTAGAACCCAGGAAGTTAAACATAATAAATCCTTTTTGTCCAGAAACATTTGGCGTTCCTCAAGGTTCCCACATAGGACCATTTTTTTTTTATTCTCTTTATAAATGACTGGAATTTTTGCTGAATGCCTCAAATTGTATGAAACCATACGCTCACTACAAGACACTATGGATCTACAATCTGATCTTGTTCTTCTACTCAATTGATAATCAAAACAATTTAAATTACTTGTAAATATCAGTAAATGCAAAAGTTTATTTTTCTCTAAGCCTAGAAATAAAATAACTATAAAATTGGTGATGATTTCTTGGAATCTGTCTTACATTTCAAAGATCTTTGTAAAAATTTTTTATCATCAAATGAGATTCAGTTTACAAATTGATCACATTGGGAGGAAATCAAATCAAATGTTGGGCTTCATAAAATGGATCACCTCTGAATTCTCAAATATCTCCATATTAACACCAGAACGACAGAAGCAGTCATTTTGACTGTTTTGAAGTTTTATTTTTCTTTTGTATCCATATTTATTGATTTATTTTTACGATATTATGTGACTTAATACCTGAGGATGTTCAATAAAAAATTGAAATGTAGTTTTTTTAGATATTTTAATTTCCCAGATAATAGCCCGTTCTTCATGCTCTACCTTCTTTGCTCAGTAGCACTCAAAATGACTGCTCATTTTAAATGTGATTGAGACAATGACAAATGGCACAAGGTCTCACCGTCAAATCTTCTTCCAATTGTTGGACTGTCGAAGTATTTTATAGTCATTGATTTAGGTGGAATCAATTCCTGGATTCTGAATAAAAAGATCTTGGGAAACAATCTGTACACGAGTTGCATTTACTGAACCTGGCTGAAGAATTCGGCACGCTACCACTATAGATTCTAACATTCTAAAAGGGCACCACTAGTCGCAGAGTACTTCAGTACCAAGAAACAACAAGAGACAAAGACAGTGTCAAATAGGGTATCGTAAAAACAATAAGTCAAATGAAACTTGTTCTAGGTGCGGAAAAAATGTTGTGGCAATAAGAAAAAAGCAATGGTCTGTTTCACTTATAAACCAAAATAAATATATGATTCATTTCAAAACATTTTTTCATTGCCCTAAAATGTATTATAAGATTTGACATATTGCAACGGTTTCTCAAAATAAAATAAAAAAAGAATTATTTTAAGCAGTCATTTTTCCCACTGTCGTTATTGGTAGATTAGCATTGCTGTCTTGCTAGTGTTAAAGAACCTTTACCTAACTTTAGTGAAACTGATCTTGATGTATAGTTCTTATATATGGTTCTTCTATCAGTATCAATTTCAAGATAAAAAACAGTTCAACACAATTTTTTTATTACTGCAGCACACAAACTGAGCATTATATCTCTCAGAATTACTTACGAATATCATCATATAGCAACCATTTTGAATATGAGCTGTCTGAAACTTAACAGAAGATCTCAATATTATAGTTTTGTTTAACTTAATAAACCATAACATTGATTCCACAGAAGTTTTTCAAAATTACACGGGCAACACCTGCTTGTAACCTGCGCTCAACAAATCTTTTTTTGTTATATATTCCTTTTGCCAGAACTAATATTTTCTATTATGCCTCACTAAGGAAAATATTTAGGAAAATTGACAGTTTTGAGATATATTTTGATTGTTCCGTGACTCAATTAAAAAAATATTATAAAAACCCTGATTCTAAATGATTATTGTTAATTCTGATGTATTATATGTTTTATACTTGTAAATGGGTGATTGCCTGTACTCTTATATAAATGAATGAACGGATAAATAAATAAAATAAGTAGAGTAATAGTGTATAATTTCAAAAACTGGGTCAACAAAACTAATGTCATGAAATTAATGCATTTCAAATGAAAGGGATGCCTTTTTTCTTAATTAAAGTGGTATTTATGGTTTCCTTATTACATGCAACAGTCATTGATAATCGTTTTTGAGGAGCATCAACAACCCCGCTAGTACAAATTTTCTCTGATCTGCCAAAAATATGTGGGTCGGACAATATTATATGAATAGAAGGATGGTATAATGGGAGATATAGGACAAAGTGATTTGCCTTTGAAGCTCCTAACCTGACTAGCAGGCTATTTACTAATAGGCATACACATGAAAAATGAGAAGTGAAAAATAATTTGTGTGTTAATTTTTAGTCTCGCACCTCACAGTCTTTATACAATGCCCCAATAAACAATGGTTTGTGCAACTTACCTGCCACTATATTGACTATGACCACAATGGAGTAACATCCTGCCCAAGTGTCTTTCCAAAAACTTGCAAAATATGAAAATGGAATTGCACTCAATCCATACAATGCAAAAATTAGCCCTAAAGTACCTATTCAAGAAATAAAGAACACTTACATGATATTTATACATAATTTCTAGAAGTGGCAAAAAAATATGTAAAGATACTTACCCAATTCCCGATACTGTACACGCCTAGATGATCAATACATCCAATGGCAATATCAAAAGGAACTTAATACAGATGCAAGATAACATCTGAAATATAGAGAGTGCACCAATAAGTAAGTACATTCACACCTGCCATGCCCTGCAGCTGCCGACTGGATGAAACACGCTCTTCCATTGGTACAATCACAAAGAGCCCAATCCAAAATGTTAAAACCAAGGGAACTAAAGCCATCCACAATACGGTCACTAAATCACCATCCATATATCGAGCCTACAATCAAATACAATTTATATAGAAAAATAAGCACAAAAATAAAAAAAAAATTAACACCAGGTAGGAAACTACACTATGATAGTTTTTATGAACATGTGGAGAATGAATTATTCACAGAAAAGAAAGAAAAAATTACAAAAATTCAAAAATACTTTGAGATACAATTTTAAAATTCGTCTCAGAAGTTTCAAAGTATTTAGTACTTGCCTCCTCTTGTTGGAAAGGATGATTTGCAACAGAGATGCTATATTCACTATCATTTGTTTCATATTTCAAAAGTGCATTTGCTAATAAATTCACCGATATTGGCAAACTATGCAGGGCCATTTCAGAATAGAGTGCTACCAGTTCTCTATCAGTTCTATTTAGTTGACCAGCAACAATGTAATTAAAGATATATGTTTCTTTGTCTTGATAGCCTCTTTTCAGTAAGATTGAAGATATGTTTGCTTCAGGAGGTAATAGCTCAACTGTACTTCCAGTTTTCATCACACTGGTTTTGTAGTTTGCAATAAGCTGGTCCGAAGTACCAACAGCACTAGTGTATAACACATTTGTCTTCCCATACAGTGACAGGTCAAGTTGCAATGGAAGAATTGGCTTCCCACCAAACGGATGAAGAGATACTGCCGTGACAAATATAATAACCAAAACCACCAACACCCCCTGAAAGATAATAACAACGTATTACAAACAAATTTTATATTAAAAAAAATACAACTAAACTGTATATATAATACCTGAATTAAATAACTGAAACTCATCACAAGCAGCCGCTTCCAAAGCAAAGCTTGTATTTGCTGAAGTAAAAGAGAGGTACCTTTGACGTTTTGACAGGATAAAGCTATAAACAAATTCAATTACCATTTATCAAGAACAATTATTATATTCAATTCATATGTAGTGGCACAACCAGAAGAAGGGGCAGAATTTCAGGGCCATTACACATATTTGCAAATACAGTTTTTAATAATTTTCTGGGGAAAAAAAACATCCAAGACCTAAAAACTGAGTATAAAATGAAAAACTATACATATTAACAAATTAAGACACTTCAACATAAGTGGAAATTATTTATAAGAAAACAAAGTTCATTAGACTTAACACCTACAGCCTCCATCCCCTCTGTCAAAATTTCCTGCTTGTGCCACTATACAAGTTCAATAGAATTATATAACAAATTTACAAGAATTCCACTTAGGAGCCAAAGAATTTGAAGTTGTTTTTCTTCCTTAGACTAAGAAATCAACAAAGTACTCACAACTGGCAGTACATCTCTTCATAAACGTGCGCACGCGCCAACGGCCACACGCGCGCGCACATACGCACACGCGTGCGCGCACACACGCACACGCGCGCGCGCACACACGCACACGCGCGCGCGCACACACGCACGCACACGCGTCGCACACACACGCGCGCGCGCACACACGCACACGCGCGCACACACACGCACACGCGCGCACACACACACGCACACGCGCGCACACACACGCACACGCGCGCGCACACACGCGCGCGCGCCACAACGCGCGCGCGCACACACGCGCACACACGCGCGCGCACACGCCGCGCGCGCACACGCGCACACACGCGCGCGCGCACGCGCACACACGCGCACGCACACACACGCGCGCGCACACCACGCGCGCACACACACGCGCGCACACACGCACACGGGCTCGCGCGCACACGCACGCACGCGCACGACACACGCGCGCGCGCTCACGCACACGCGCGCACACACGCGCGGGCACAGCAGCGCGGCACACGCAGCAGCACGCGCGGGCACCGCACGCACGCGCCACACGCACGCGCACACGCAGCGCGCAACACGCACGCGGCACACGCACACGCGCGCCACACACGCACGCGGCACACGCACGCGCGCACACGCACGCGCGCACACAGCGCGCGCGCCACACTGCACACGTGCGCGCGCGCCACACTGCACACGCGCGCGCGCACACACGCACGCGCGCGCACACACTCGACACGCGCGCGCGCACACGCACACGCGCGCGCCAACTCACACGTGCGCGCGCGCACACACACGCGAGCGAACGCGCGCGCGCACACACGCGAGCGAGCGCGCCGCACACACACGCGAGCGAGCGCGCGCGCACACACACGCGAGCGCGCGCACACACACGCGAGCGCGCGCGCGCGCGCACACACCACGGCGCGCGCACACCACACGGCGCACACGCGCGCGCACACGAACACGCGCGCAAACACACACACGAGCGCGCGCGCACACACACACGAGCGCGCGCACACACACGAGCGCGCGCGCACACACGAGCGCGCGCGCACACACACGAGCGCGCGCACACACACCGAGCGCGCGCGACACACACGAGCGCGCGCACACACACACGAGCGCGCGCGCACACCACCGAGCGCGCGCGCACACACACACGACGCGCGCGCACACACACCTGCACGCGCGCGCACACACACACACCTGCACGCGCGCGCACACACACACCTGCACGCGCGCGCACACACACACCTGCACGCGCGCGCACACACACACACCTGCACGCGCGCCACACCACCTGCACGCGCGCGCACACGCACGCGCCACCACGCGCGCGCCACACACACGCACGCCGCGCACACACACCTGCACGCGCGCGCACACACACACCTGCACGCGCGCGCACACACACACACACCTGCGCGCGCGCACGCAGACACCTGCGCGCGCGCACGCACACACGCACGCGCGCACACACACGCATGCGCGCCCACGCACGCATGCGCGCACACGCACGCATGCGCGCGCACACGCACGCACGCACACGCACGCGCTCGCGCACGCACGCGCTCGCGCACGCACACACAGCGCGCGCCCACACACGCCCCCTCACACGCGCGCCCACACACGCACGCGCGCGCGCACCACACGCACGCGCGCGCACACACGCACGCGCACACACACGCACGCGCACACACACACGCACGCGCACACACACGCACGCGCGCACACACACCACGCGCGCACACACGCACGCGCGCACACACATTCTGGATGTCGATCCTTGCACATTGCTCGAGTACTTCAATACACAGGGTATGTGTATTGTTGGGATGTATTTCTACATTATACATAATCAATATATTACTATATTTACCTAAATATAAAAACACGTTTATTCCTAAATACCTTATTCGAAAAATATGAAGATGTCTTATATTCACAGATTAATCCCAGATGGTTAGAAATTTCAGTTTTTACATAGCCTTTCCCTCCACCTAGGGAAGACATGACCTTGTCGGTGGTGGAGCTTGAGTACCCCCATAACGCAAAGAGCTATGCTGGTGGTACCATAGCTACTGGTAACGTCTCTCTTGCCGGACAGGTCAAAGGAGAGGTGTCAATTTCAGACGTGCTCCAGAAGAGGACCTCTGTGCCAGAAGAGGACTGCATTGGCAGTGTGCCAAAGAATATCTAGGTAAGATGAAGCAGGCCTTGAAGGAGTAGGCAGAACTCCAAGCCCAGTGAAGGCAGACTGCCTAGTGAAGTGGCCCAAAAAATACCCAGCATGTCAGAAAGCTGAAAGTTGCCAGCCCAACATTTAACACTAGTGAGACCCAGTAATCCACATTGGAGAAATACCACACTCAAATATATCACAGTAATAAGCGAAACAGTAAACATCACAGTAAAAAAACTACACTTGAGAAAGGTCATCGATTTATGGAAAAATTGACAATTGCCACTTGGAACATGACAAGAACATGAATTTGAAAACATTTTAGAAAAGAACAAGAAATAGAAAACATTTTAAAGGAAAAGAACATAAATATATTAAATACAACAGAAACCAAGGAAAAAAGTTTGGCCATCAACAGACATTTTATCAACAGCTAAACAGGAAGTTGCAATACTAATAAAATGACCACCTAATAATAAGTGGAGATCTAAACGCTAGAGTGGGAAATCCACCCATTCCTGACATAGTTGGAAAATGTGGAGAAAGTCATACAAACAAGAACAGACACGAGCTCTGACAATTTGCATGTGTGAATCATTAGATAAATGTACCTACTCGGATCACACTAAATTCAATGAAGGCAATTGATCAAATTATAATTAACAAAACTACTACTCGACAAGAAGTTGTAACTAAAGATTTAGGACAGTGACCACGATGTACAAATTTTTACCATTATAAGAAATGCGAACACTGATACAATAAATAATACACGTATGAGTAGATTTGTTTGCTAAAAGTAAAATAAATATTAATTCAAAAATATTAAAGAAGAGTAAAACCTCGTCCTAAATAGAAATTATACTGAATAGTGTGAAGTAGTTTTTAAGAAAATGGCAAATAAAGATTACTCCCAATTCGAAATTTGAAGCTCTCTTTCACAGGAACCTATTGAGTTTCTGAAAAACTTATTTTAGTAATAATGTAACTTGAAGCTTCGCTCTTTCATAAAGAACTTGAAGCTTCCACTCACTAATGCTATAATGTATATAAATCAATGGAAATGTGCATTTTAACGGCGTGAGAAGTACTTCCAAACAATTACATTTGTGTAATTTTTGAAAAAACAATAGAATACTTTTAAACAATGCAATTAGCTTTATTCGTACAAAGTTTGTATAAAAATTTGGAGCCATTTTTGAGAAAGGGCGTTTTGAGTGTTTCTGAAAATCAGAATTTTGAGCTCATTTTAACAAAAACTTTTTCGGAAACTTATATGACATTGTTTAAAGCTCATGTACTCATAAGTACAATGATGGGATGAAATCGCATCTAATGTAAATATTACCGTCATGGGAGACAGGTCAAAAAAATTAAATTTTTGTAGTTTTTGAAAAAACAACAAAAAAACAAAGCAATTGAGTAATACGCCATTTATGTCATTGTATGAGGTTTGTTTGACAGTAACCCTACCAAAAATGTAGTTGTTTTTGAGAAAATCTTGTTTTCGTTATTTTTAAAATTGCTAATATTGCATGCACTATTGCACGAAAACTACTAAAATTTTCAAAAGAATGTACTTGACCTTAATGAAAGAACTAATTATGGACAAGAAATTTCATTTGAGAAAAAAAATATCTTCAATTTTATAGTTGTAGGAAGATACAGAAAAGAAATCACACTTCTACAATTTTCTGAAATTCACAGTTAACTGTGAAAATCAGATCAATGCCACTTTCATAAGTGTATAATAGTGTACATATTGTCGCGTGGCCGCAGACAGCTGGCACCCGCGTAAGCATGTTGCGTAGCTCCGCCTTGGAAAGAGCGTCTCAGCAGTAAAGGCCTATAAAACAGCTTGACCTCCGCTTAGCGGGAGGACGAATGCTACTCGTGACCCCGGCTCGTCGCCCGCCCCCTTCCCCTGTGCACGGACCTTCTACTCCTCTTCGGTTCAGATCGGCCCAACTGGCCCTGCCGACCTCCTCCACCACGCTAGTTCAGATCGACCTTCCGGGGTCCTGCTAGCAGCGTCCCGCCCTCTCCCCTGACCACTGTGCACCCTTGTGTTGTCTGATGGCCGCTGCCAGGTGTCTCTTCCGGCAAACAGTCCTTGGTGAGGCTGGGCTACGTCACGTGCCTGTCAGGTGTATGTAAGTATACCACCTCAATAAACTGCTGTTTGCCATGACTGGGGTCATCCCTGTTCGTATTTGCTCCCTCTCATCCGCCTTAAGCCATTAAGAGAATAGGCCCAGAGAGCACCTTCTGCCCCTACCGTTCTTCCACTTCCCCGCACGTGGTGCCAGACCCATCCATCCGTCTCCCCCACACGACAATGGTGTCAAGTGTGGGGTTCGCGACGCATCATGACAATATCTATTCTTCAAACAATTTTAAGAAAAAGTTTAGAGCAGTTTTTGACAAAATTTTGAAAATGTCCAGGGAGCTTCATGTAAATTACCCCCAAATTTTAAAGAATGTTTTTCAAAATTTCAAAGCTTCAATTAAAGCCCAATGGAAAGGGGTTTCTTCAAATTTGAAAAAATTCTATCTGGTTTAGGCGCTAGAAGTGATCACTGATGGACGGGCGGACTTTTGGGAGAAAAAAAAAATACTAAACTATGTCTCTTTACTATGTGTATTACTATGTACGTATACAAGGAAGTAAAAAGGGGAGATGTTTTATTGATGAAAAATATGTAGTATGTTGTCTAAATCTTCGTAGACTTATTTCATTCAATTACTGAATTCATAGTATAACGAGTTTTTTATTAAGTTTTTGTATTAGACTTATTTCTGTTAGGTTCTATCAACAAATTATGAAATTGGTTAACATTTCTTGTATGACTAGTGGACCCAATAATGCTTGATGAGCTATTGCTTTGTATCACACATCACATACTACTCGTCTTGTTATTGTTAATCACGTTATATGCTACGTTCCGCAAAACTTCAAGTAGATGAAAGACTTTCTTGCAAGTATGGGTTAATTCTGTATCGTGTTTGGACATGGCTGTCAAGTAACTTAGGATTAAAACGTTCTTCCTCAAATTGGGGCATGCGTTGGCTATAATATTTTGGAGAAAATTGATATATTTGTCTGATGTTCAAGTAATAATTCCGGCCGATATTTCACAATCGCATACTTCTAAGCAATGAACATGCACTTAATCCTCGACGATGCGGCAGGTTGCGAAGAGTTCAAGGGCCCGAGTCATCATACATAAATAAATTATTAACAACGCCCCCACATGGTCAATTTAATTCAAACCACTCTTTAAACACTCCCATTACTATTAAGAATAAAGTATGAACATTTTGCCAAATTAGTCGAGAAGTTTTTGCGTCTATGTGCGACACACATATGCACATTCTTTTTTATTTATATGAAGATTTAGGTCAATTCTGTCTCGGGATTTTGAATTTGGCCTATTTATAACTTCTTTGATATTTTTTTATGTTCTGTTACTCTCATTTTGATAGTAGAACAAAAGAGAAATTGTCATATCGACATTGTCAAATAACATTTTCAATGTGATACAAGAGGCAATATTACTTGAACTGTGTTGAACAGTCAGTAGCCATTGATCTTTCAATTTATACACTTCGGTTCGATTGCACACTTCTTAGTGGTTACCACTCCTAGAATTAGTTCATCACCACTCTTCCTTCTAGCCACATTTACACTCGAATTGCTTGGGTGTGACTCCCAAGGTCAGTGAAAGTGCAAAATGCTGTGCAGGCCTGGTTTAAAGCATGAGCAATGCCACATTCAGCTACTATAGTGTGATGTGTCTTGTTACACATAAAATATCTATTAAAACAAAATTTAAACAAATTAATCCACTACAGAGATTTATTTTGAATTAACATTATGAACTCAAATTTCTTCTTCAATCATGCTGATACATAGACAATCCACAACTGCCCACATTTAACTCAATTGAGAAATATGAGAAGGAAATATAATGATTTCTGTATCTACTCAATCCAAATGGTCATGAAATTATTATTAAAACTCAATGGAATGAACTATAATTAATCTAACAACTTTATTTATGTTTATGCTTACGTTGCAAACTGCATTCCGATTTTTCAGACAATTCACTGGTCAAATCTTCATTCTTTCCACTTTCTTCCAAAGCTATTTCTCCTACCCTGCAAAATAAGATCCATATTTCATAAAACAGTAGGTATAATTTCATAAATCAGAAAGTCAATAGTTATAGCACAACAAGGTTATTTTCAAGTTAAAATTTTACCTTAGGAATACTTCCTCAAGAGTTGTAATAGACACACCAACACTTTCAATTCCAAGTGGAAGACGCTCCCTTTGTAGAAGAGAAAAGAGCTCTGGGAACAAGTTCCTCTTTTCATCAGGAAGAGAGAAGGTCATCAAAGATGCAATACTAGTTTTCAATTCAGCTTCCACTATTACATCCTTAATAGCCGTCTCAATTTTGTCTGGATCACTAGAAGATTTCTTCAAAATTGAAAGAACATAGCCAGTACCTAAAAAGAATTGAAAATGCAAATATTGAAATAAAATATTAGTATTTTCCCACTTATGATATGCTCAATGTTGATATCTCAAAATACAAATTTAATCAGTCTGTCACACATACCATTATTACAATGTATAACAGCTATTGAAACTACCAAAATTATGGAATGTGAATCAGAATGTCATAATCCACATTTTATGTTTCAATGTTTACAAGTGTCAATAATTATAAGAAACAAAACATGGCAATAGTATTTCTAAAAATAAAAACCTTCACTAAAGAACAGACACTAAAAACTCTATATAGAATAGAAAAACCAATATAACATCAACTTTTAAATTTAAATAAAAATAAGATTGCTGGTCCAATCTTTGAACATCACATTATGATTGGTTATCTTACTTTGTTAAGTAATTTACGACAGTTTACCTCAATTTCAAGTTCATAACTAGTTATAAGGTATTTTGGATAATTATGATAATTCTGAACTAAGTTTGCTGAAAAGCAGTTTTAGAAAACAATAATTTACACAAGATTTTCATCTATATTTACTCTGCACAACAATACAAAAATGCAACCTGTTATTAACTAAAAAAATACAACACCACCACCTTTTCATATTTGAGAACTTAGGGAGCCCGTCATTGCATAACTTTTCTAATTGTGTCTCCTCAAATCATAATATGTCTCCTCTAATCTCCTATAATGAAACTCGGGAATTTGTATTACATAAGTTACGGCTTCATTGCCTACTAAAGAAAGTACTTTTGTTTGGTGAAATTCACAGAGATCATTTATGAGTACCTTTATCCAAACAATATCACAAGATGCTTCGCTAGTTGCCACAATCTTAGCACAGTAGTACATATGCTTCCAGAAGGTTGTTTTCGTCTAAACCAACTAATGGGTGTGCTGGCATAAATGCAATACTTCCAATGTTCAGCGTCCTGTCTCTAGGTCGCCATCATGATCTGCATCATGTTAGCCAGTTTTCACTCAGTCTGCAATTTAGCCCAGCAGCACCCCATTTCAAAAAAAAATTTCTTACATTTTCTGCCACGTTCTATTATCTTCACAATTGTAGGGACGACGACGACCACGACCACGACCACGACCACGACCAAGACCACCACGACGACGATCACCACCACCACCACCACGACCACGACCACCACGACGACCACCACCACCACCACCACTACCACCAGCACGGGCACGACACCACGACCTCCCCCACATCGACGACTGACGATTTACACGACCGTAGAAATGCCTTTTCGTAAAATTCTGTTAGAAACGTACTATCCCAACTTTGTTTATGGAAGTGTATACATTCTTGTGTATACTTTTATACATCCTACAAGCTAATTGTATTCTTGGCTGTCCAAGATGAGCCGCGTCTCAGTTGATGGACTGACAAGATGGCCGAAATGTCACCTTCATCAACCTGATAGATTGTAAATAACGACTAGGATTTCCAAACACATTTATCTTTTGAAACAGGAAGCCCATTCAACCACATAGCAAGGCGAGAGCTCAGTTCAGAAGCTTCAATAATGGGCATCAAGACACTAAGGTTCAATTACGGATACATTTTCAAAAGTGTTTCTGAAGTGGTAAAGGAACTGAAATATTTTCATCACCAACATTAAATAAAACAAAAGAAGGCAAGTGTTTATCACGGTGTCACTGAAGAGTGAAACTGGTGAATTCATGTGTTCATTGCATGAAAATTTCATGAAAGAAAGAAAAGAAAAAAGAAGAAAAAAAAAAAAAAAAAAGAAAAACTGCTAAATGGAAATTTCTCTGGCAATGGTCAAAGAAAAATTACATTTAGAGGAGAGTGAAGCAGGTCCATTAAAGAAAGAAAAAACAGGGAAAAGAAGTCCTTGTACAAAAACTGTGCCAGACATAGACAACTTTCACAGAGACACAAGACAGGAGCATCCGAATCCAGTAAACCTTCTGGGTCACATCAGTATTGAATGATTTAGGAATTAAGTACACATGCATTAATGAACATAAAATTTATTTTAATAGAAAGGAACAAAATTGTCGTTGTGGTATAGGTTTCCCAGATACCTCAGTTCAATAAATTTTGACATCAAATGGCTTTACAAAACATGGTTAACACAGGAGACACTCTTTCCAAAGGATGGAGAGATGACAGCACGTAAAGAACGGTATTGATTTATGCTTGTAAAGAAAGTTTTATTGTGTTACATGCTGGCACATCAAGGGGGGGGGGTCCAATAGCTTTCAAGACCAGCAACCAGGAAGAAATGAATCATTCTACATATAAAAATTGGTCTGCAAATCCATTGTTAGAGAATCTACCTGGCCCCTCTGTTATAATTATGGATAACACCTTGTATCATTCAGTTATACTCAATAAAGCTAAAAAAATTCAAAAAATGTGAAAAAATTAAATGATTACATGAACATGATATTGGAATTAATGAAGACTTGCCAGGACTCATGATCTACAACACACCAGCTACTAAAATAGGTCAAAGTAATTGCTAAAAAGAAAGAAATTTCATTTGAAGGTTATCTCTTTGCCACTTTAATGCAATTGAAAGTATTTGGGCTCGCAATGAAAAGGTACATAACAGAAAGAAACAACTTTCACAATTTCCGAGATTATAAAACTTGTTTCAGAAGCTATTCACCATATTACTTCTGATCCCTGGAAAAAGTTGAACATACAGAAAGAATTATTACAGAAGCTGCTACAGATGATATATATGTTCTGTAACACTATCGCACTACGAAGAAATGCTATTGGATCAACTTTTGTACTTTTCATTCATATCCGATCATAACTTTGACTTTGTTGAATTTTGAAACTTGAAGATAATGTAATGGATTGTGCTACCAATATTCAGATTTAATTATTACACAATACTTGATTTTTAATGTACATTACTCAACAAACATGTTTGAACCCTTCTTTATCATTTCAAAATATTTAAAATGTCCACCACAACTATTATTGATAATTTACAATAATATTGCGTTTATGCAACATTGGGATTAGTGAGTACATATATGGTACAAACATTATAAAACAAAAGCAATTGGAAAGTAACCATTGAGAAATAGATCTGTAACTACTGTTTCATATTTCCGTTTCTGATATAATTATCTTGTCTTGGAGATAGCATGCACTGTTGCATTATTGTATAAACAATCCTAGAAGCACAATTTTATATCTTTTACAAAAATTCTGCGTATTTTGGAAATGATAAAAGAAAATAAAGATCTCCATCAACTGTCGGAATTATTTTCCAGGTAAAGATGTTGACCTTACTTCCGCAAATATGATTGATACTGTGAACATTCCTCCTAATGTTGACAAAATGACAGATAAGGAAAATATAGATGATCTGGAGGAAAAAGAAGAGAAGAAAAATTGATTGACTGTGCAATTGGCAAGTCAAGGAAAATATATAATAATGCAAATGGAGACTACACTTTACGCTCTTACTTAGCCATGACTAATGAAATCTGAAGACTGCAAAAGGAAGTGAATGCACTAATTAGTCAATGAATACACAGGAGACTGAAAAATCCCATTTTGGTCAACCCACAAACACTTCCCTACCGAAAGAAGTACATTATGATGATGTACGGATACCGACAGAGGGTGACTCAGGGAATAAATTTGTCACTTCAGTGCCTCTGAGTGGGAGGTCCTAGTGTTCAAGTCGCAACAATGGCAAGATTTTTGACACTAGCTACATAGCAAGGTTGAGTTCAGCCACAGTCAGGGGAATAATTTTTGGGACCGGCAGCTCTCATCTGTGATTTTCCTTTGTTTCTCCGATCAATACAAGGTAAGTGCCACAGACTGTGATTCTTCCTTCTTTATTCTTGTCCTATCCTCACCTGTTACTAGCAAGCACTGCACCTGTTACTTACTTGCACTGCACTACCTCAATTGCCAGGAGACTGGTCAGTAGCTTAGAACTCGTCACAGCTGAGGCGGTGCCCCGCTTGTGGGATATACCTGCAGGGGGGAAAATAGCCCCAAGCTGACAGGTAGGTCGGTGTTGGATTTCGCCATCCAACATGGGAAAATCACCACCACCTCCCACACTAAAGACATGCACAACATTTATGGGACTAATGAAATTGGCAGTTAATCTGCACAGAATCAGCAGCCAATCAATCGACCATGATGTAGAGCATGTGATTATAAAGGGAGAAACCAAAGCCTGAAGGAGGTGCACATTGTGCAAAAGCACAACAATTTACAAATATTAAAATGTTTATCTCCATTCAAAATGTTTTCAGCCGTCTCATGTTATGATGCATTGATATACCCTAAGATCCTAAAGTTGCCTATACGCAACATGTTGTACGTTGACTATTAGTTAAAAACAAATTATAAAGGCATGTTTTTATTCCTTCTACTACATTCTATACTTTACTATATATTATGAGAGTAAATACATAAGATCATTAAAAAGTATTATTTCGATGCTTGGTCCTTAATGCATTGATAGTTGAAAGCTTGAGACCCATCATGTGATACTAGAATGTATCACCTTGTGTGCTTCCCATTATAGCCTTCTCCCAAACCATCTCACCAATTCTTTTAAATTCCATAACAAGCATATTTTTATTTTATTTTGCATTATTTTACATACCATACAATTTCTTCAAATACATAGGAGTGCCATAACATTGCACTCTGCCATGATCCATGATTGCAATGCGATCTCCAAGGACATCAGCTTCTTCCATGATGTGAGTTGTGATAAGAATAGTGCGTGATCCGCGCATGCTCTGCAAGAATATTGTTATCATTCATCATTATTACATTATTAATATTATTATCATTATATTATTATCATTATTAATATTATTATCATTATTATTATCATCATTATTAATATTATTATCATTATTATTATCATATTATTAATATTATTATCATTATTATTATCATCATTATTAATATTATTATCATTATTATTATCATTAAAAATTCAAATTTTTTCTAACAATATAAAATACTACATACCAGAAGCAAATCCCAGATCTCTCTACGAGCTTCTGGATCCAGACCAGAAGTAGGTTCATCCAATATGACTGTCTGGAAAATAGAAAACCAAAAATATAAAACATCCTGAGAGTCTCATTAACCTTTTAGTTACAAATAGTTTCCCCACAGATTTTCAGGCCAGCAGTACAATTGAGATATTCCTCGCCTGACTTCCCAAAAGAGACCTCTTTATCTCTTGCTTTACGAAGATGACAAGATGAGTCACAACGATTTCCATGTATTTGACTGACCCTTGCCTTCCTTGGCAAGACTAGCTCGCCTCGGCCTTCATCAATATGCTGTGGTTAAAAATCCGCTAGGGATCAAGCATGTTTGTCTATTTAAAAACATCTGTACTGCCAGGATTGCAGAAGGAAAAAAAATCTCTCTTATGCTGGCACTACCAAAATCGGTTACCACGAATGTCACCATTTAGAACTGTAAATGATCTTGCTTGACCAGGTGACATCGCATTAAAGGCTGTGTTGCCGACATTTCGACCATCTTTTCGTGGTCATCCTCAGGGCTGGTTTTCGTTGGAGTGGTCAGCAAATAAATAATTGATGTTTCAAGACCATTTTAAATAAATGGAATAGTTACCTTTGACTGTCCAATGAATGCCAAAGCCAAGCATAGACGTCTTTTATATCCTCCGGAGAGCTCACTGGGCATTTTCTCAAGGTGAGAAATTAAATTCAATTTCTTAGCATACATGGATACCTCTGCTTCAGGATCTTGAAGAGGACCTCCCTTTAACTGCAACATTGAAAAGAAATTATTTCTTGACTTAAAATGTAGGCAAGGGAGAGACCAAAGAGATCTTGCACAAAAATGTGTAAGAAAGTTCTGGCATTTAATTTAGTATGCCACAATTGTTTCGTACACAATCTATGTATCTGGTGGTATCACGTAAATAGAATTTTACAACTGACACAGCAGAACCTTAAACTACACACCCTTGACTCTCACTAACTTTACAAATTTCTAACTAATCTGAACCCTGTTTATCACATTACCTTATCACCATCACATACGAAGCCACCTTGTTCTGTGTGTTGTGCACTTCTTCCGGCCAAGGTTCTTAAAGCTTTGAAGCTGTTATACTTTGAACTCGATTCACTTATTTCAGATAATGTGAACATTAGCCAGCAGAATTTGCGAATTAGTCAGCATTTGGCCATAACTAGAGGGCGAATTTTAATGAAATGCCTTATTCTTCTTTTCAGTTTAGAACAATGCCGTTTAGAATAGAAATTAATTTTATGTTATAACAAAAGGAATTTTTTTTTTTTTTTTTTTTGCATTTTTCACCAATTTTGACTAATAAGTCATTTTTTACCTTTTCCGTCGTTTTTAAAGCATTTGTCACTGAGTTCATTGATTTTAGTATCATTTTAATGCCACTTGCTTCAAATATCATTTACAATAATGCTTACAATTAAATCAAAGTAAAATTGCAAATTGTCTTATTGACAAGAAAACTGCCTTATTGATGAGAATGTTAATATTTATTGCTGAACTATCATTTTCTTGTACCTTAAAATTACTATACTCATGATTTGTCACTACCCTCATCTTCATATGTAAGTAATCTCGTGGCTCAGACCGAAGTCGCTTGCCTTTCATCAGGGAGGTCCAGATTCGATTTCCGGACAATCTCATGTGAAATTTGCTCCAACAAAACAAGTTTGACTGCTTCACAAGGGTCTAACCCCTGTTAAGTGTTCTAAACCCTACCCTTATCCTAATTCCTTCCCAATTGTGGCCGCTGGGTAGTGATGCAGGAGCGCGTGGTAGGAGGCGCATATGTGGAGATGCTACCCTGCACTCTTGAAAACTGTGACAAGGCGTGACATATAATGATTACTCCCAAGCGCACTAGTCAACGGAGGATTACTCCCAAGCGCACTAGTCAACGGAGGATTACTCCCAAGCGCACTAGTCAACGGAGGATTACTCCCAAGCGCAAGCGCTCAACGCCCTCAATGGGCTTTGAGACGCATTGCGTCAATCCAGGCTCAACAAATTAAAAAGAAGTATCCTTTTTTTTTTCTTTTTCACTCTCCTTCCATGTGACATCTGAGTTTTTAGGGCTAAATTTTCTTCTAAAAATTCTAAATTTTCTTCTCTAAAAATTCTAAATTTCTTTCTAAAAATTCTTTCTAATGACTAAATTTTCAAAAATACTGAGTTTTGGAGACATGGAGATCCTTGCAACTTGCCGTTACTTTCTTTTTCTGACTTTCGGACTACTGGTGTAGGATATCAGGCATCAGAAGCTTGCAATCATATGGAATGCTCTTTCTATGCTTTTCGTTTCCAGGAAGTTAATTCCTGGCCTAGTTTCTTTTACGACCAGTACCATCATCATATTTGACCATCATCCATACCATCATCTCCCCTTTTTTCTGCATTTTTAAACGATAGGACAGAAAAATATATTTTTTCTCTTCTTCAACAAGTTCTTAAAATCTCATTTAGTCACAAGTCAACAATATTAAATAAATGTTAAATTTTATTTTACATAAACCACCACGTAATTTATATCCCAGTAACAATGGTCAATCTGCAGCTGTTAAGTCAATTTTAAGTATCAACAGTGTTGTTGCAATAGTTTAATCCTTTCCCATTAGATTTAAAGTGCTGTCCAAACAGGCAAATAAGGGCATGTAAATGGGAGTGCAGAAATCCACTTGTCTGCGACCTGAGGCTGTCAGTGACCCTAGCCATTGTGTCGCAGTCTATTCTAAAAGAGCATTGGCAGCACTTGTTCACCCCTTTCTGGATTTTAAGGGGAAAGGAGAAGGGAGTAAGGGGAAGTTTCCTGTGCCTGCATGAGTGCCGAGGTTCCCATGTGGACAAGTGCTCTTGGAGGTGCAGTTTGACACACGTATAAAGTGCATTCTACTACACAATCTGCATGAAGAATAAATTCAGTCAATATAGGTAATTGTTTAAGTTTTTTGTCACAGTATTTGATAAGTACTATGAATCACCTCTCACAGACTCTATCAAGAAGAAAAATTTGTTGCAAAACAATACGCATTTTCTCGAAACAGAGTTCACGAAACTGGTTTAAACCTTAATACAGTTGTTTCAGCAGCACCTTTTTGTAAGTATTTTCAGAACCTTTTTTCCCTGCTTTTACGACCATAATTTGCACCTCAAAATCCTTTCCCTAAAAATTACTATATTATTTGTACATATGTAACCTAATGTGCGAGTGTCTGCGTGTGTATTATATGATATTTACTAAAAGAGATAATTATCATACAATAATGTACTTTACATTAATTTCATAATTAATAATGCTACATATGTTTTATTTATGCCTTTTCAGGCATTATCAGCTCTACTGCTGCCAATAAAACTAACTAACTAAATAAATAAATAAATAGACGTCTTGCATAGACCTAAGTCTTTATGTCCTGTTGAGTGAATACAGAGCACAAATAAAAAGGGAATACAGTAAAACCCCGTTTTTACGTTCCCGCATTTTACGCTTTCCTGCCTTTTACGTCGTTTTTCGTTGGTCCCGTTAAAAGCCTATATTTACAATGCATTCTTTTCCCGCAATTTATAACTCAATATTAAAGTGCTTCCCGTCTTTTACGCCGATTTTTTTTTCTTTTTTTTTCTTTTTCTTTTTTTTTTCTTTCTTTCTTTCTTTGTTGTCAAAACTGATGTTTGAATCAATTTCGGCGGAAGTCGTCGCATGTAACCCGTTTTTTCAGGTGGTGTTAGCCATTTCCTGTTATACCGCATGCTTTATAGACGGAAGTCAGTGATAGTCTCTTGTGGTCTCTCGTCTTGTAGTCAGCTTGTGGTGTTCGGTGTGTTTGTGTGAAAGGTAGTTGTTGAAGATAAGTGTTTTTTTTTTGTGTGCGTGTACATAGTTCACGTGTACACGGTTGTTGAAGATACGTGTTTTTTGAAGGTAGTGGAGGTGATAAAATATGGAGAAGAAAGACAGGAAATGCATTTCTTTGAAAGAGAAGATAGAGAAGATGGAGATTTTGCGTCGTGTTGATGCGCATGTGGGAACATGTGTTCAGTTAGCGAAGGAGCTTCAACTCTCTGTTTCCACGTTGAAAACTATTATTAAAAACAGAACCAGAAAACAGAAATGTATTGAGGAAATACATTGAGAGTGGATCAGGTGGTGAAGATGCATTCCAAGCATTGTATAGTGTTGAGGGGCAGGTTGAAGAAATACAATTTCAGAAAAAAAAGAAACAAATGACAATTTTAAATTTTTTTAAATAGTAACTTTGTGTATTTAAAGTATAATTTGTAAATGTATTAAAAGTGTGATATGTGTTATTGAATAATAATTATGTAAACAAGTCCTTGGAGTAAAACATGTAAGTACTCGCTTAGACTATTGTTTTTTTAACTTTCCTGCATTTTACACTTTTTCCTTCAGTCCCCTGAAAAGTGTAAAAAAGGGGTTTTACTGTAGTTTGACAAATTTTTGCAGGGATCAAACCCAGCTTTATGCATTACAAATCTTTCAGAAATACGATACAACTAAAGAATGATGGTTAATCTACCAATTAAGAGTGAAGTTAGCAAATTAATATTCAATTAAATAATTCAATTACTTAATTCTCATTGTTAAAACTCACCTTGGCGAAGAAAAGTAAATGCTGTCTAACAGTAAGATCAGGAAACAGCAAATTATGTTGTGGGCAAAGTCCTAAACTTTCTCGAACTTTGTTCATGTAGTATTTAATATTATAGCCATTTATTTCCACTGTGCCACTAGTAGGTGGCAACATTCCTGAAAAAGATTTTTACTTAGAACAGAACACACAATGGCAAACATTAAGCATCAAATCAGCAATTTAAAAATCTTTTATAGGAAATTTTATCACCCAAGAAAATTATCTTTATGAATCATAAACTGTTGACTGAATAACAATTGAATTGAACTAATTAATTATCAATTTTCAAATTCAATTTATCAATTGTTTAATTATGTGATGAAGTTTAATAAAATTAAATGATTGGTTACTGGAAGGTTATCCAGAACATTCACTAGCAGGCAACATCTATACAACAATCTGAAAAAGTGAACACTTCCTAGCTACAATTGACGTGATAACTTAGTTTCTGTTTCTCATCTGTCTCTTTTGCCAAATTGCCTATTACGTATCTACAGGAGAACAAAACATTTTCATCACTTGCAGAAGTGCCAAAAATATTAACTGAATTTCCAGCAATGTCCTTATAAGCAGCAGTTTGGCGACATTGAAAATTGTGTAAATGAACACGTTTAATTCAATATACAATTTAACAAGGCTGTCTTCTTTTTTTGCTGCACTTCACAAGCTAGGCAGTGCAGCCTGTTCCAGAAAACATCTTTTCTTTGGACAAGCAATGCTCCTATGATCAGCTGGTTTACATTCCCTTGCCAATCAAGGTTTTCAAATACACATATACTCATGACTACACCAATTCACTTAGTGTTTTTAGCCATATATAAGTCAACATTGAATATAAGACACTCCCCTAATTTTGAAGAGAACTCCTGAGAACTTTTTTAAATTTTTAACTAATTCTTACATTTACTAACAAAATAATTGCAAATTGTCTCATTGACTAGAAAATTGCCTTGTTGACAAGAACATGACTTACTGCCTCTTCTTAAAATCAACATAATTCTGCACAATGGGGAATGTGTTGGAAAACTGTCCCCTGTCTACAGAAACCCAGGTCCTAGTGAACCTGAGGTAAATTCCATAGTAGTTGTAGCTGCATTGTAGAATGCAGAATCTGTCCAAGTAGAAACGGACACAATATCTTATGAATTTTGTCAAAAATAAGTAAGATCTTAAAACTTGAAACAGCCATCCATATATCTGTTGTTTTCCTCCTTTATTATTTGCAGGTGTGGCAATACATTATGTTTTTGAACCAGCTGCAAATTTATTGACAATTCGAATAAAAATGAAGCATTGAAGAAGAAGAAGAAGAAGAAGAAGAAGAAGAAGAAGAAGAAGAAGAAGAAGAAGAAGTTGACGAAGAAGAAGAAGAAGAAGTTGACGAAGAAGAAGAAGAAGTTGAAGAAGTTGAAGAAGTTGAAGAATTGAAGAAGTTGAAGAAGAAGTTGAAGAAGTTGAAGAAGAAGAAGAAGTTGAAGAAGAAGAAGAAGAAGAAGAAGAAGAAGAAGAAGAAGTTGAAGAAGAAGTTGAAGAAGAAGTTGAAGAAGAAGAAGTTGAAGAAGAAGAAGAAGAAGAAGAAGAAGAAGAAGAAGTTGAAGAAGAAGAAGGAAGAAGAAGAAGTTGAAGAAGAAGTTGAAGAAGAAGTTGAAGAAGAAGTTGAAGAAGAAGTTGAAGAAGAAGGAAGAAGAAGTTGAGAAGAAGAAGTGAAGAAAGAAGAAGAAGAAGAAGAAGGAAGAAGAAGAAGAAGAATTGAAAAGAAAGTTGAAGAAGAAGAAGAAGAAGAAGAAGTTGAAGAAGAAGTGAAGAAGAAGAAGAATTGAAGAAGAAGAAGTGAAGAAGAAGAAGTTGAAGAAGAAGAAGTTGAAGAAGAAGAAGTTGAAGAAGATGAATTGAAGAAGAAGAAGTTGAAGAAGTTGAAGAAGAAGAAGAAGTTGAAGAAGAAGAATACAAAAAAGTGTTCGTTTTCAAAACGTCCGTCCGTCGTACGTGAACAAACCTAGCGCCTAAACCACACGTACAATCTTTTCCAAATTGATGAAACCCCTGTCGATCTGGCTCTCCTTGAACCTTTGAAATTTTGCAAAACATTCTTTAAAATTTGGGGGTACTTTACAGGAAGTCCCACGGACATTTTCAAAACTTTTTAAAAAGCAGCTCCAAACTTTTTCTTTAAATTTCGTGTAAGAATGGAGTAATACACTTCTAAAGGTGGCATAGGTCCAATTTTCAGTTAACTCTAACTTTTCGTAAATTACAAAAGTTTGAATTGTTTTCGGCAGCATCCTACAACAACAAAATTGAAGAGATTTTCCTTCAAGTGAAATATGTTGTGCATTAATAATTCTTTCTTTAAGATCATGTAATTTTTTTGGAAGTTTTAGTTGTTTTCATGCAATAGTGCTGGAATATTTACAATTTTAAAAAATTACAAAAGCAAGGTTTTCTCACATATGGCTCCAAATTTTTTTTTAAATTTTTGATATGGACAGTGCTAAATGGACAGGATGACATAAACGCCAGATTGCACTATCCTTTTTATTTTCCAAAAAAATTCAAAAATGTAATTTTTTTTGTCTTGTCTCTCGTGTCTCAAATATTTGCACTAGAGGAGATTTCTTCATTTTATTATATTTATGAGTACATGTGCTTTAAATAATGTTGCATAAAGTTTCTCGAAAACTCAACAGTTTTCTGTAAAAATGAGCTCCAAATTCCGCATTTTAAGAAACGCTCAAACACCATTTTTCAATAATGGCTCCAAATTTTTTCTTCAAATTTTTCCAATAGATAGTTGTTAATTGCACTATTTAATATGATGTAAAGTTCATTTTGGTATTCTTTTGTTTTTTCAAAAATTATACAAACGTAATTTTTTTAAACTCTCACGCCGTTAATATGCACATTTCAATGGATTTGTATGTATTATTGAATTTGTGAGTAGAAGTTCTTCAAATTACTTCAAATGAAGTTTTTCGAAAACTCAATAGATTTGTGTGAAAAAGCACTTCACATTTCTCATTTTCAGTAATGCTTATTCCATTTTCTTAAAGACGGGTCCAAATTGTTTTTCAATTATAATTGCTATTTATGCCAAGCATTAAGTCTACTTTAATATTTTCAAAATAATATTTTGGTTCCACTATTTGGAAACCGAAAAGTTGAGAAAACTTCCAAAAAATGTTCTTTTGGTGGCAATAGACGGTAGCTGGCAAGAAGGAAGGGCAAGTCTGTACAGTGCAGTCCATACCAACGAAATTAGAAAACTTGACTACAATAACGTCTGTACCATTCTGTAGCACCTCTAGTTATTAATTACGTTCTCATTATATAAACCTGTTAACCAAGTGCCACTTAATGATATGCCTGTTACCAACTTTCACATTGCGGACTCCGGACCCCAAAAATTGATCACTGACTGTACTAATCTATAATTATCTGGAGTGTTCTATAGAACATTTCAGACTCTTCTACAAGAACAGATGCAATCATAAAAGAAAATACCACTAACCCTAAGAGTTGACATGAAGGGAAAACAATGCACAATGCACTCACCAGTGAGAATCATCATGGTGGTACTTTTTCCCGCTCCATTATGACCAAGAAGTGCGGTGATTTGTTCTTTGCAAATGTCCAAAGATACATTATCTACAGCCACTTTTGTTGTCTTATTCCAAGGAGATTTGAATACTTTTTGTAATTTTCGTATTTTGATACCCAAGGGCAATGACTCTGCTAAAGGTTCAAATGTTTCTGGATCATGACAGGATCCTCCTTTCATATCTGATTGTGGGGCAACTCTGGCACATTTATTAAAACAAACCTGACAACATTCAATTTTTTCGATTAGTACCACAAAGAAAAAAATACACATACAATTCAGTACACATACTTTACAATTTATAGCCCACATTTTCTTACCATGAAAGGAAAATACCATGGTTTTGCAACACCATAATCTCCAGGGCAAATGGCTTCCAGGTACATAGCAATAATGAAGTAAAAAGCAGCTTGAACTACCAACAAGATCCATACTTGCCACAAATGAAAGTCACCCCTCATTGCAATAGCAGGATTAAAAACATCTCCCAAATACATAGTAAGATCTAGAAAAGAAGAGTGAACACATATGTAAAACAATTAAAAATAATTAACAAAACCACCAAATACATCAATATACAACAAAATAAACAAAAATAAAGACTAATAAACAACAACCGCTTACCTTTGACATCATAGGCAAAGATAGCTTGATATCCCCAACTTACTGCCACATTCGGTAGTAAACAACTCAATGCTATGTCATACCATGCTAACTGACTTTCTGTTACAAACATTGCGGCAATACCACTGCATATCCATACAAGGAATCCAAACATCATAGCCAAAGTTGCTGAAAACAGATTTTAATTTACTGCAGGAAAATTTAATAAATCCTTTACAGTAACAAACAATAACAACTATAATTTTAGACACTTCCATTGAAATGTCAATATACACTAGTGGTATTACAATAGGACACTTTTAAAAATGTTACATTATATTTCAATTGGAGACTGGATTATATGCAATATAAAAAGGCCGAATTAAGCATGGAAAATGCTTAAAACATGCAAGTAAAGTGTGAAAATACATAACAAAATAAAACCAAATGCTAAACCCTGTAAAATGGTCTAAATGTGTAAAATACACATTTGTGCATTATCCAGTCTTTAATTTGTAATCTTACTACTTCTATCCTACTAATACTTCACCTTTCTCTTGAAAATCTTTTAATGAAACAATGCAAAAAAAACTTTAAAAGAAATTTTTTTTTCTAAATTATCCTTTTCAAACACTTCACGAGTAAAGGAAGTATTGTAAAAATGTGCAAGGTTTAAGTTATTTTTTGGTCAAAAAACTCCTATTCAATAGTGTCGTAAAGCTTACTTAGTGAGAGCATGATTGTCAGTCGTTTTTGAAGCTACTTTTCATCATTTGTTGTATTATTTTTGTTAAAGCGAAATTACTCAGTGATATTTAGTGTTTTCTGATATTGGGATTTTCATTTTGGGGTTTTTGGCATTACATTTTGACTGGTAACAAGTTTCTTTGGGTTTCCTATTATATTTCTTCATTAAGAGTCTTTGTGTGCACTTTGACATATTTGCAAAGGGTTTATTACCATTTGGTCCATTCAGCACTCAACAGATCGCAGGCGAGTTGTCTTTTTGAAATACTTTTTCTCAGCAAGTTTACTCCACAAGGGCTTGTCGACCAACTTCGGCCAAGTAAATTTTGTGGTTGTTTATTACTTTCATTGAAAACAGATTTTTATAGTTTAAACGAAGTTTTTTGTACGAGTTGAATTATTCGGAATCTAGTTTCTGTTTACTGTAGTACTACGGTTTTGTGGATTTTGCATGTCTACAAAGGTGAACATATGTTGGCATGATGTATAGGTTTTGTAGTGTTTAAAGAGTTATCGTGTTCAAATTTATTTGATTTTACTCATTTGTTTACATTTTCAACAAAATGTGTAAATACAAATTCATTGAAGGTATTGCAAAACTATATCGGAAAATGGCTCAGAGCATTATCCTTCAGTTATATGTATTCTGTAAAAAGAGCTATCATTCTGTTCAAATCTTCAGAGAACAACCTACAAAATTCCAAACTGCAAGGATACACTTTGTGTCTTAAAAGTCCAGGCAACCTGTCTTTAACAAGTAAAAATTGTTTCAGGATTTTTCATCCTTTCAGTTGAGTAAAATGAAATAACATGAAAGAGTCAGCAATATTTTTGGTAATATCGTAGGCTTCCACGGCCAGAGTCATGATCTGGGCAGTCCAGGTGACGCCGCGTCGAAGGCTGAGGTGCCGACGTTTCGACCGACATATTGCGCTCCTCTTCAGGGCTGTACTGTGTAACTGATGTCACAGTACAACTCTGAAGAGGATTGTGATAAGTCGGTCGAAATGTCAGCAACTCAGCCTTCAACGTGGTGTCACCCGGACAGCCCAGATCAGTATATTTGGTAATAAACGCTAGATATAAAAAAGGAGAGTTCCATTTCATATCCTTAACAGCTAATTCTTATATATTTAGCAACATTAACAAAATTATTATTATTATTATTATTATAAGTTATTATTATAAGTGTTTTATGTGAGCAGTTAGTTATTGTATTATGCATGTCATATTCTATATTGGATAATATTGCACATCTGCAAAGATTTAATTTATAACTTACGTGCATCGTTGCACATGTGCAATGAGTAAAATTTTTTAATATTATGATACATATGCAAATTAGAATTTTTTTATTATTTTTCCTGATATCTATACATTCTAAATTATTTTCCAAAAATGTTGAGCTTAAAAGCAAAAAGTGTGCAATGAAGGGTTAAATTATTAGATTTGCTATTCAAGAGAAGAAAGACTGATTGAATTTTGCTAAATTACTACTGGTGTATACATGTAGTTGATTTATATTTTACTGCTCAAGTGCTTGGTGGATTGAGTAGCTTTGCACATTTGCAAATTTAATCTTTCATTTCTAGTAGTCAAGATTTGTTATAATGGATCGAGATAAGTGTGATATTTGTAAGAAGGAAGTTAGAAGTAAGTAAGGAAGTAAGAAGAAGGAAGAAGGAAGGAACTCTAAATTTGCTGTATGCTACACCTACGATTGCCTGTTTCACTATGAGTGTGATAACATATCCATGACAGATCAAAGGAATTTTGGGCTGAAATCAAACAGAAAATTGAAATTCTTCTGCTCACAATGCACTGGGGGGTTTGAAAGTTGTTCCAAAATTCTTCAAGTTCTTATAAACAATGGAGGAGAAACTAGAAAATCTTGATAAATCTGCCAAATCTTTGGAGACTTAACAATAACACTAGTGAATCGCTAAAGAACATTGAAGAAAGGTTTGAGAACTCTAGAAACTGAAAATGAGAACAATAATTCTGTTGTTGGTGGCCAGGATCCTGATGCTCAATACCACAGGTTTATAGAGAGGCAACACAGGAGTAAAAATATTATATTTTATGTTGCCGTATCTGATAGTCCACATCTAAGAAAACATCTTGAACAGTATAGAGGGTCTCTCTGGTTAATGAAATCTTGGGTAAAATGGCCATGTGGTTGAATTGGTCATTGTGAAGTTCATTAAGATTCTAACTAGGAATTACCACAACCTCTGAAAAGTTTGGTTTAATTACCATAAGGCCGTTTTGAAGATTTTGAAAATAAAAATTACTTCAAAGATTGAACTTTCATGCAGATTATACAAAATTACTAATGAATAAATACAAGAAGAACTATGTAAGCCTGAGAATAGTGGCACTAAACTACTTGATTTGTGCATGGTATTTGAACACTTGTCGATATCATTAACAATAAAGTGTTTCCCAAGCCAGTTCAAAAAATTAAATAATCATTTAAATATCTAGTATCAAAATGTTGGAGTACGAGGGCAAGGCTTGATTCACTGAGGGATTAAAGTCTACTAGCAATCAAACCTGACGTGATTATCGTTACCAAGATGGAGTAAGTAGATTATCGTTACCAAGATGGAGACCTCCAAGATGGCAAGCTTAATGTATCTTTGTACAACATTTATGGGTAAGATCAAGGTAGAGAGTATTCTGGGAAGGAGAGAGGGGGCGCAGTTGTCATTGCTGTACTTAGGTCCCTGAATAGTAATGTCACAGAAGTCAGTGAGTAAGGATTATGAAGATATATTTGTACAAGTAACTCATGGAAATTCCAACCATATGCTTGACTGTTTATATCCATCCTAACTCATCAAAGGAGATATATACTGATCTTTGTAATGATACAAATTATGTTCTTTCAATGAATTTCAATTCTTTTATTATCACGTTATTCGCTTAAGTTAATTGGAATTACTCCTGGCATTGATAGTTTACCAAACACTTTTAAGAAACAAAGAAATTGTTCAAGCCAAAACAACTTTTTCGAACTAATAAAATATTATATCGTCATTCAGTGTTATTAAAATTATGTTTTGTGTCTGACTTAAATTTTACTGTGGTGGAAAATCTTAATCCTACGATAAATTGTGATAGATTTCATCCTCTCTATTAGTTGAAATGATCCTTTCTCATAATCTTAATTATTGCAAAATTGAATATCATCTGGTGTATGATTTTCGTGGTTCAAATATTCAATCCTTAACTCATGAATTATTGTGCATTAACTACTCAATCATGGAATTTTAATTTAATTTTTAAATTTAATTTGTTTTAATTAAATCATTTCTAATACTGAACATGGTACCTTTGTTCACAGTAATGAGCTGCAGAAATTATTTCCATTAAAAAAGAAAGCCTACTTTGTACATTGACCAAACTGCAATCAGATAAAATTAAATTTTCTCAATTCAGAGCCGAGTGTAAAACATTACTGGATACTATTAATGAGAAATACATTACTCCCACTGAAAATTCTCTGAATCACAAAGTCAAATCTTTTTGAAATTATGTTAAAGCTAAGCCAGGACACAAATTGCCTAACTTGATGAAACTCTTTAATGTTGTTGCTACTTGAAGGTGTTGATACAGTAAACATATTGGCTAATCATTCCGAAAGTTGTTACTTAGCTGCTCAGTATTATCAATATTTATCTCAACTGATGACTTAGTTGTACTGTTATGAATGACGTAACTGAATTTGATCTAAATATGACACTTTCAACTGTGTTAATTGATATTATAATAATCACTATTTATAATCTTCCTTGAAATTGGAAAAATAGTTGCACACTCCAGTATTTAAGAAGGGAAATAAAAATTATGCTAGTAATTATAGACCATTATCATTCTTCATACTGTTGCAAAGGTTTTGAAAAGCAGTGTACTTTATTACTTGTAACCACAATTTGTGGCCAACCAACTGAGCAACAACATTGTTTTATTACAGGTAGATCTACACTAACAAATTTGCAATTGTTTACAAATAAAGCTAAATCTGCATTAGACAAAGATCTGGTAGACGTGCTTCACACTGATTTCTCTGAAGCATTTGATAGTATAAATATCAAACTAATACTACACAAATTGAGTTTATTAAATACTGATCAATTGTTATTGAATCGGATCTTTAGATATTTCATATCGTAATCAAATAGTCTCGTACAAAAGCTATAAATCTCCACAATACAATTACATTAGGAGCATCCCAGAATTCTCATTTGGACCTTGGTAATTTTTTTATAATTATTAATGACAAAAATGTGTTTAAAAATAGCTCCTTTAGAAATTTTGCTGATGATTGTAAGTTTTGGAGGGTATTTTCAGACAAAAATGATGCTATACTTTGGCAACATGACATGTTCAGGAAGCTCAAAGAAGTTGTATTAATTTGAATATAAATAAATGCAAGTTCCTTTGTTGTAATCAGGGCCATAATGTTATTTTAATGAGCTATTGTACTGATGGATCAAACTTGGAGTGTTTCTGAAATTCAACATTTGGGTATTACTGTTGATAATAAAATGTGTTTTGATCAACATATTAATCATGTGATAAATAGTTCTTTATAAGTTATTAGGTTTTATAAAAAGACAATCATTCAAATTTACTAATAAAGGCACATTCAATATTATACAATGCTCTAGTTAAATCTAAACTGTGTATGGTCTAAATCTAAACTAATCTAATCTATAATCTAAACTTCAGTATGGTCTTCTAATACTCCTTAAATTATAAATAAATTAAAGACAACTTTTTATATACTTCTTACAAAGTTGATCAACTGTGCTGCACTGGGGAATCTCTATGCACAATATTCAAATCCAGGTAATATTAAAATGTTAAGTTACTTCCAGAAATCTTTTGCAGTTTTATTAAACATTTAATTATATTGCTAAATTTATTCTCTTTCTTGTTATGCTTCTTAATTTTATAATAGTCATACCTCTTTTGTCTCTTATTTTTTATTTGTCTCTCTGTCCGTCCTCCTCAGTCAGACGGTCAATCAGGCTGTCCGGCCGTGTCAGATATTACAAAATTGTTGTCAAAGATGCCAGACAGCCGGTCAGTCTGACCATCCACCAGTGTCAGACAGTCAGTCGATCTGACTGTCTGCCCTCATCAGATCTTACAAAGTGATCGTCTAAGATGCCAGTCAGTCCGTCTGACCGTCCACCCATCAGTCAGTCGGTCTGAATGAACGTCAGTCCGTCTGACCGTCCACCCATCAGTCAGTCGGGCCGAATGAACGTCAGTCCGTCTGACCGTCCACCCATCAGTCATGTCAGCCTGTCCGTCCATGTCAGCCTGTCCGTCCATGTCAGCCTGTCCGTCATGTCAGCCTGTCCGCCATGTCAGCCTGTCCGCTCCATGTCAGCCTGTCCGTCCATGTCAGCCTGTCCGTCCATGTCAGCCTGTCCGTCCATGTCAGCCTGTCCGTCCATGTCAGCCTGTCCGCCCATGTCAGCCTGTCCGCCCATGTCAGCCTGTCCGTCCATGCAGCCTGTCCGTCCATGTCAGCCTGTCCGCCCATGATTCAGCCTGTCCGCTCCATGTCAGCCTGTCCGTCCATGTCAGCCTGTCCGCTCCATGTCAGCCTGTCCGCCCATGTCAGCCTGCCGTCCATGTCAGCCTGCCCGCCATGTCAGTCTGCCCGTCCATGTCCAGTCTGCCCGTCCATGTCAGTCTGCCCGTCCATGTCAGTCTGCCCGTCCATGTCAGTCTGTCCGTCCATGTCAGTCTGCCCGTCCATGTCAGTCTGTCCGTCCATGTCAGTCTGTCCGTCCATGTCAGTCTGTCCGTCCATGTCAGTCTGTCGTCCGTCCATGTCTGTGTCAGTCACTCTGTCAGATTGGCGGAGATGCTAGTTTTGCAGTAATTCTAACATAGTGAATCTCAAAATTACGGAAAAATATAATATTTACTCTACACAACATTTATATTTAGGCTTTGACAAAAATTTTCATTATTTATTTTAAGATCTAATATTTCATAATAAATTGTGTTTCATAAAAACACTCCAAAAAATCTGAACTTTTTTGAATTCCAAAATTCTCAAACTTTATAAAAACAAGTCCAGAACATTATTAAGGAATAGACCTCAAAATAAAAATACCAAGTTTTGCAAATTCAAAAAGTTTTAATGAAAATTGAGACTTGACATATTATTAAGCAATCTTTACTTTGAGATAAAATGAATAAATTAGGAGCAGTTCTTAAAAAACCTTTATGTATTATTTTCTTATAAAATATTCCATAGAATAGGGAAAGTGTAAATGTTATAAAATACTACATAGAAAACGAAGTACTCCTATAGATGGTAAATACATTTCAATAAGAAACTGTACGTTGGAGTATTCACATTGTGTGTTCTTGTTGTCAAAAAAGTTGTTTTCATCCATCAGACTCAACAGTCACAGACACAGTTTGTGTCCACACCAACACTCAGACAAGTCAACTAGCCACAGACAGAGTCAGTCAGAATCGGAGGTTTTTGGCCCGCATTAAATGTACATGGTTTACAATGCAAATCAATTTGTCCACCACTCTGTCAAAATTAAATATAGTAATAATAATATAATAACAATGCCTCTGACTTTCATACTGTGACATACCAATATGTGGGTCATTTTTATTACATGTTATTTGTTGTAACTGGGTGGAAACGCTAGGGTAATTAAATAGGAATATGGCACCTTAGCAACGGTGCCCAAGTTGCTGTCAAGATAAATAAATATTCATCTGGCACTGAAAGTGATGGCGTGGCTAGTCAGATTTGAAAACGATTGGTTGGAGAGAGCAACAATTCTCTACTACTGCGGAAGTATGTCTGATTTTTTGAGACAAAAAACAGTAGAAAAGGGAAGCCGAAGTCTGGAGGGCTGAGCAGTAATAAAAAAATTCAGTCTGTCATATGGCATGACGCTGTGCAGGTCGCTCGCGGATAGATAATTTGTGTAATTGCAACTTGTAATTTTTCATGAGATTCAGGAATGTTGGACTCCGAATAATTTACAGAGTTTTGAAGTATAACTTGTTATTTTTTGCGAGGGAGTTCTACTAATTATTGAACTGAGAGAATTTCGAACGTTCACGAATAGTTTGGACTTTAATTATTTTTACAACACACAGAAATTAGAACTTGTGAGAAGTCGTATATGATACGACTCTGAAATATTCTGTACAAGTAATTAATTTGTGGAACTTTAAAACATTTCCGCTGTGTAATCGTAAAGAACTGGGTATTGTTTTTGCAAGTTTAATCAAACTAGAACTACGAATATTTGAAGTAGTGCGGATCAGTGGCTCGGTAACGTTCGAGTGGAACAGGAGAGAAGAACGCAGTACTTTGACTCTGGAATTCGCTTCACCAGGGAGAAGAGACGATGGTCCTTCGTGGCGACATCGATCAAGAGCACATGAAGTATAGTGCGCAAAGGTTCGAACAAGGTCATGACCAAAGGTCGGTCTTTCTGTTGCAATAACCAATAATTCCTAAGTTTCTTTTTGAAAGGAAAAAAAAGGGGGGGGTCATTGGCCAATTCGAGCTAATAAGTAGCTAGATAAAATATTTATTTTCAGTTCCTTGCCACCGTATGGGGCAGATCGGTAATCGGCTACAATAGGTAATACGATTATTTAACCCATCGACCCGAGCGGGACAATATTTAGTTCTCTTTGGCGCAACAATAGCTAAAAATATTATCATAACCTTTTTCCTAGCGCCCATGTTAACATAAATTCAGAAATGGGTTACGACGAAACGCCCAATAATTGTTAGCAGTTTGTGGGCATGTTTCAATACATTAATAAAAAGTTTTTTTGACATTCTGTTTTAAACATTAATGTATTGCATATTCTCAAGACTTATAATCTATAAAAAAAGAATTTAAGTACTTACGTCTCTTGAACAATGCACTAATGGCGAACAGGAACATAATTGAAGCAGTGCAGTACAGAATCATAAAAATCCAAAAGACAACTCCAGAACATAATATGACGGGATCCTTTGAACTGAATGGTGTAACAACAATAACGGTAATAACCGTAACTGATATAATGGCTATGCTCATGGCATGGACAAACCAACTAAACCAGAGAATTAGTGATGGGACACCCATGAGTTTCATTAATTCCTGTTAACAAATTTTAATAACATTACTATTAGAAAATATTAAACACCTATAATATTATTATTATTATTATTAATATTATTATTACACCTACAATATTATATTAATTATAAATATTAAAAACTTATATATTTACTCATCTTAGATTTGCCCATTAACTCTATAAATAATTCAGAACCTGAGAGGTTTACATTCAAAACTCAATTTTGATCAACATTTAGATAAGGACTCCTAACAATTTGTTGTTCTGACTGTTTATAAGGTTGTATAACTTCAAATAATGGAATATGGACATTGCACTGTCTGTAATGTAAGAGTTAAAAAGGTGAGAAAAATCAGTAAATTTAAAGCAAGCGAGATTTCACAAACTTTTCTCATAAATTAAACTTCCCAGCAGAGGAAGAATTTCAAACTGTGAGAATGGTCGCCAATTTGTACAGATAAGTGATTTGATTCATATTTTTTTTTAGTCTGAACATTAGCAGGGAATGAGAAGAATTGTTCAAGAAATATCGTAGTACAAAAATGTATTGTAGCTGTTATTAAAAAGCAATTTGTTAGCAACATCAATAAAAATATGTTGAAGATGTATCTGAATGAAACACAAATGAAGTGTTTCACATGTAATACATATATTGTCATTTATATCTACATAAAACATTTCAATACCAGTACAACTAATTCTACAAAACCAAAATGACTGTACTTTAACTATCATTCATGACAAAGCTAAAACTTAACAAAACCCCAATTAACAATCTCCATTAAAATATCTGCCATTGCTGCTCATTGTGGAAGAAAAAAAAAACTAAACGTAAAAAAAAATATATGCTCATGTTCAATATTCAAGATCTCAACAGGTTTTCTCAATGATCACCATCAACCCAATGAAGTCTTCTAATTGAAAAAAAATAACCTATGGACACATTATTACCTTCTAAACCTTATCCCAGTTAGCTGGGGTTCACTTTCAAGATTGCTTCTCTCCAGCTGTTTCTATTTTGCACCATATCCACTGTGACACCATTCTGCCACGTATCTTTCCTCATGCAATCTCTCCACTTCTTCTTTGGATGGGCCCATACTCATTTTCCATTCTCTAGTGACTTCACTCGGTGGTCACATACTCAAGAGGCTTCTTGTAACATGTCCAAATCACCAAAGTCACCTTTCTTGAAGTTCTCTACTACTGACCTCACCTTCATGGTTTCTCGGATCACTTCATTCCTGATTTTGTCTTTTCGTCTCCACTTACCAACTACTAAGAGAGTGATTGCTTAGAAATCTCATTGAAACACAAAATGCTAAAGGGCCATTACAACTGCTCAGGTTTCAATAATTTCTTCTACCATAATACCAACTTCCATCTTCGTGGTCACAATTATAAATGGAACAGTTACCTTCTTGCGCAATCTATAAAAGTTTTTCCTGTGGAACGGAGTTGCTGATCATTAGAATCACCTACCAGTTGCTGTTGTCAATGCTCCCAGCATTGACAAGTTACATGATTTAAAAATGTATGCTGAATACATTCTAAATTATTTATGTAGGTGGCATGGAAGGCTGTCCATATAAAAGTGTAGGTCGAATTAAGAGTAAAAAATAAAGTTTTGAGTGTTAATACATTTGAAAAATCTACGGACATCCTTCAAACGAATCCTATCAGCTTATTAGTTTCGTTTGACATATAATCAATATGAACGTTAAATTTCATTTTAGAATTTTTCTTTCAGTTTTCTCCACAATTTTTTTTTCTATTTACCATATTGTAATTTTATATATATGTTTTTTATGAGTATCTTTGCTTTACTTGAACATTTTCAGGTACGTATTTTGTAAATAAATAAATAATTGTTTCAAAATGAGAGAAATAATTAATTTAATAGAACATTTTTACAAGAAATCTTGGATAAATAAATGTATATTGAGTTTTCAAATGCCTGAATTGTATTCTTGGTAGTCTTGTGACAATTATAGGATTTATTTCTCTTTTCATAAATGGAAAATTTAAGTACATTTACATTAACCACACTGACCATTTTTATTAGCTTTGGTCAACTGAGGACTGGAGAATTATTCTCTTCAAAAACTTAATACAGTTCTCAAATTTTATAATTTGAGTATGGACAGGTGTACATAAAAATTTATTCACAGGCCTATTGCATGACATTTTATTTTTTCCAGAAATCTGTTATATACAGTTGACTTTGGTTACAGTGAACCCTCAGTTATAGTGAACTTAAGTCACTGGTCTCTTTTTCACTGTTCATTTGAAATTGGTCTTTACACACAAATGAAAGGGTGTTTGGTTTTAGTTTTTCAACAATGTAATCAACACTGCAAGATGAGGTGTATGTTTCAGTGTATGTTGAATGTTGTTTACTTCCATCAGGGGGCTGGACTGTTCGATTTTGATATAAAAGTAGATTCTGGTTTGTCTGTGGGACGCTCTTTCCTGTCAATATCCATTGTCAGTTCCAAAGTCCTCTAACATCTTATATTTCTCCGTTTTAGAAATAATATTTGGAGTTTCTTCTTCATCAGTCAGTTGATCGGGATCAGGAAGAATAATGGACATGCTAAGCTCATTTTCCTCAAAATATTCATTTTTCCTGACTTCATATTCTAAACAAGCGACAATTTTATCAATAGTCAACCTCTCACCATGAAATATAAATCTGTTTCTGATTGAAAGATGACCAATTATTTTTATCAGTAATAATTTCTAACAATGTTTCACTGCATATACTATATGAATAAAAAAACAAATAAAATATGAAAATGATGTTAAAGAAGTATACTTCACTAAATTATTATCTACGGCATAAAATCGCCCAGCATTATGCATGTATGCACTATGTAAAATAAAATATAATAAATAATATGTTACTTGTATGACAGCATGGTGTACTATATCCGGTCCTAAGCGGGTAAGCTAACTATATCCCTAAAATGGAACCCAATGCATTACGTTCTCTGCAACTTACATCAAACCAAGAATCAGTTGAAATAAACAATGGAATGTATATTTATACTTAACAAAAATAAGGCAAGTCACTTACACGCACATACTCTCATCATGGTGACTGTCAGGGACATTTCAATTTTACAAACATGGAAACCAAATATTCACCAAGTTCTAAAAAAATATTTTGCATTAACTAACATTTCCTCATCAAAAGTCATTAACATTGCCTATTACAATGATATATCTCCTATTTTTTGCAAAACCACAAAATTTTCCATATAGTTAAAATCAAAAAAGCGTCCCAAAAAATGGGACATTGGCCGGTAATCGATTAATAGCATGTTAATGAGAGAAATCTTAATACGTACATCAAAACCTTTTCTAAATGCATTGTTTTCTTCAACTTTGAATATTCTACAATGCATGAGAAACAAGTTCAAAAGCTGGAGTTGATTTTCTTCAAAAAAAAAAAAAAAAAAAACTTTGATAAATATTTGCTAAAATAAATAAAAACAAAAACTAGTCATTTTGAACACATCAAAAAACCTATTATAATACAATACTCAGTGCACATCGCCTATCAGACTTCTTACAGCTAAATCAAAAGGATACTCTTGTTTAAAGTTGTTAAAACATGTGCAAAGGAATTAATTACATACCTTGACACCTGTGCTTTTCTCCTCAACAATACGTTTTAGCACTCCAGGGCACAAGAAGATGAAGCTCAGGATAGTAGCAAGAGGCAAATGTTTATGAATTAATGTTTTGCCTATATTGGTAAACATTTCAAGCTGAGGAAATGTTAACAATGAAAGCTGAAATTGTAAAAATAAAGCAATTAGTCATTCAGCATATTGCCATTCAAAATGCTACATATCAAGAAAGAAAAATTGATCTCGTGCATTGAATATTGAGTCCCACTAGACATAGTTTATGTTCTTTTCTGAACCCCAAAGTCCTCTGACTTTCAACAGGGGGTGCAAGACTGGAGTAAACCATTGGTATGTGCCTATCATGTTCATTCTTGTAGGAATTCCGATTGTTTGACATCGCATTTAATAGAAAGAGAAGTTCATATTAACTAATTGTATGCATTTCATGCCTTGTGTTGTCAGGCCAGTGGCTACTGCCAACAAGGCAAGCAGACAACCCTAGTTAGATTTCTCCCAAACTTTTGTAATGTAGAGTAGACACCATCTGACAAATTACATTTATTCTGAACAGTCCAAAGATTTAACATATTTATATATCTTTTCAGGTCATTACAGTTTATTACACTATTAACTGCATATTAAATAATCATATTTTCATTTCTTTGTAATCGAATTGCGTTTTTTGTGCTGTACTACTTAAAACCTTGAAATGACGACTGCTGGAGGGAGTGGCATGCTGATGGCAATGCAGGGATCTGCTGGCACAGCATTGAAACATTTATTAGCTATTAGCACAGCTATTAAAACATTTTTGTAGGTCTTTCCCAATAGCTTCAAACATTTATAACATCCTATTCCAAATTATTTAGTAGAACTGTATTTCCTACATTTCATTCTGTGATCACTAAAATGACTAATAAATTAAATCACTACAAAATTTACTTACAAACATTCATGTAGTGCCATTAAAGAGGTTGGAAGATCCTAGACTACTTGCAAGAAGTGTGAAAAAATGGAATTATCTTCACCAAAATATCCGTAGTGATGAGTGTATAATGTGTAATGAGGTGCAATATAAAAAGTGAAAATTAATAAAATTAATAAATTAATGAAAGCATGAGGAAGGCTCCATAAAAAACCAATCATTGACACTGGTCATTTATTTGAAGTGAAAATTTTGAAACTTAAAGAGTTTATTTATTTATTTAACATTAAAAAAAAAAGTTAAAACTGTATGGGGGAAGTAATTCTGTGCAGGTTTTCAAAATTTGTGATCCCTACACTAAGTCATATACTACTTGAATTTTGAATTAAAAAAAAAGAGAAAATAAGAAATGAAATGATCCAGAAAACACTAAGTTATAAATATTGTCTCAGACACTGAATGCGACCAAAAGATGTGGCAAGAACATATCAAAAGAATGAAGATAGAACATTTCCCAAGAAAAATCCTCAAATACTCCCAAAGGAAAAAGAGACCCTGATAGGCCAAGAATGCACTAGGAAGATCTAGAACACCTTGGAAGCAACTAGAGGGATATTGATAAACCAAAGGAACAGGTCATCAAACCTATACTTTAAATATTCATGTTGTTGTTGATGATGATGATGATGATGATGATGATGAAGTTGAACTTCATTTATTTTCATTTCTGTTAAATCAAAACCAATCGATATACTTGTATCTATCGATATTGAAACACAGCCTTTGGAAGAAAACAATTGATTACTGATAAGCGTATTATTAAAAAATTTATTTAATTAATTTACACCACAAATGCTTATGAATCAACACAAATAACTGATAACATATCTGTGGATCACATTCTTTCATTTAAAGGAAAATTAATACAATCGGTTACATAGACACTCCAAACAAAACCATGGCAGAATACCTTATTTTTTTAAATATATGGATAAAAATTATATTAATTTTAATGGTAGCTTCTGTTTGGTGACTTATGGAGTCAACAATCAAGAAAGCAACAATCAAGAATTGGGAAAAGTGTGGCTGGTTATCTGTGATTCCACCAATGACAATAAAGAATTTAGCAGAGTTACCCATAAAGAATTCCAAGACCTTTTCAAAGGTGCTTAGATGCCTAGGTGTTGGAGAAGGTAAAAGTCTGGTAGCAAACATAATGATGGTGGCTACAGTATGATTATAATAAAATAGTAACTGCTTGTAGAAGCAAGACCATGACAGCATTAGGAATTAAACACAATAAAGGGATGAACCATGCAGGAGCAGCAATGCAGCTGGACTAATATAGTTTTGTTGTATTTTGAATACCTGATAGAAACAGTGGCAGATCCAAAGGGAGGGGAGGGGGGATGTCCCCCCCCCCCAAAAAAAGCCTAGATTTTAGTTTGTTACCATCCTTTATTTGGTAAAATCCATATAAGTATTAATTTACGTTATATTAAGTAATTATTTAATAAATAATATTGTAAACCGGTGAAACCGTCCACCCTTTGCTTTTTATAAGCATGTACAAAATTATGTATATGCTATACCCCTCCCCGCCAAAAGGTACCCCTTAAAATCCCTTAATCATACCTCCTCCCCCACCACCACCATGCTTCTCCAAAGGTGTACCGTGCTCCCTACTTCAACCATAATAACAAATATGTTTATTACGTAACAAAAATCTATGATGGCCACCCTTCAAAATGATATGTTGCCTTCACCCCAGGATAGAAACATCTACAGTTTTCATGGAAGAGAGATATCTCCTTGATTCAGGTGAAGGCCATAAAAAGTTTACTAAAAAGAAATTAAGAGACTACTATTGTGGCATTTGGTGACATTTAAACAGTGTTCTGTAGAAAAGATGAGGAAAATGTTAAGCCTTTCAAATGAATGCTTCTCCATCTGTGAATGGTAGGCCTATTTAATTTGTAACAAACACATTTTACATCATCACCATATTTTCCAGATATCTGGATAACTTTCAGACCCAACTAGTCAGAAACATGACAGGATCTATTGCATTTTAAAAATTACCAAATTTTCAGAACATTTTCTTTGATTTTTAATACACACTGAAATAATTTTATTACCTTTATTAATTAATTAACTAACTATTAATTAATTTATTTATTAATTAACTTTATTTTTTACTTAACATTAATTATTAACATTTTTTAATTATTTTAAATTTGTTTTCATTTTTTAATCGGCTAGCAGAAACTAAGCACCTAAAACATAGTTAAGTTAATTAACTCAGATATTATTGATCACATCACTCTATGACAAATTTTGGCTGATCGGAGAATAGCTACCCCCCTATGTCAAGGCTGCATTCAGTCACATACGTTTCTAAGCAATTATTTTTTTCCATTCGTTTGTTTGATTTAATGAAAGTCATTCGCTTTATGCATTCTTCTCCACATATATTGATAAAGGTAAGTTTGAAATTATTCTTTAATTGCATTTCTAGTGAATTCAATTGCATTGGTGAGAATGAGTGAAATTTTAAATGGTAATTTTTTCTGTGAGTTACGTATGAAAGGAAAATTAGTGTGAAAGAAAAAAAGTGTGGAAGAGAAATGAAATTATCAAAAAAATGAAAATAATGAGCACACCAATACAATAGAAAGCACTTGGAGTGCAATTAAGCGCCAATTGTATTGGCACAACATCAAAGACCAATTTCAGATTTATCTTTTTGAACATATGTGGAGAAAAAAAAAATGTTAAAAAAGTATTAGTGACATTATGTGGAAATTCTTAACATCTATACTATCAATTTACGGAACTTCACAAAAAGACTAGACACGAGTACAATATTTTTAATTTTATATTTTTTAAAATTTTCTTAGTAGGAAATGGCATTTTTTAATGTCTATTTATTTACTATTCCCACTGAAAGAAATTTTCTTAAAAGTGAGTGTTCCCTTTAAAATAAATTCTCTTAAAAGTGAGGGAGGTATATACAACAACGTGAGCGCCACAGCGACAGCGGACGCGCGAACCAGGTCTCGAGAGCGAGGGCCGGAAGGCCCTCGTGAACATAGCACGTTGGATCCGTCGGGTAGCGACGTGCGGTAGCACGTTGCGGACCACTTGGTGAAAAAAATGCGTTGGTTAAAGAATTGTGTAGGTTATAAAACTAAATTTGTAGCGTGAAAATTACGAATAATCAGTTCACTTAATGAGAGTACGTTGCAACGGAGATTTATACGGACAGGGGGCTTTGGAGCAGGGGGTAGCTATTCTCCCGATCTACCCAAATTTTTAATAATGCCCAAACTCAACAGCAGTTACCCAATAATACTGATAGCACATATTCATTAGAAAACACTAGAACAAAACTTACAGAAGATTTCATTTCCTTTCCAATTAGTTTGAAGAAGCAACGATTCAACTTCAACTGGATGAGCAAAAAACCATTTTTTTTATATTGATCTAAAACATGAAAAAACTATTTAGTACTTGTGCACTTTAGGTGTAAGCATGTAATTTTGTTTAATTCTGCTTCCCAAATACGCTGACAGCAGTGTATACCTCGATTTTTCTAGTGGTCAATGACATTAAGTCACTGTTACACCTCCTGCCTTATAAAATGAAACTTGTAAATTATTTCGTGAACGTCCTTCTCAACAGGGCTCATGGCCTCAGAAATGTGCTGATTACTATTAAAAAGATTCATTTTATAAGGCAAGAGGTGTAACTATGAGCTCAGATCATCGGCAACTACAAAGAAAAATTGAAGTATAGTATCTTACCTGCAGACTTAGGATCAAATAAACCAGCATATAAACTTGTACTGGCATATGAATATGGAGATCCAACAGACCTTATCTTATAATTAAATGATTTTAGGGGGATTTCAGTCATATCTCCCAAAAATACAACTCCCAATATGCGGTTGCTTAGAGAATCATTATGATACTTGTGTTTAAACACTTTCTCCATATCCAATTCATGACTCACACCTTGAATGGCTAGGTTGCAGAAACAAGATTAGTATGAAACACTTATTACACACCATTTTAATAAATGCAAGTTTTAAATTTTATCTTACCTGTAGTCACATCTTGCTGTAAATCAGTTTTAAACATCATCATCAATTTGCTGGTGACATTATTAATTGGCGTATAAAGAATGAGAACTTCTTTTACATCACTTTTCTCATCCTTTAGAGAATGTTTCTTTCCGGCTCCAACTCGTAAATCCGCTCATTTTGTCCCTTGACGAAATTCGCAACATGGCTATTAGAATAGCTAACCCAATAAACAAGAGACATGGAACACACAGTTCTAATATTGTCACGAACCAGTGGCATTTTCTAACAATAAGGCCTTTCCACAGCAGAATACCAAACTTTTGTAATTTATTAGCCATTATTTCTCATTGAGATTGAAGGGTCTAAATCACAAAAGAGAACATTCCTAAAGTTATTGTTTAATGCATCACACTCGTTATTGGAGAAATTTGACAAGGACTATGAAAACTGCTACCAATTTACTTCTTCGGACAGTATCAGAAAATGTCTCACTTCACAAAACGATTAGCACTAAACCACACAAACTTCCGTCTTTGTAACGATTTTCTCCTCACCACATGCGTCTCTCGCAACCTACATATGCGCGAACAGTCACCACACCACGCATTTCATTGCGCTGTCATGAGATGGGGCGTGACGGAGAGGGGGAGCCCAAGCCACGATACCCAAACGATAAAACAACTGTAGCCAACTGCATGTGTTGCAAACATTCAAAACAAAACTAAGTAATATATTATCTTCATACACTGGATATGCATACGGGAACTTGAATTATTTTATGTCTTAATAAGTTTTCGTCCTAAATAGTAAATACTGTAGGTGGCATATGGAGGAGAAGTATACTGGCAAACTCTGGAATGATTTAAAAAATCGAATAAATACATTTTCGAAGAAAAATCGACTTACAAACAATTGTTACAAAAGTATCCGAGTAAAAAAGTAATGCCTCTTATCATGAAAGTAAAATCAATTTCATTTCATATAAATTTTTGCCCCAGTTTAGGTTTAAAATATTGGCTATCATGGTAATAAGAACCATGAAGACAACATGAAGAATGGAAAGTTAATTAAAGAGAGGAATTTCCGTGGCTGATAATTTTTAACTGTTGAATTATTATTGGAAGTGGATTTCGGTAGAAATCACTGTGTATTTTAGTGCAAACGCAGTTTTTAGTAATCAGAAAGCATGCTCACCTGGAATGTAATTTAGTAAGAAATTTGGAAGCTGGTGACGTCAATGAATAATGTAACTTAAACTCGCTCAAGTTAGAGGGGGCTTCCCCTACAAATATGAGCGAAATCAGATGCCAAAAAGAAAAGAATTTCCCTTTTCGTGATATGAAGGTGGCTGCTAAGGGAGTCTCGAAAATATGTTCAAATGTAGTCCTATGACCGGCAACAGACTACACCGAGAAATACATTGTACGAAACAGAGGCGGGATTTCGAATCTTTTATTGGGGGGGGGGGGGTCAAAGGATCCCTCCGCATAGCATAGTAAAAGCTCCCCTAAACCAAATGATATGAGTAGTTACACTACAACTCTAACATAAAAATTAGATTTTTCAAAGGTTTCTTGGCCCCCGTCATACCACCTATACCCCTCCACAGCCAGAAACGTGCTTTTTATTCTATTTTTTCTTCAACTTAGGACTATTTTATCTGATTGAAAAAAATATTAAAAATAAGAAAATAATTTATATTATAAAAAAAAACATTTTTACTTTCTCGTATACGTACGTATTATATACGGAGTACGTAGTATTGACAAATTTATGTAATGCCGCGGAAAATCGATTCTGAGATTTCAATGGAATATATACGTTTATATATACGTTTCGGGGTGCCCTGATTGTGTACTGTGATAAAAGCTGTTTGATTGTGGTAAAAATATGTTTTTTTAATGTACATTTTTTGAAAATTTTAGTTGTTTTCGCACAAAAATTACAAAAACATGATTTTCTCAAAAACGGCACCAAAATTTTTTCTTTAAACTTTTTGGTAGGGATAATGCTAAATGCAGTCAATAAGATGGCATACACGCCATAATGCTTTATTCTTTTGTATTTTTCAAAAGTTACAAAACTAATTTTTTGACTTGTGTGTCGCGTTGTTAATATTTACATTAGCAGAAATTTGTTCGCATTGTTGTATTTATGAGTACATGTGCTTTAAATAATGTCACATACAGTTTCTCGAAAACTCAACAATTTTCTGTCAAAATGAGCTCAAAATTCCGCATTTTTAGAAACGCTCAAACGCTATTTTTTCTCACAAACAGCTCCTCATTTTACTTTAAACTCTTCGTACGGATAGCCCTAACTGCACTGTTTTAGATGCCATAAACGTCATTTTGCTACATTCTTTTGTTTTTTCAAAAATTAAACAACTGCAATTTTTTTAATATTATTCACCCTTTAATATGCATATATCAACAATGTGTGTACATTATTTCATTTGTGAGTGGAAGAAAATTAATAAATTAAAAATCAAAATATTTCTATGAAAAAAAAATTCAAATTTCGCATTTATAGTAACGCTTAAACTGCATGTTCTTAAAAACGTGTTCTACGTGTTAAAATCGTGTTCTTAAAAACCTTGTTCCAAAGTTTTCAACAAAAAATTCCGTATAGCACGAGATTTTACTCTTCTTTGATATTCTTAAAGTAATATTTCGGTTCTACCATTAAAAAACAGAAAAATTTAGAAAATTTTGAAAAAAATTAACTTTGACGGCATAGTAGCCAGTGGCAAGATGATAGGGCAAGATTGGAAAGCTCGCCAGATCAAAGAAATTAGAAAACTAACTTGTACGAGAAAGTCTGTCCATCACGTAACACCATTAGTTTCGATTACTGAGCTGTGGTTAAAAAAACAATTTTACCATATCCCCATCTTTAAATCAAATTGACTTTAAATACACTTTGAAAATGGATGCAACAGTTCTGTGCATTTATTTTAGTATTTATTATAAATTTGTAATGAAAATTGTTCTGTGGTTAAAAACAAACTTTTTGTTATAATAATGGAACAACATTATGATTAAAAAACAAGATTCGCGTTTATAATAACGGAAAAGTGAAATTATTATAGTAACATTGTATATAACAGAAAATATTCAGTTGAGATAGTAGGTTTGATTTTTCTCTGCGTATACTTGGCATCAAACAAATATCGTGCATTAGTTACATTATATCTTATATTTTAACGGAAATGCATACAATATATACTATAATAAACCATTTTACACACCATCATTCGTATATTTTCTTTTCTCACTTTTTCAAAAATTGGAAACGCGCAGTTTTTGGATTCTAACACGCTGTATTTTCAAGATAGAACTTCCGGATCACAGAAAAGTTAGTTAGTCGGTACCTTTTTCGAATCCTTACGTTTCGCAGCGTAGACAAATTTCTTCTCTTTTTTTTTTTAAGATCTGTGAAAGAAAATTTTTCTACATGGACAACGCCTAATGTTTTCAATTTGCCGACTACGCTTCCATAGATTACAAGGAATGTGGAAAAAACACATGATTTTTATCGCACCGCGAACTCACGAAACGTTCTTTCGTGAAAAGCACCTGTAATTCCGCATTTAAAGTATTTAAGAACGCTAGGAAATTTGTACTACAAATAATTTATTTGATCATAATATACGTTAATTCGAGTGTTATGACTCGTGATTTTAAGCACGAAACTGTTAAATTTCTGAGAAAATAATGTTTAAAATATAATTGAAGCATTTATAATTGAAAGATTTATCAATACGGGATATTCACAGTAACGCTGAATATTATCCCGTGCGTTACGGAACAAAAGTTCATCAATTTATTAATGTAATTCACTCAACTTAATAAATATTGTTCGTTTAATTATTTTTCTCAAAATGCAGAAATAAGTAAATCGTTTATGATACAAATGAAGAATCCGAGAAATGAAATGTTTTAAAAACTTGTCCCAACATCCCCCCGCCTGAATCCTGCCTCTGGCAAGAAATGTGCGTCGAGAAACGAGGAAAGGGGTCGGTGAAGCTGCGTCCACTCATTAGAAATGTGTCATTCGATGTTTTGTTAAATACCCTTGTTTTATTCAATACTCTCGTGTAATTTTTTTTCGTAAAATCTTTGTTTTATTATCATAATCGTAAATCATTGACCGAATTACCTAAAGAAAAATACATTATTGCACTGCATAATCTTTTTTTTAATATAAAAAAGGAACTGTATGTGACGTATAGGAAAGAAGTACAATTATACAAATTTTCTTTAGCTCTGTAATTTCTACCCCCTCTATTTTACTGTTTGTTGGTTGAATTCTGAATAAATGGTGAATAATTCAATAATTCATAATAAACTTCACAATGAATAAATAAATTTACAAATAAAAGTGAATTAGAAAAAATAATGAATTAATTTAATTCTTTAAAATACCCTTTCAAGTTTCTTGCTTCAAATTTTAATTTTATATTACTCATTATGTACTGATTTCTTATAAAAAAGGATATTTTCCACCCCCGTGAAGTTGGCACAAAAAATCTAAAATTTCGAATCTTCATGTGCATATTTTTGTCCAAGTTCGACCACTTTTTTTAATTTCCAATTTTCCAAATTTTTTCCAAAATTTTTTTAAAATTTAAATCTTTGTTATTTATCTGACCACCTTTAATCACTAACTAGAATATTTTTACCACGTTTCTTCTCGCAGATAATGCCAAAAAACGTATTCCACTTAGTGTCAGATTACCGAACAGGCTGAGTTGGCTGCAGCCTGGGCACGCAATTTTTGGGGGCGAGGGGAGAACACGCACCTCCACTCCGGATGTCGCCGTAGCTCAGAGCCAAAGCGTGGGCAACCCCTCTCTCAGAAACGGGGCTCGGCCTGGTTCGAATCCCCTCGACGGCATTTTTGAAAATCACCACTCCACTCCACCACGTATCACACCACTCTCTCTCCTCCCCTTCCCCCACAGCGTCACACACGCTTGCGCACTTCGCCGCCAGAGCGTGTGCGCCGCGCCAACTCCCCCACCCCCGCCCTCGTCCACGTGCAGGTACGGCCCCAGGACGTGACGTAGACATAAGGAGATAAGCCATATCCGGTCCCCTGCCCCAGGACGTATCCTGATATGAGACATGCGGGTACGGCCCCAGGATGTGAACGCATACTGATATAAGACATGCGGGTCCGGCCCCAGGAAGTGACGTCAGACCGGAAGTGGCTTATCTTATCTCACTTCCTGGGGCCGGACCCGCGTGTCTTAATCAGTGATGACGTCCACATCCTGGGGCTGTACCCGCATGTCTCATATCAGTGATGACGTCCTGGGGCCGTACCCGCACGTGGGCGAGGGCGGGGGTGGGAGATTTGGCGCGGCGCGCGCGCTCTGGTGGCGAAGTGCTAAGCGTGTGTGTGAGGTTACGCGCGCTGGTGCGAAGGACGTGTCTCGTCCATTGAGAGCTGTAGGCTCAAGGGTGTGTGTGTGTGTGTGTGTGCAGAACTACTCTCGCACGCAAACTACTGCAAGACTGACGGTCGTCGTTCTGTCGTCGTCCTTCTTATACAAGGCTGTGATGTCTCTCGCAGCGCGGTCGACGGACTTATCGTTTGAGGCTATGACGTCAGCGGAGTTGTGACGCAATCTTAATCTTCAATGTCTCTCGCATGCACCCACGAATTATGGCGTGAGTCGAAACCGAGCCATTTCACGAGACGAAGCGGACTCTTTTTGCGTGCGACGCGCTCCACTAAATATCGATCAGGATATCGCGTGCGATGCAATTCCTCGGTGTAGAAGCGGCCCTTGATCGTTTCGCCTTGCAGGTCTTCTAGCGAGTACGTCACGGGATTCGAGAGATGCACAAGAACGATTCTGAAGAGTTCGGTTCCCCATCGCGCTTCGTATCCTTTCCGAAACGGTGAGCTTTTGTAGCCTCACCCGAACGACGTCACCGACTCGAAATCGATTTTCCCTCAGGAGACGCGGGTCGAGCGTTTTCGCTTGCCCGTACACCGTCGTCATTAATTTGTCGTCTTTGACGTCTTTCGGTTTCATACCGATCGTCCTGTGTTTGGTATTGTTGTAATCTCGGAGGAGGGCGGTGAGCATAAGGATCCAGTGTCGCGTCCCCTCGGCGGTGAAACGCCTCCACATCCGTTCCTTGAGCGTTTGATTGAAACGTTCGACAACGGCGGCCTTCATGTTGGAAAAGGTGGAATAATGATGAATGTCACGCTCTCGGAGCCACTTGCTGAGCGAGGTATTGTAAAACTCGGTGCCTCGATCGGTTTGTAGGAAATGGGGCACTCGACCGCCGCTCGACGTCCCGATGCGGTCGAAAGCCTTCACCACATCCGCTCCCGTCTTTTTCTTTATCGCTTCCGCCCAGGCGTACTTGCTATACACGTCGATGACGGTGAGAATGTAACGCATCCCTCGATTCTTTTCGAGTACGGCTGCATGTCGACCAAGTCGGTTCCATAGACATCGAGTCCTTTCGTAATCACCCGCCTCTCGCGTAACGACGTCGGCAGCGCGTGCAATTCCGCAACAAGTCCTTGACGAACGGTCGACGACATGTACGTTTTCTTCTTTTTCTTCTGCATGATCAGAGAAGCTAGCCGATAATACCGGCGTCACGCAATTCATCCTCTATTTCTACTATTTCTCCATCGAGTCCGTTGTTACCGGCGGCTTTGAAGCGTGTAAAAGACTTAGCTCTCCACGAATTTGTTCGGATCGCGCCAATATTTATAGTCTGGCGCCGTCAAAAACGTAGCCCCCTCCCTTCTTCTTTTGACGTAGCCCCCTCCCCTTCTTCTTTTGTTTCATCGTTTCAATCTTTTTCTTCGTATTTCCCCCGCGAAAAGATTTGAGATAATTTCACGATATTTCAGTTTATTATCGCTTGTGTTATACGAAAAATTCGGCATGTATCTCTTCTTGTGCGCGGAAGTTAATTCGAGAATCGTTTTGTATTTCTTCAAATCGTCTTGCGTTACATCATTTAAGTTGGGTCGTCGATCGAAAAGTAGTTCGAGAAGACCTGGCTCTGGATAGAATTTGTGACCCTAAACGTAGAATGCTTCCTCGTCCGGGCGAATTTCCATGATGCTGTCACCGATGTAAGGTCACCCACCTAAATTGTACGGTCCCAAAAATGATATCTCCTAAACCCATTTCGGCATTCCACAAATAGTTTACCAATTCATTAGAATGTTGGCGGCGAACAGCATTATTTCTTCTTTCTTCGAACTCTGCGGGGAGTGTTTCGAAGGAGGGACCTTCTTCTACTTTTGATTTCGATTTGATAGGAACACGCGTGGAAGGTCGAACGGAAGGTGGTGATGGTGGTGGTAGTATGTTATTTTTCTCTCTCTTTGAGTTAGCACTTTTGAGACGGGCGTCGTGAGATAAGTATCGAGTAATCGATTGCGCATCGTTTCGCTTTCTTGCAAGATGTTCATTTTGTTGCGAATGTTTTCACGTGCCTTCGCCACCTCCGTTTTCAATTTCTCTTCCGACGTTTTGATTCGAAGGGGAGCGGGTGGTGAGGAAGAGGGAGGACGCGGTGTCTTTCCACGCAAGCTCTTTTCGCTTTCTCAAGCGCGCTGAGCGTCTTCAAGTCTATGTTTGATCTTTTGTTGTTTTTAGTTGTTTCACTGTCTACGTTTCTTCCTCTTCTTCTTCTCGCGTTTTCGCGAAGTCGTTTTATTTTTTTCACGCGTCCTCCTATTTTGGATTTCACTTTCATCACACCCGCCACACCGAGCGCGGCCGCTCTTTCACCGACACTCGCGTCTCTGGACTTGACCCGTTCCCACGCTGCCTTGGCGAGCGCTTCGTCCGCCCTTTTGCGTTCCTCACCGCCTTTGTAGTTGTGGTAAGCGATGTCGTGTTCTCTACACGCTTCAAAAGGATTGATACCGCGGTCGCCTATAAATCCTTTCGCGATAGTGTCGCCCCCCCCGTCGCGTTCCCGCGACATTGAAATGCTGTCGCACGTACACCATGGCGTAGAGTGAAGTCTATAGCGAAAGAATAGATATTATATGTAACCGTTAAAAATCAGCAGCACCACCACCACCACCGTCCGTCGGCACGAGAAACCGGTCGAAGCCTGATCGGTATCGACCGTTATGAAGCGCACTAGGTTTATATATCACCGCAAAAGCACATCGCCTTAAAATCGTTGAATGTTCTAAAATCGTTTCCGACGTGTTCTTTGTAGATATATTCGAGGTTGTTATCGTCTTGCCGGAAGATGACGATCATATTCGCGTTATCGCGAATCAACTGCTTGGGAATTTTGGTGTACGTTTGACACAGATGGAGCACGTCCGTGTGTTTTTGTCTCCCGGCCGCGAAGTAGGCTTTGATACAGTTTTGTTTTTCGGTGGCGATGTCGTCGAAAATGAAAACACTGTCGGGCGACGCCTCGGCTGGCGGCACGATGCTATCGTGTTGCGAAAACGAACGAAAAGGAAGGAGTCCGTCGCAGACTTGTTTCAAGTACATGTACATGGGCTGCGTGTCTGTTGTGGAATATAAATACACGTTGCGAAACGCCAGTCCGAACTGTCCGGTGAGAAGCGAGACGACCACGTTTGTCATTCCGCATTCGGAAGGTCCCACGATAAAAGCGCGCACGCTATCGGGGAAAAGCGGTCCGTGTCGACTCTTGTTCTCATCGTCTTTTCCCGCCATAAGGCCGTCACGTTCACGACGGGCAGTGTCGCCGATTGTTGAACAACGTTCATCGCCATGCGAAGAAAGAGAGAGACTGTTTGCATGCTACAAAGGGAAACTGTTTTTAAAACGCCATAGGAGAGAGGGAGGGGACAGAGATACCCTACTCGGTGTGTAATAAGGATAAGAAATGAAAAAATACGAATAGAAATACATCATGTTATTGATAATTAAAAAATACAAAGTTGACACATTAAACATGCCTGTTATGGTTGTCGGTGGTAGTCATCGATGCAATCGCCATCTGCACGGCTCTCGCTAACCATTCCGCTGCGTTGCGCGCGCATCCGCTGACGTCCAGCGGAACAAGAAGATCGCAGCAGACCGTATCCGGTGAGGTGGATGTCGATCGTTCCGTCGTCGTCTTGGAGCGTCGCGATGGTACTGTTTTTTTTGGTCTTTCGCTCTTTTGGTTTTGCCCCCTTTCTGGTTTTCTTCGTCTTCTTTTTCGATGTGCAATGCATCGGACAGGGATGACCGCATGCAGAAGGAAAATCGGGGAGACGTCGATTTCTCCTCCTCCATGTCCTCCTCCCCATGTTTTCTTTGATATCAACAAAAACTGAGAGTTGCGAATCGATAGAAGACGAACCAACTTCGACTTCGCCGGGCGAAGCAGATGGATATTCTTCTTTTTCTTCGTTCATCATCTCGTGAAGGAAAGACACGGAATGAAGGCAGTGAGCGAAACACGCGACTTCTTATACGATCACGTTTTTCTTCACCACAATGTCGTCGATTGGTGCGTATTGCACTTCCGTTTTGTAGATAATGACACAATACGCTGTGACGTCAGCTGGCATAGCTGTACCTGTTTCCCGCGTGATTTTGATGTCGGTTTGCGAGGGGAGTACGGCAGACGCTCTGGCGGAGACGTCCCATACAATACTAGGAAACCAAGCATTCAGATACCAATATTCCATTGCCGATACGGGATTGCGATTGTAGTAAGAACGTTTCGCTTTTGCATCATTTCAAAGAGATACGGGTGCCAGTGTTCGGCCCCTCCAGTATAAAATTTTACATTGCATTGAAGTTCGGAATAGGGTAAAACTCGTCGTTTAAATACAGTTTTGCTCTTGTCATATCGTTACCATCCAATCCACCCGAATCTTTTTCAGGTCCCACTCTTTCCCCTTTTGCATCCCAAAGAAAATGTACAGGGGATGGTCCTCTTTTGCGGCAGTCTTCACCGTCCACTGAAACGGTCCCTTTCCTCCATTTGGAACGTTGGGGTATTCGTGAAGTTCCCATCGTCTGAATTGCACTGGGATCGGCCACCGACTGTCCAGCGTTCTCGTCACCGCCAGGGAAGCAGCATCGCTCAGCGTCAAATGAGGCATTCTCCAAATCACATCCGTCACGGTAATCGTTGTTGCGTCTGGTGTTTCGTTTTTCGTCGTGAGACATCGATTATCGTGACGACCTCGAATGAGACCAAGGTCGTGTTTCACGCCAGTCACGATACGTGTGTGATCTTCGAAAAATCCCATCCACAGTCGCAATGGCACGATACCGTAAAATTTCCCGCCGCTCGAACTGAGCATGAGTTTGGTGTTGCAGTTGTCAGACTCGTATAATAAGAGATCTTCGGTCCAACACGCATTGCCTAATGATCTTCTTTCTGCTGGCGAAAGGAAACACATGTTCTTCATCGCGCACGTGATGCCCGGATTTTTCACAACGTCGACGATTACGTTTTTCGTAACGAATTTCGCTAAAAAGAAAAGCGAAACCGTTGTTAATCAATTCGCAGTTGGTGCTCTCTGTGGTGTCCTTCTTGATCCCGCGATGACGAGCGAACTCTCGCAAGGTAAGAGTACGGCGTCCTTATTCATGATAGTAATGCGAATTTCATCGTTATTGCCAAACGATTTAATGTACGGAAAATGTTCGTGAAAGCTTCGTTGACGATGTGGTGTTTTATATTTCCTTGCGGAGAATGTCGATCGCGTGTTCGTCCACAAATTCCGTTGAACACTTGATGATTGGTCTTCATTTTCATCCACGACATTTTTTTTTTCGTTTTTTCTTCTTTAGAAAAATATACCGTAACCCAACACTCGTAAGGTTTGTCGACTGGATGGGATTAACATGGTGAGCGAACAAAGCACTCAAAGCCTCGGTCGCTATACGACCTGCATTTTATAGTGCTTTTTGTCGATGTTCTTTTTAGAAGAAAGCGGCATTGTGATTGCTTCTGGGGTGTACGAATAAGGTGCACGTCAACGGTGTTTCCGGGTACAACGGAATCGGTTGACCGTCCGCGTTCTCTAGTCGAATCGCTATCTCGTCGATCCAACGTCGCGTGACGCGGTGAAAGATTTTTCCGGTCGGCCTTTCTTCGACGATGGCGGCGGGTAAATAGTTCACGTGAAACTGATACAGCACGTGCGCTATTCGATTGTTTATATACCCGTTTTCGATCACGTTACACTTCTCGAACACTTCAAAATCTTTCGCGCTATTCGAAAAAGTGCTTCTTCTCCGCAAAGTCATCGGGAAACTGCGTAGGAAGTTCGATATATGATGATGGATGTCTTCTAAGGTATACGTACCCGGAGGGACGGACAGCACATAGCTTGCTGGAGTTCCCCCACCACCCCCCTCGACAACTTCGTAGTGGAGTTGGTTGTGACCATCCTTCACGTTGCGAATGGTGTGAACGGTGCTGAGATGCACTAACGCGAGCTCGTACACGTCGTTCGACAGGTCGACACCCGGCGCAAACTTCACCGAGATCTCCGGCCCCTTCCCGTACGCATGACACGATCGTCACAAGCTAAATCACCACGTCCGGTGTTTAATCTTCCTTTTTCTTCTTCCATTCGTGAAAAAGAAATTCCAGACATAACTGGCCGCAATTGCTCGTGTTGTATTTTTGAACTTGACGCGTGTTGTATGTCACGCGGTGTCCGCGCGCGTATCGAAGAAATTCTGGAGGGGGCGGAAGTCCGAACGAATCGAATAACGCACCGTTCGGCCTCGTTTCGCGTACGCGACGAAATGAGTACCGTCGCCGCTGGCGTCGTCGAGGTTGACGACGCCGCACTCACGCTCTGCCCTTGTTCTTTTGGACAACGCATCACGCGTAAACACGCCACGAAAATAAAAAAAATGTTCAAAATCTTCTTCGCAAAACGTGTCATTTCCTCGTGCGTGAGCGCTCGACGCGGTACTCCGCTCATTCGTTTTTTCGAGACCTACTCCTCCCCCTCCGCCCCTTCGTATTCCTGTTTGTTAGAAGTATTTTCGCGGCCCTTAGCAACACGCCCGATCCTTTTCGGTCTCTTCCATGATCTTGTTATGACACACCATTTCCGCTAATTCTTGGTTTTTGTTTTTGGCGTTTTTCACAGCGTTCTAATTAGCGGCAGCGCCGCCTGAGACAGTCCCGAGCGCGCTCAGTCCGCATAGAATGCTCGGAATGAGCGCAGGCAGAAACCCGCCTCTCTTACTCTTCCTTCCACGCGCTTTCCTACTCCTCCCTCGTACACCGTTTCCAAGTTAACTCCTGCAGGGCCCACCGACGCACCGACCTCGCAATATTCCGCGGTCCATCGCGGGAGTGATCACAGCACCCGCCGGCGAATTGGTGTCAACGCTCACTGCTCTCTCACCTCTTCGTGCACCTCTCCTCCTCCTCCTCCGTAACTCCCAGTCGGATTGTCGAGTGCAGTCTCTCGTCGTTGTCGTTGTACTCACGGTGCGAACCATGACAGTACTAATACACGAGCGCAAGTGTCGAAATATATATATACACACACACACAAGGTTTCCTTTAAATATCCTTTTCGAATACTCCCTTCGATACCAGACGGCTTTTGAACTTATTCAAATTTTCTAGATCGACAGCGACTTCATTGTCCCACCTTTTGAAATACATTATCATGGTGTCAGAGAAACTCGTCACACGTGCGTCGAGCGATACCATTTTTTGTCTATCTCTGTTTCGAGATTAGATAAACCGTTTTTGACTAGTTCTTTATGCACGTGAAAAAGATCCGTCATCCATTGCGATTTAATCACCACGTCCGAGCTGCTCGTGCCGCCGTCTACTTTGCGAATACGTTTGTTGTGAAAATTGTAATTACCGGAAGAACCTACTTGTGGTAACGTGTCCAAGAGTCTGGGAGGAATTTTCTTTCGTGCGCGGCCACGAGCGCGCTGCATTCGTTCCTCGCGAACGCCTTTAAGTATTTTTCCTGTTGATCAACACGCGTAGAGAGCTTCCTCTCGAGAGCATCGCTTTCTTTTATCACAGTTTCCACAGACTCATCATCTCTCCTCATGCGCTTCACAACACCATCAATTTGTTCATCGACGTATCGCTTCGTGACGGCGTGACGTGCCCGAACGGCATGTCCGAAGACATCCATGAGATCGATGCAGCTGAGAGGTTTGTTTTCTAAATCCGAATATTTATATATTTTTTATTAATGGTTGAATTTGTTCATCAAAAAATCGTGTTTCAAATCATTGTGTGCGGTTTTACATCGCTGAGAGTCACGTCCTCGCGTTGCTAGGCGATCGGAGCATTTTGACCGCCAAAGCGGCGTTTCGATCCACTGTGTACGGTTTTGCAAAGCGAACACTCGCGCCATCTAGTTGCAACGCGATCGGGACAGTTTTAAAAATTTTTACCACCAAAGCGGCGTTTCGACCCACTGTGCACCCTCGCGCCATCTAGTTCCGAGTTCGAAAAGTCGAGTTTTGATCCACAGCGATGAGTCCGCGCGCCCTCTTGCATCAATATGGAAGACTGAAAAAAAATACTCGCGGTGAGGTGCACGCGCGCGCTCTCTCTTAGTGAACGTGTGAGTTTGCGCAAATTTTTTTATTCGAAGCGCATGTTAAAAGAGTGCTGGAATGCTGCACTTGGAAGCGACCGGCGATCTCGAGGGGAGATTGCGCCTATCGGAATGATATGATTAGGTCGACCCGCCCCGCCCACCTCCTGCGCATGGAGCCCCGCTCTGTAGCCAGCTTCAGTCGACCAGACGTGTTTGAATCAAATAGTCGCTCAGTCTGGTTTTTTGAGTAAAGAGACAAGATGTGTAAAAAATGAACCTGTTCGATTTTCGTTACTTCCACTATATCAATACGTGCGATTTTTTCCCAATTGACATGTTTGGCCGCAGCATTTTGCATTACGCTGCGGCCAATAACGACGTTGAGGTTTCTGTTTGGCCCGCGGGGACAACGTCAATAGGTGGGACAATTACAAAAAACACCGCTCCACTACGCATATCACTCGCGGGCCGAACATTCCATTAGGTTTTTGATACTCGCGGGCGCGGACACGCGAGCAAGGGACAAATGCGGTTACGCCCGGATCGACTGCTCGTATTTAAATGAACGTGTCGTGTGCCGTTGCCCGAGGAATTGCGAGACCTGTAGGAGAGTGCCAAAGCACTGTCTGGTCAACGTGCCTCTCCAGACGCACGTGCGTTATTTACTTCGAAATTTCGAAATTGCACTGCGTCGCAACGCTCCGCCGGAGGGTGCGGTGCAGAGGACTCCGCCGCCATCGCCGCCGCCGCGGCCCATCGCACCTCCACCCCCACCACCACAAGGAGTGACGGAGAGGACTGCAGCGTAAAACGCGTCGCCACCATCCCCCCACGTCTACGCTCGCAAGCGATTGAGTTGTATTGATTTTAATATTTTTTTTTTATTTTTTATGTATATCACGGCGGTGATCTAATTCTATATCTCATTGTTGTAGATCTTCAACCACTTTCTATTTCACCTCTACGTGTTCGCCGCGTCAGCGACACGCAGTGGTCAATCGTGAGCGATTAAACGTGAGTTGTATTGATTTTAATTTTTTTCTTTTTTATGTATATCACGGCGGTGATAATTCTAAGAATTATTTCATTGTTGCAGATTTCCAAACAGAAGAAATTATATTTAGTTTAGTTCATTTTTTGTATTTCAATTTTTAAGGTTTTCTATTTTATTTTAATTATTTTTAGTTTAGTTGATTAAATATCAGAAGAATGTTATATTTGAGTACTATTGTATTTCAATTTTTAAAGTTTTTCTATTTTATTTCAATAAAAAAATTAAAACTACATCTTATTTTTATTATGTTTGAGAAAAGGATAAGGAATAGAACTGAAATGAAACAATAATTGTTATATGTTTAATATTTGGTTTATTCACAACATATTCACAATACAATAATTTTAATATGTTTAATCAGAAATCACTGCACAATGCTTCCTCTTCGTGCATGAGCGAGCTCTCCAGCCGGATGGTATCTTGGGTCAAATTCAAAGATCGCACTCTGTGCCTCCTAAGAAGAACTGTGCAGTTATATTTACTACTTTGATTTATTCAGTAATGAGTACATCATTTCATTTTTTTCCATTAGCCCATAGTGTTTGAACCACATGATAATATTACCGCACGTTGTTTCTTTCATTAAGTTCTTGTATTTGAAAATAATTACAATGTAGACATTGTTTTTTGGATTGATCCGAAGAAATGATAAATGCGGTCTTTCTGTCAAGGATTCTTCTTTTCCAATTGTTTCAATTTTTGATGTAAATCTACAAAGAAAAGTATTATTGCATAATTTTTTAAAACCTTTTAACAAAACATATTAAAACATTCATACTTTTCATTCATACCTTGTCGGAAGAAATACATCAAATGTCTCGTACAATGTCGCTACAAATGATGATTTTTATAGACGTCGCTCACAATGAGATTAATGTCAGTGATCTAAAAAAATTCCTTTTGGTAATTGATGCATGTTAAGTCGAGTTGTTGCGGCTTCCATTTTTATCAAAGCTTGCCACGGTCTAAACAATAAAAATAATAATTTTTAATGACAACTCTGTGTAAAAGCAACTACAACGAAACAAAATTATTTTACTTACTCGGAAGTTTTCTTTGATGAGTATATAAACACTGCACTATTATGAATTTGTGTGGTCTGTTTGTCACATTAAATTGCATTGGAAACAATGCGTTTTCTTCTTGTCTTTGGTTGAATGAAAGAAGCATTGTGGTGTTTGATATACTATCTCCTTCGCTTTCTTCCACCAGAGCTATTGCCAGATCGTTATCCTCCTATATTTATATAATTCCATCGTATAATTTTTGAGCATCTCCTCGTGCTTGTTTTTTAATAGCTTTGGGCGACTGTTCACTGTTAACGATCGAGTGAGTGAGCGTTGCTCGGATGGAACCCCTTTTAAACCCCTTGGCGTGTTGAGATTATCAAATTTCCAGTGTGTGCCCCCACTATCTCTTCCGGTGCTAACGACGTCCTGCTCCAATTAGAATTGCCGCTGATGATGATTACGGCGGCGAGTGCTTCCACTATCTCTTCCGGTGCTCGAGTGATATCAATGACGTCCTGCTCCAATTAGAATTTTCACTCATAATGTCGCCGGCGTACTGTTCTTATCGCTATCGCTTGCGGTGCTCGTAGTTATAAAACATCGAGTCCGCAGAACTCTGCTGTTAGTCGTACGTTCGGCATGCCCGCGGTCTGTGCCGACGTTTTGGTGTACTTGTTTTACCTGGCGCTCCTCTTGTTAATCATTTACACGGTGATAGTGACCATCTAGCTGATTGACGTTTTGCAACGCTGTGCGTGTTAGTAAATTGACGTTTTGTAGTGTTTCATAGTTTCGTTTTGATAGTTTTTTTTACTTTTTTGTTTCCGTAGGGAGACATCTTTGACATTTTTTCATATATTGTGCTGTTTTTTCTTAGGAAGACGCATAAATCGCGATCGGCAAACGATGACTTCCGTTATTGCAAACGCTCTCCAATGGACGGACGTCGTGGAGTCTTTAAACGGTCGTGTATTTCGCGGTGTCATTTTGAATCCTCCTCCCCCACACGACATCGCGGATCCGGTCGAGTTTCTCAACCGTTGTCGTGTTCCCTTCCATCGTAAGATGTTTGAAGAGCTCAACAACACTCTCGATCGACCTAGTTTCAAAATTTTCGCGCAATTCGAGTGTCAGTTTTTGATTGAGAAAGAGAACGTCGAGACGCACGAAATCGTAGGGGTGCTGCAGTCCATCTTTCTTTCGGCACGGACTACGGTGTTAACCCGAGGTGATGACATTTCGGAATTTTTCCTTTCTCGTATCGCGCAACCTATCGATTCCAAATTCGACGAGTTTTCCGAGAGAGATTCCGGAAAATCGTTGGCTCTATCGTCGCTCTTCATGTTTCGGCTCACTTGTTCGAACCTATCGCTCATTCTGGCTCTTCTTTTCTTCCTCTTCCGGCATCCATCGCGGGACGTCAGGCTGTGATCAACGTGCAAAATCGAGACAAGAAATGTCTTTTTTTTATTTAAAAAGCGTTCGTTGTCTGTTTCCGACGACAAACGATCTTTGGATCGCATTTTACAAGTAATTTACAAGCCTGCCATGGGGTCATTTTCGCATCCTGTGTACGCGTCCGTCCACTTCTTTTTCATCATCAGCGTGCACGCTCGTCCCAGCAGGCGGGGGTCAGTAGATTAGTATTATTTTCATTTAAACTTTTTTTAAAAACTTTTTTAATTATTTTATGCTTAGACACTTTTAATGTAGTAGTAGGTAGTTTTCACTTTTTATTTTATGATTCGTTACTTTTCAAGTAGTGGTAGTAGTAGTAGTAGTAGTAGTAGTAGTAGGGGAGAGCGTTTGCAATCGCATTGAATACGGGAGGACGAGGTGTCGACACGTCATTCGTCCATCGACAATCGTCATGGAACGGCTTGGAGTAGAAGAAGAAGCGAACGATGAATGGAAGAAGCGGATGATGGAGAACTGGGTCAGTCTCCGCGACGCCGCCGCTGATCTCGGCACCATCGCTCACAAATGTAGTCTTCAGCGAACCTACTACGTTGATGCCTATCACTCGATCGCCGACGTCGCCCTTGATGTGACGCGTACTGCTCGACGCTGTCACGAGGAAGGGCAAGCAGATTACGATATGGAAGAAGAGACGGTAAAGGGGAAAATGCTCTTCACGATCTCGCCGTTGCATTTCGCGATAAGGTGCTGTGGATATATGGTTCTCGGTGAAGTGACCTCCTGCCCGAGCTGCGAGTGTCTGGATGACGGTTTATTCGTGCGCTATTGCGCCATCCAGGAAGCTCCAAACGCCCCCTGCGTCTCCTTCGTCATGGGGGACCCCCTTCCGTTTCCAGTCGACGGCGATAAGCAATCACTGCCACCCCACCTCTCGCACGAGACGGTGGAGCTCGATAAAAGCAGTACTCCTCAGCCGGAAAAAATTATTCTCACAGTGCACGCTGAAGTGTTAGCGGTCATCGAAACTCTCGGTCACCTCCTTCGAGATCCGTACGGTGACGCACTGAGACGGCGAGTCTCCCGCGTCCGTCAAGTCATCCAGTCTCTTCGCCCGCCGTCCGAAAATAATCCTCCGACGTACTCTCCTTCTCCATCTCCAGCTGGCAGTACTGTGTACTGATGGCCGAGTTGGATCGTGTCATACAACGTTGCATCAAGACGGCTGTTCTCTTCTCGGACTCGACGATCGGTCTCTGCAGCTTCTACCCATCGACTTTCTAAAACATTGGGCCCGAAGGACTGTGTTCCACCGTCTGTCGAAAGACGTGCAACGCGACCGAGACATTCGTCGACTCCTGCCTTGTCTTCGACATTACAACAACAACGGGGACGCGCACATCGACGACAACCCCGTGGCCGAAGTGGAAGTGTTTGCAGTGTAGACGAGAAGAAATACTGCCTTGTTTCGAACACGCGCACATCGAGTCGCCGCCACCGAAGTGGAAGTGCATCGAGTGTCGCAGAGAGGACTTTTGAGTAAGTTTAAAAAACAAACAAAAAACTTTTAACTATTCGTTAAGGATTTTGAAAGAATTCACAAAGGAATTACGAAAAGAATTCTGAAAAAATCGGAAAAGGATTTTTTTGTATAATCGTTCAATAAAAAATACTTCTTTCACTTGTACTTTTTTTTCATTTTTTTCCTGTCACCGCCTTGTAGGGTTTCCTTCTTTCTTTCCAAACTAGATATCTACAACAACAACAACAACAAAACAATTCATATTCTATTATGAAAATAAATAGGTCCTTTCAAAAAAATATATAGTGTTCAAAATACGCGCGCGCGCCACCGCCTCTCTCTCTCTCTCTCTCTCTCTCTCTCCTCCTTCCCCGCCGACGCTCGCAGAGCGCGCCGCCAGCGTCTGTCTTTCTCTCTCTCTCTATCGCTAACATCCGGCGGCGGCGACTGCTGCTTGGGGGCTCATTAGCGCCGAGCGCGCGCGAGCCGCGCTATCGGCAACGGACATCCGCATCCGGCGGGGGGCCGCCACCAGAGCCCGAGCCCGCGCCGGCCGGCCCAGCGCGAGCGAACGCGTACCGGGCCGGACGGCGGTGCCGGACCCTCATGTCTCCCCTACTGCGGACATATTTCAGCGGATGCAAAATTTCATATGGCGAACTTTGGATTGTTTTTATAGAAATATTTCTTTCCACATTTGTATCGAAAGAAAACGTGAATAAATAAATTGTGTGCAGTATAAATTGCATGAAGTGCAAATAAATTGCATATAGTGCATACACTTTAATGAACATTTAGATCACCCAAATTTCCAGGAAACTGTAAATTGACTTTCATGTAATTTATATTGAACAATAAGAATTTAGAAACAAACTTATTCTTGTAAGTTTTTGAGTTTGCTTCTTTCGCCTAACCTTGAAATATTACACCAAAAATTGTATTATTTTAAAAGTTTTATGAACCAATGAATTATGAGCGTTGAGCTTAAAAACCGTGCAAGAGTCGAGAGTATTATTATATTTTTAATATAATTCATATATGTTAATTTTCATAAAAATATGTTCCATTTAATGAAAAAATTCAATATAATTGTTTGCACCAAAAATTGTAGTTTTGTATAAGAAGACAGTATTTTTCGGTTCATTTTTTTATAGGAAGAAAGTATGAGTGATGGTATTGGTCCGGTTGCAAAGAATTGAGTGGGCGGGCAATAGGAAGAAAGCAAAAGAAAAAACAGAATGGGAAAATGAGGTCAAAGAAGACATCAAAAGTTGGCTTATTATTCGCATGAGCAATCAATCAGAAATCTATCGTTGACACAAAGCTAACGTCGTTCATTCTTCAAGCATACTATCAGTGAAACCGCCACATAAAACTTATACATACCAAACATGCCATTTACTACATGCAACAAGAAATTAGCGTCAAGAACAAAGATAAAAACAGAAACATATTACACTTCTAAACGACACAGTCAAGGGCGGGATATCGGATCTTTTATTTGGGGGGCAAAGGGTCCCCCAGGATATGATAGTAAAATATCCCCTATACCAAATGATATATGAGTAGTTACACTTTAACATACAAATTAGATTTTTGAAAGATTCCTTGGCCCCCAACTCACCACCCTCTTCTACAGCCAGAAACGAGTTTTTTTTTTAATTATTTCGTCAACTTTACACTTTATCTGATTGAAAAATATGAAAAAAAGGAAAAATTTAAAAATTTTTTTTTAAAATAATTTATACTCTCAGAAAAACATGTTTATTTTTTCGTATATATATATATATATATATATATATATATATATATATATATATATATATGAGAAATTTATGTGTTGCTGAGGAAAAGAGGATCCGAGATTTCAACGGAAATATACGTCTTCGGGTTCCCTGGTACCAAAAAGAGGTTATTATTTTTAAACGTCCATCCGTCCGTCCCTCCTGTGAAAACCACTAGCGCCTAAACCTTAGTAGGATTTTTCCTAAATGGGTATTCCCCGGTCTATCTGGCTCGACTAGAGGCGCTGCGAGTTTGAAAAACTTGCTTCAAAATTTAGAGTTTACATTAAGCCCTCCGGACATTTTCTAAATTTTCTCAAAAATGGCTCCAAATGTTTTCTTTAAATTTCTTGTAAAAATAGATAAAAATACACTTATAAAGGTGTAATAGGTCCTATTTTCACTGTCTATGAATTTCATCTAATTCTGAATTTTCGAAAAATGCAAAAATTTGATTTTTTTCGGCGTCTTCCTACAACTACAAAATTGGCGATACAGATGTTTCCTTCCATTGAAATTTGTTGTCCATAATTAGTTCTTTCATTAAGGTCACGTACATTCTTCTGAAAGATTTTAGTAGTTTTCTCGCAGTATTGCGTGCAATATTTGCAATTTTTAAAAATTACAAAAACAAGATTTTCTCAAAACTGTTCCACTTTTTTTCTCTACACTTTTGGTCGGCGTTGTGCTAAATACACTCTTTAAGATGAAATAAATGCCATATTGCTTATTCTTTTGTTTTTTCAAAAATTACTAAACTGTAATTTTTTACTTGTCTCACGTCGTTAATAATTACTAGGGCCCGGATAATTATGTACTAAAAAGGGAACGCAGCGCTCTACAGCGCTTGGCCCCCACCCATTTAGAAAAATGCATTAATACATTATTCGTCATTATTACACACCATGTGCCACAATATTTTTACATTCTATTGTATACACTACAATCAGAAGTTTGTCCTTTAAATTAAGTCCGTCAAATATGTTTGTTAACTTATTTCTGTCCCATTGCTGCTTATGCGAGATCAACTAATATTTCCCTAGGTCCGATAAAATAAAATGAGTTATGGTCAAATAACTCGCATTATAATACTTGATATTCAACAGTCTTTAGCTATAGGTAAGCAAAAACACTGTTTCTCCTCATTACTTTTGGCACTCTTCACTTCACTATGCACATTGCATATTTGAAAGAATATTTGCAATCTGAACCCGAATAACTTTTATTTTAGTAATATTATATTCAACGTTTTTCGTTTTGCGTGGTTTAACTCTTAGCAGTCGTCACAACTGCTTTAACTCTCAGCAGTCGGTCATGTTCGCTGCTGGTCATGGACCTGTTATTTTTCAACTGTTATTAATAACAGCTATTACGAGTCAACAGTTATTGTGATAGCAGTTATTGAAGAAAAGGTGTTAAGCCCTTCTCTATCGCACCGTTGGGAAAAGACTCTGTAGTGACCGTAGAACTGTGACTAAACTTGTGTCTATGCAAGCGCGTTGTGAGCAGGGCAGCGAATTCTCTTCCTGCCTACCCGCACGGTAGAATTTCCACTCACAGCAAGCGGCAGAGCGCGTGTGTTTTGTTGACGAGTTAACAAGCGAAAAAAAGTGATTACTATTTAGCAAGTTTTTATTTTTCATTTTAAACTAGTGTTCTGTGGATTATTGTTACTTAATTTTTTTATATTCAAATCGGATTTTACCTTACTATTAAGCTGGCTTTACACTTGCAAGAAAACGGCGAGCAATATTATTTCGCAAGAAAAGTTGCCAATGTAAACATTGCGGCAATAAATATTTCTGATGTTGGCAATATTTCTTGCTAGATATTCCGGTCGTAATGTAAACTCGTGTGTTTCCGTCCTCGGAAAGATATTGCCGGCTGTTGCTGAGACTAGAATTGGATTGAAATCTGAGCAAGATATTGCTCGATGAAGCCAGTGATGACCCCGGTTACATACGCAGGAAGTACGGTTAAGGTAGTATATAAACGTATTATTTTGCATTGTTATATGCGTTTTTTTCGTAAAATGGGTGTGTGAAAAAGGTTTAATAAAATAAAGGAAGTAGTAATAAATATTATAAACTCTCTATGTTGATTACCCTCCCTAATTATAAATTTTTACGATAAAAATATAAAATATTTAATTAAATAAATTTTAAATTAATTTATAATACATAAAAGTAGTTATAGATTTTTAAAACTTTATACCGAATTAATAATTGAACTTTTTATAAAAAGAAACTTTCTTTCGTGCTCTCAAACGCTCTCACGTGAATCGAAGTCCACGAAAATATTTTGTTTTATGAAAAATATTGAGGCTCCTGTACCGAATTTGCACAAGTCTCCTTTTCCTTTCTTCTTAAAATATAGTCACACCTCCTCACAAAATGTCGACGTTTCTTTCTCTTCATTCTCTTCACAATCGCTCTCTTCACAACGACTCGCTTCTCCGCCCTTCTACCAGCCAGTCGGAAAGTGAGGTATAACCTCACTTTTAAGTTCACGAGCCATTTTCCTCGTGACGTCACCAAACACGGCAACAAAAAGTTCTAATGTAAAACGATCGGCAATATCTTGTCGGAAAGATCTTCCCATCTTTCTGGCAACATATTACCCCGTCTTCTTCTTGCTAGTGTAAAGATAACCACAAGAAACAGCAACACATTGCCGAAAGATATTGCGCGAACCTATTGCTTGTGTAAAGCCAGCATTATGACAGATACAGTGAACTAACTACAATGTACACCGTTTTCTGGTTTTAACGATGTACAAAAGAGACAACGTTTGAAAAAGGCTCGCCCTACTTCAATGTTGAGTACCGTTGTGCATCGTCTTGGCGAGAAAAATGTGAGAAAAGTCACTCCTTCGTGGTATGATACGAACAAATGGCCAAGAGGCTGTGAAGTTAAAGTTAAGCTTTATTGTCAATTAAGGAAAGTACTTGGACTAGAGATGGATATTTTGAAATGAAACATTTATCAAAAGCTATACAAAATCATGAAATGCCAAAAGATCACATACGTATTTCAGTGAATCTTAAACGCCTGGGGAAAAAATTGAATCCGATTTCTAAATTATCAGAGCAACACAAACTCGCAACACTTCTTTACAATCTAAACATCTTGAAACTACGTCGGGGTGTTTCTTGGAAGTAATAAAATGAATGTAATGATATCAGTGAGAAAATTGTATTGGATAAATTGAATGATTTTTTTAATGGAATGAGGTGGGGCATGCCTACATGCCTCCTTCCCAGGATCCGGCGCTATTCAGTATTGTTTTGACGAACCTGAACCCGTCCATAAGTCACCACTAAACGAAACCCCGGTCAAATTTCCTTCGTGTATACTTTCTATTTTGTGTCTAAGAGAAGAGGGAATGCTATTGAGCTCTCCCCGTCCCCAGACTTAGTTCCAAAGCGTACATATCAAGCAAGATATCAATGTTTAGTTTTTTTAGAAATCGATCGACAGGATAGAGTATTAGGAAGAATCGCGGCCACCGGGTATAAGAAGGACATAAAACGTATTTTTACGCATTTCACACATTAAGGTTTAATAAACACCGACGCGTGAGATTAATCCTCAGGGAAAAAGAATCACGTTCACTACTTCCAAAATTAAAAAATGAAAATCTTCCACGTGAGGGAAAATCGTGATATAATCACCGCTAAAATCGCGGCAGCGGTAGCGTGAGCGAGCAGGCAGTGCGCGTATTAACTACTTCCGTTTCCGCCGTAGCACGACACGCACTACCCTCATCCCCTCCCTCTCATCGACTAAATCCACCCCTCCCTCGCTTTGCCCCTACGCCCCTCGCCTCGCACATGCCACTTAACCCCACAGCCCCTCGATCCTCCCCACCCTCTTCTCCCTCTGCACCTCCTCAGCGTCGCCACACCATCACGACCCAGTCTCACCGCTTCGCCCGTCTCCCCTCCCTTTCACCCCGGCAATCCTGCTCTTGCCTTCACTCTCTACGGTTTCCCACCAACACCACCACCCCTTAACGACCCAGTCTCACCGTTTCGCCCCGTCTCACCACTCCCCTTTCACCCCGGGAATCCTGCTCTTGCCTTCACTCTCTACGGCCTCCCCCCAGCGCCACCACCCCTTAACGACCCAGTCTCCCGCTTCGCCCCGTCTCACCACTCCCCTTTCACCCCGGCAATCCGCTTTGCCTCCACTCTCTACGGCCTCCCCACGCCACCACCCCTTAACGACCCAGTCTCACCGTTTCGCCCCGTCTCACCACTCCCCTTTCACCGCTGTAATCCCGCTCTTGCCTTCCACTCTCTACGGCTTGCCCACCAACGCCCCACCACCCCTTAACGACCCAGTCTCACCGTTTCGCCCCGTCTCACCACTCCCCTTTCACCGCTGCAATCCCGCTCTTGCCTCCACTCTCTACGGTTTCCCCCCAGCGCCACCATCCCTTAACGACCCAGTCTCTCCGCTTCGCCCCGTCTCACCACTCCCCTTTCTCCGCTGCAATCCTGCTGTCGCCTCCACTCTCTACGCCCCCCCAGCACCACCACTCCTTAACGACCCAGTCTCTCCGCTTCGCCCCCTTAACGACCCAGTCTCCCGCGTCGCCCCGTCTCGCACCACCCCTCTCACACCAGCATCCCTCAGCCCCCTCTCCCTCCTCTCTACTGCTGTCGCCCTAGCGTCGCCACCCGTCCGTTGGCCCGGGGCCCTCGCCCTCGCGGCGAATATCGACCGCCGGCAACGCCCTCCGCCGCTGCCGCGTCATGCGCTGGCCCTGGCGGCGGGGAGGACGAGAAATGCCTCCCAGTCTTGGGCCCAAAAGAGACGTCATTTCCTCTGTTCCTTAATTAAAATTGGTGTAAAACAACAATTAATTATCACACTAGAGTAGCAATAGCAAAGAAAAAGCCTACATAATCTTTTGCCGGGCAAGGTGGCACTTTGGATTCCAGTATTGTTACCCTTCCTAGGAAGAGAAGCTGCGATGTTGACGCTCGCATGGGTGTTTCTGTGTGAGTGTGCTTTCTGGAAGGCATACTACGCAAATCACAATGTAATTACATATTTACTATTGAATATTATAATTAATTACTCACTTGAACTATGGTCACTGGTTATTGTGTCACTGTTGAAATTCACCGGTAAGTGCGGAAACAGAACGAAAAATTCAATACGCTTCTCTTTTTTCGTGACTTTTGAGATAACACATTCAAAAATACAATATTACAAATTATTGTCAGATTAGACAGGCAGAGAGTTGCAAAACGCCCCATTATCCTATTTTCTTAAAAATATACCTAATGCGCCGTTCTTTGCACTTAATATTGTTTTGTTATTTTATCTTAAACAAATTAATGAGAGAGTAATAAATGCTACAAAAGTTCGAAGTCGTTATATAGACCGTAATACGTTTTGGGGGTTCCTAATGAAAAAATTGTTTTATAAAATCCGTCCGTTTGTGTATCTGCCTTTATGTGATAAACACTAGCGTCTCTTTAAACCGTAAGTAGAGTTTTCCATAAAAAGGAGACACCCAGGTCATTGTGATCGAAACGTTTTGTCCGGTGAATTTGAAACTAATTTTACAATTTTTTAGGGTACATCAGATGGAGCTAGGAGTATTTCTAGGATACTAATTTCCAACGCACGCAAAAACTGAAAGAAATATATATAAAACATACACACACACACATATTATCTGCAATGCGCGCCGAAATTGAGAACCTCCACCGTTTGAGAGTTGACCGTGGTTTCATTAGATACACAGAAACTTGGGGAAAATCCAAAAACAATGAACCAGTTTTGGTTTGGACTAAATAATGAAAATATTTTGTTGTATTATTTCAGCTATTTTCATACCGCGCGACGTAGTGATTTCTCATATGAAGTGCGAGTCTGCTTACGAGATATGCGACGGCAAGCCACCGAGAATGATGCCCTTCGCGTTTAAAGCTTTGCTTTTCACATGTTGCGTCACGAAACAGCAATTAGTTGAAATTCTTGGCAAGTAAAGAACTATTGTATAGTGTATTCGATATAAATTGAAGTATATTAATGCCATATTCGTGAATAATGGTAAATTATTTAATTTTTTAGTTTTACGAAAATATTTTCTTTGATGTTCCTGAGCAGTGTGCGTGATATTATACGGGATACCATACCATTTGGTCAGGTTTTCTTCAGTAGTATTTTTTCTGCTGCAGGCCACTAGCATTGTCGAAATTTTTCGAATAATGGCAGCATTCTTTTCCTTAACTGTTTTTCTCAACGGAATACAGTTGCTTATGAAGAAGGCAAAAGTACGATATTGGTTAAAACTTCTGTAATTTTTAAAATTGCAAAATCTATTCTTAAATTTTGAAAAAATCTTGTTTTTGTAATTTTTTAAAATTGCGAATTGCACTATGCAAGAAAAGTGTAAAATTCCCAAACAATGTACCTGACCTTATGAAAGAACTATTTATGCAAAACAAAATTATTTGTAGGAAAAATTGTCTTCAATTTTGTAGTTGTAGGAAGCGCCGAAAAAATCGAAACTTGCAATTTTCGTAAATTCAGAGTTAACGGTGAATATCAGTCCTATGCCAACTTTTTTTTAATTTTATTTTATTTTATGTCGCATCAACTACAAAAGGTTATTAGCGACAACTACACAATAACATTAATATTTTTGTACATGGGAAGTTATAACATTTATAGCAACATTTGCATCACGTTATTAAAGTTTATACACATGTCTTATATATCCCCGTACAATTTTATGCTCTTCAAAAATTTGAGAAACCGATTGCATTGTTCTCTGTCCTTTAGCACACTTAACATGTCGTTCTTAACACCATGTCTTGTCCGGTCAGTCTCAAACCTGGGGCACAGAAATAAATGATTAACATACATAGAAACATTACACATATTACACATAACAGCTGTTTTTCCTGTGATCAGATGGGCATGTGTGAGCTTGGTGTGACCTATTCTGCATCTAGTTAACACAACCTGGTCAGCTCTGCAGAAGAATGTGGCTGTGTCAAGAATGTGGCTGGGTTATAATCATCGTATTCACATATACTTCTTAATTTACATCGGGCGTTGTTATTCCATTCCTGTCTGTCCAATTCTTGTAATTTTCTCTTGATGTTGGCGTGATAGTCCTGTGGTATTATGGGAAGGTTACTTCTTTCATCAAGTTGTGCCGCCTCTTTTGCAGATCTGTCTGCCAGCTCATTCTCCGTGATACCCACATGAGCCGGGATCCATCCAAAAATTATATTTTTACCCCTTAAAGTCTCTGCAAGCGCGTTGTGAGCAGGGCAGCGAATTCTCTTCCTGCCTACCCGCACGGTAGAATTTCCACTCGCAGCAAGCGGCAGAGCGCGTGTGTTTTGTTGACGAGTTAACAAGCGAAAAAAAGTGATTACTATTTAGCAAGTTTTTATTTTTCATTTTAAACTAGTGTTCTGTGGATTATTGTTACTTATTTTTTTTATATTTAAATCGGATTTTACGTTACTATTAAGCTGGCTTTACACTTGCAAGAAAACGGCAAGCAATATTATTTCGCAAGAAAAGTTGCCAATGTAAACATTGCGGCAATAAATATTTCTGATGTTGGCAATATTTCTTGCTAGATAGTAAGGTTTTATGACTCTTCTTGCCCTGGCTCGTGCTGATTTAAACTTGAATTGATTTTCATTTGTGTTATGTTTCTTAAACACATTAAACCAGTGCTTGTAATTTTTAACCGCTTCTTCACATCCATTAGTCCACCAAGGTAGTTTCTTCTTTCTTTTAGTATTTTTTGTTTTGGGTATAGTCACATCCGCTGTCGACAGTATAAGTTCTGTAAAATTGCTCACAATATCGTTTATTTGCACAAAATCGTCGATGTTCAATTACTTAAGGTTCTGAACTTTGCTCGCAATGATGTCTTGGTACGACTTCCAGTTGGCCTTTTTAAATATCCATCTGGGCATATAGATGTCCTCAGGAATAATCGAATTATCATATGACAATGCTATAGGATAATGATCACTGTTGTGAAGGTCTTCCATCACGTTCCATTTTAGATATCTGACCAAAGTTGGAGTACAGATGCTTAGGTCGATGCAAGATGAGTTGCCGCTACCCGCATTGGAGTATGTCTGTTTTCTGCAATCGTTCAAGACCATAAGATCTTCATTATTCGCAAATTCACCAACAATTTTCCCTCTACGATCTGTTCTACTTGATCCCCAAAACAAGTTGTGACTATTAAAATCGCCGGATATCAATACCGGGCCAGATATTTGTGAGTATAAATTGTCTAGGTGGCGAGATTCTAGCTGAAACGCATTAGGAATGTAAACGTTGCACAGATGAAAACTACTACCGCCAATATGCAGCCGTATCACACATACTTCTAGGTCACTTGTAATAGCGCATTCACTGCACTTGATCAACGTATGAACATAGATCGCAACACCGCCACTGGCATTTCCACATATCACTCTGTTTTTATAAAAACATTGATAACCTTTTATATTATAATGGTACTTATTTTTGAAATTGGTTTCTTGGATGCACAGTATATCATAGTTTTCGTCTTTTAGAATCTTCTGAAGAAATTCATATCTAGTGAAAAAACCGTTCACATTTCATTGTAAAATTCTTATCTTCATATTTGAAGATCTTCGCTTGTTAATTCGTCGTTGTCAGACGATTCTTTTGAAGAATCTGAGAGAACTGGGTCCTTAAGTTTCTTCATAATTCTCGTAAATCTTGATTTTATTCCTCTGTCAGAGAGTAATGGATATATTTCTTTGAGCATTTCAATTAGCTTGCCTGTCTCTTTGGTGTAACTGAGAGATATTTGAAGAGGGTTACTTAAGCCGTAAGTATTTTCCAGAAAGTCGTTTAGTTGCTCGTACGTTAGTACATTGTTGAATCCTTCTATTCTTTCTTTCACTGTGGCTAGTTGCTCCACTATGCTTTTCTTGTTGCAGACGCTACTAGCGGTGTTCTCCCTGGATACCTTCCTCTTCTTTTTCTTTGTTTGTTTTGCCGCACCGTTATTTTTTCCTCGGGACGGTTGAATTGTTCTTCCTGAAGTTCACTTGAATTGTTGCTGGGAATACTTGTGATCTGTGATAAGGCTCTCTTAACAGGCTTGCCTTGGTCAAGTGGGGGAAATCATGGTAACTAGGAACCTTATCTCTTTGTTCGTTGTCAGCGGCTACATTGTTATCAATTATCTCTTCCGATTGGTTGAGGTTAATGTCTCCTACATTACAGTTTTTGGCAATATGACCTTCTTCCTTGCAGTGAAAGCACTTAATTATTCCGCTTGTCATGTAAATCCAGTTTCTTTCTTCTTTGTATGTGATCAGTATGGCTTCAGGAATCAAACTTAATGAGTCTTCCGGAACGAACACCTGTCTACGGAAACTTGAGATATGAGTGAACTGTTCTTTACCAAAACCAGCTCTGAGAAACGACACTTGAGAACTGCCTATCACTTTTAATTTATCTAGTTCATCTTCAATTACTGCATTAGGAATCATAGGATAAACATTTGAAATTACGATACGTTTCTGTCTATTCACAAGAGACGGAATATTTTGGGAGGAGCCCTCAATATTAATAGTCTTGTGCCTCTCTGTTAATTCATTCACAAACTGCTTACTGCTCAAAAATACACACACCCTGTTATTTGAGATTTTTGAAGCATACGTGATGTGACTAGGCGGAACAATCGATGCTAAAGCTTCTACGTACCTTTCGAGGGGTGTGCTGTGGTCTTTGCCTTCAATTATAATAATAAAGAAAGAAGGTTCGCCCGAGTGGGCATTGAATGTTCATTTCTCTTTGCCATAATGACTCAGAGATTTGCTGTTCTTTGTACAGATTTCTAAGTGGTATCGTTCACATTTTTTGTCACATAGTTCACAGACACAATTTTCTCCAGGGCTGTGGAAATTCTTTGTCTTGCACACTTTATGGTGGAAACCATGTATCGCAAAACGAGTTACTAAATGTCTTTGTTCCTGATTTGTGTTTTCCCAGTTCCTGTTCATCATTGCACCCGTAGAGTAGAAGTCGTCATGTATTTGATATTGTTTCTCTCTTCTGTCTTTGAGCAGCTTGTTGACCGCATCCGTATGTGGTAACAGGAATTGTAGCCTAAGGTCTTCAATGAAGAAAGTCTCCTTTGCCAGCACGTATGCTAGTCTGGAGGGTGCTGTTTTTCCAATGCCTAGTACAGCTTTTAGGAATCGAGCTTTACTGTTTCAATTCTTTTCAGGTCACTGACTTGTAGGTTGTCCCAGATCATACATATTCCATACGTGACAATAGGTGAAATTGTTGTTTCAAATATGGTTTTTGCTGTAGTTAGAGACAATTTCGTGATATTTTTTAAGCTGAGTATCGCTTTTGTAGCGGCTGCGTTTTATCTTGAATGTGCTCGCTGAAGGATTTTGCCGTCGTTTGTAGTGTCATGCCAAGGTATTTAAATTTAGGTACTACCTGAAGGGCTTCATTTTTCAGAGTTAGTGTATCGTCTGAAGCGAGTCTTCCTCCTTTTCTAAAAATCATTTGTACTGTTTTTCCCTTGTTAATGTCAAGGTGATTTTCATCGGCCCATTGCTCTAATTTCATCAGGGTATTTTGCAGATCTGCTTTGTTCCTGCTTCCGAGAACCATGTCATCTGCATACATGATAAGTACTGTCTCCAGCGACTGCTTTAAGATGTTTGTGATGTCTGAGGTCATGATATTGAAGAGCATAGGGCTAATGGGATCGCCCTGAGTACCCATTTATCTGCTTGATGGGACTTGATTTGGTGATTCCGTCTTCGGTTTCAATCATGTTGAAACTCAATATGTTTCTTATTACTACGACCAGTTGGTGTATCTCCTGTAAGTCTTCCAATTTTCTAATGAGTATCGCTCATTTATCCTGTCGAAAGCTTTCTTGTAGTCTACAAAGACTGCGTAATATTTTCCCTTCGGTTTGGTTAGTGCTGTTCTATTTCATTCATCAGGCATTGAACTGCCTGTTGTGTGCTTCTCCCTCTCCGAAAACCGAATTGGCAGTCAGGTATGGGTTTTATTTCCTTTTCTAGCCTTAGTGTTATAATTCTGCTGAAAACTTTAAATATGTTGTTTTCTAGAGCAATTCCTCTGTATGAGTCGGGATTGTTTGTGTCTCCTTTACCTTTATACAAAATTTTTATTTTCGTTTTATTATCTTTAAAGTTTTCTCCATCCGTCAGGTATTTCTCTTGTGGTTAGAACTTTGTTGAAGAGGTCTTTCCAAATCGGTTTTAGAGACTCTAGCGTAGTCTTAATGTGCTCATTATAGATATTGTCAGGGCCTGCCGCTTTCCCGTTTTTTGTCATTTTGACGACTTTTTGTATTTCTTCCCCAGTTATTGGTGATGCGTCTTTGCAACTTGTCATAGAATTTTTGAGATCATAAGCTAAGAATTTATTATCTCTGTTTACGATTTCTTTGAAATGTTTTTCCCATACAGTCATAGGTATCTCTTGTGCTTGTATTTTGTGCTTCCTGCCTCTTAAGGCCACAAATGGGTCTGATTTTGCTTCTTCCGCTAGTTTCTTACTTTCCAATTCTATGAAATCTGTTTTCCGTTGTTTGATGAATGTTTTATATTCTTTCCTCTTTTTTGCGTACTCCTTCAGATCATCTTCGTTTCCTTGTGTCCTGACTTTGTGTAACACTTGTAGCGTTACCTTCCTAAGTTTGTAGCATTCATTGTTGAACCACGGCTGCGATTTTCTTGGTTTTGCCTTCAATTATAATACCTTGTTCCTTCTCCGGGTACATGGCATTGAGAACGACTCAGTTGTAACTTGGACGGCCGGTGTGGTTTCCTTCAACGGGCTGGCTCCTGTAGTCAGAGGCCTGCCCTTGGGTAGCGGCTTCTGCATCCGCCATTTATTTTCTGTTCCCCATTCACAATGAGAAACAGGTAGATCGTAATCAGAACAGTTATATGCACTGAAGTATACTCACTTTACACTGACACTTAAACTTCTTGAGTTCGATGAAAACACGTAAACGAGTCACAGACCGCGGGGTTCTACTGAACGGAGCACACGATGATGCCTCGACCACTGCTGCCGAGCGAATGTATGCCAACTTTATAAATTTGTTTTCCTCTATTCTTGCAAGAAATTTAAAGAAAAAATCCGGAGCCGTTTTTGAGAATGAACTTTGAAAGTGTCCTGGGGTTTTGAGTAAAGTACCCCCAAATTTTAAAGAATGTTAGAGTGAAAGTTATAAAATGCGGAAAAAACGACTAATTTTCGAAGAAAAACTCTTATTTTCGGGTTCCAGTAATGAAAAAGTGGAGAAATCCAGTTGCTAAATTTAGAGGTAAAACGTCCTTTAGCACGTGGTGTTGCCAGAATCCATGTGTTGTGGGACCTTGATACCGAAAAAGTATGTCCTTCTGTCTGTCTGTGAAAAACGCTAGCGGCTAAAACTATTCAGTCGATTTTTTGAAAAATTGATATTCTCCAATCGATCTAGCTGAGATCGCGATCCCTCGAATTTGAAATCGTTACGTATTTTGAGGGAAATTTACGTGAAGGTAATGGATTTTCCAAATTAAAAAAAATTGCGCCATCGATTTTGATTCAATTTTGTTGTTGGATAGTGTGAAGGACGTTTAAGAGAATGGGGAGGGTTAAATACCCTGATTTTTAGAAAATTACATAAATTCAAAATTGTTTCCTACAATTTTCCTTCCTACAACCACAATTATGAAGATAATGTGTTTTCATAATGAAATATGTTCATCAAAAACAGACCTTCAAATAATATCATGTTCAATTTTTCGAAAATATGAGTATTTATTGCGTAATTTTGCATGAAACATAGGCGCTTTTAAACCCATTTTAATTTTTTTCTAACAAGGGTTATTATTTTATTAGTTATTTTTATTAGACGACAAGAGGCACAAGAGAAACTCATTGACACCCGAGCGATTATGTGATATTTATTGATCCACAACGCCAAAATATGTATGAATCCCTAAGTATCAAATATTGTAAAATGTTATTTGCATGCATCTACTTCCTATTGTTTTTGAGACCAAGAGTCTTTGGATTTTTATACATTTTAGCATTTGCGCTGGCAGTGAGTGCGACACGAAATGTGAATTGTTTAGTGTCATACCAGCTGAAAATTTGTACATCCTTTCGTAAGCCCACGCCTTGTGAAACGACGCTCATCTTTCGATCAGTGACCTATAGGTTATCTTGTTTCCGGTGTGTCTGCGAAACTGCATCCCACGTACGCGTCTCGTCTTGCACGCCAAACTTTTGTAATTCCCTTCTACAGTTGTTTTGAAGAATGGTGAAATATTTACTGAATGAATTTAACACATACTTATGTTTTTGTTTTGTATATTATTATTATTATTATTTTTTTATTATTATTATTATTATTATTATTTATTGCTATTTTGTATAATAGTTATTAGTTTTGTATTATATTATTAACATTTTCGAAATAAGATTTCTAAAAATTAAAAGTAATGCTACACCATATTTTTTTTGTAGATTAAGTACTATTTAGAAGTATGTCATTTCATGTTTATTAATCATTTTCGAAGGTCTTGCGAACATCGGATTAAAATATTAATAAATATTACCCACATATTAAAATATTTTTAAAAAATCTTAAAATTCAATGAAACTTCTTAGTATTACCCCTACGTAAAGATAAATTTATAATCTCGAAATAAATAAAATAGCCATTTGCATTTAATGTTCCGTTTCCCAGACATAACATTTGCTATCTCATTCTTAGAAAATTCAATAACACATTGCGCCACTCATATCTTTCTACCAACATCTATTTGTAACAGCAGTGATCTTTTGATACGTTTGAAGATACAGGAGTTCAGTTTTTAACTTTAGTACTGGTTTCGAAAAAAATAGAGTACGTAAAATACATTTGTATATTATTGTAATATGTCCTCTAGGTGCACTTTGCACCATAACCTCTACGCTCAAAATGAAACACGTCCGATGTAAGTTTTATCGTCGATGTCTCCAAGCGTTACGAGAACGGTATCCAGCCACGCTAGTAACGGTCACTGGAGAATGCGGGACTCGAATTTCGTGTACTCGAGTACGTGATGCCCGAGCGGGTAATATCGCGAAGATGCAATGCTCTAGTGAGCACTGATGTAGGACCGCGAGACGGATAAGACGTATGAAAAACTCTGAAAGAGAACAGGCGTGTGTTAGGCGTCATAACGATTCTGTAGTTGTGAATAATGAATTATTTGACGTGGTGTTAGAAAGAAAGTAGAACCGCGAATTGATTCCGGACGTATAAAATCACAATAGACAATATTTATGATGGCGCCATTACCAAAACTGTAAGTGAGAAACTACAAGATGGAAGAAATGAAGCCGCAGCCAGACGGATAACTTACACGAAAACCCAGGACAACGCCAAGAGTGTAGACGTTAGCTGGACAGGGAATTGTTTAAATAATAATAATAATAATAATAATAATAATAAAAAAATTCCAAAGAAGTTCACATGAAATATACAAAGCCAAAATTGTAGTAATTTTAAGTTAATATTTAAAAAAAGTCAGAATCAAAGTAAAAATGGCCATAGTAAGACATATGTTCAAAGTACAAAAATAGCGGATCCGAAAAGGGTATAGAAAATTCAATTCTTTTATTCACGAAATATTTTTTAAAGGTTGAAGCATAAATAAATATTGTAGTCAAAATTATCAGATAAATTTAATTAAAAGAGTAAATTACAGTACACATTGCTACGCTAATGTAACATTTTTTAATCACGTGTTATTATTTGTAGTTATTTCAATAAGTCCCGAGAGCAGCCACCAATACAAGTTTTTCCCCCAATTACCATAATTTTTTACCAACCGTGTTCTTGTAAGAGCGGTTATTTTCAATCTCACGAAGAAGTGCAAATAAATAAACAGCAGCCCTGAGATATGTAACAGATATGTAATATAAAACTCAGCTAACCAAAATTGAAATTAAATACATGTATTAATAAGAAGGAGATATTAGAAATATATTAATAAATTAAAGTGAGAAAAGAGAGTTATATTTCAATATAAAAGTTTCTAAATCGTGTACAAAATATTGGATTCAACATTACTATCGACAGTCTTGTAAGTATCAAAGTTCATCACACTGTCAACTGAAATGTTGAATTCAACATTTTCGCTAACGCCTATGATGTTTTGGCTAAAATTAAATTACGTTCCAGTGAATAATGTAGTCAATTTTTGTTTTTTGTCGTTTTCTTTAATTGTTTGTTTATTCCTTTGTCATTCTGACTACTTCCCCTTCCTTCATACTGTTGAGGCAATACGTGCTCCCTCCCCACTACATGTCTCACTATAACTTAACTATAACTGACTGACTGCGACGTGACGAGACTGGACTAATATTAAAAATAATGCCCATTAATGGAGGATAACTCCCAAGGGCAAAAGCGCTCAACGCCCTTAAGGGGCTTGGAGACGCGTTGCGTCAAGGAGTGGACGCAACAAATAAAAAAAAAAAAAATTTATCATATGGCTTACTGATTTCGATGCTGTTGGTTAACTCAGAAATGGAACTTTTTAGTCTCTTCATCCATTTTATTTTATTATATCTTACTAGTTTAAACTTTACTAAATGTGATTTTAATGTTTTTCTTCATCTCAGCTAAGACTTGTGCTTCGTAGATTTAAAAAAAGTATACCATTAGAAATGTTGTTGCTACCACAGTTCTTGTTTTTTATTTGATTTATTTTAAAATTTCAATTGTAATTATATTTAATTTTTGTTTTGTTTATAGTGTTATTATAAATTTTATAATTTACGATGAAAGAAACATTGTGATTGTTATAAACATTTTTTACAGAACTCCTGAAGATGCGACTAACTTGGTAGTGTTTTATGGACGATCCAAATAATTTTCATTTGTAAAATAACAAAATTAAAACTTGTTAAATTGTAAAATATCTTCTTCTTTTGCGAGTTGTCTACTGCTCCTGCGGCCGTCTCTCGCATCCCAATCTCCATGCCTCTCTATCATTCCAATCGTCTTCAAGGCCTCTTTTCTGCATGTCCTTCATAACTTGCTTTTGCCACTCTTCTCTGGGTCTAAATCTTTTTCTTCTGTCTAAGGGGAGCCACTCAGAGATCTTTCTGGACTATCTCTCATAACCGAGCCTTTTCACGTGACCAAACCATTTTAATTTTCGTGTTTCCATTTCCTCTAAAATTGATTTCTGTATTTGCATTCTTTTCAAAATTTCATCATTTCTTACATGGTCCATTTTAGACACTCTACAACTACTTCTCATGAAATCCATTTGCAGGTTTTTAGTTTGTCTTTTTCTCGTTTTCTTACTAGCGCCTAAACTATTCCTAGGATTTTCTCAAAATGAATATTTCCCAGTCGATGTGCACGACTAAAAGCTCTGCGAGTTTGAAAAAATCTTTAAATTTTGTGGATACTTTACACGAAGCCCCTCGATATTTTCAAAATTGTCTCAAAAAGTATCCAATTTTTTTCTTGAACCCGTTAAGGACCAAGCATTAAAATAATATTTTGTATTTATTCAACTTTTACAGTAGAAAGGATAAAAAAACACATTGACATGTTTTTAATTGTCACCGCTATGTAACTTGGCGGGTCGGCTGCAAAGAGAGGAAAGCGCCAGGTCTTTCCGCTGTTGTCGCTCTTCGATAACCCACGCGATTGTCAGCTGAGCGGGAAGAAGAGCGCACAGGAAATCCCTTTGAGATAACCACGTTTTTCTGTATTATTCTTCTTTTTTGCTAACAATCTACGTCTACAGAATCCTTTATGCGAGCAATAAAAATTTAAAGAAAATAATTATCGAGAATTTCGGAAAACAGCGAATTTTCGACGGAAAAACAATTATTGCCGGGCTCTGGTAACGAAAAAATGGATAAATTCTGTTGCTATATTAAGAAAAAATCATCTAATACGTGGTATAGCCAGTATCCATTTATATTGGTTCTTCATACCAAAAAATCGATTAACGACAAAATGTCCGTCTGTGGTCAACCACAGCGCCTAAACCGTTCAGCCGATTTTCTTCTAAGTTGATATTTCCTAATCGATCTAAATGAACTCACTCCAAATTCTTTGATCAAACGTCGGATAGCGTAAGGAACGCTTAAGATAGTAGTGGTAGTCTCATGTTCTTTGAAATCATAATTGTTTTTTTAAATTGAAAAAGTGTAATTTATTTGGGAATTCTTCCTACATCATTATGATTGAAGACAGGACTTTTTCATTAATCAAACATGATCCTTAAAGACGAATCTTTAACCCTATAGTGCATGAATTAAAGTAAAATTTTTTCCTTGTTAAAAACAATGTACAGAATGAGGAAAAGTATTTTAAAAAAAATATTTCGCAAATTTTTATTTTATAACAGTTTTTATTTTTTGTGTTAAATGGCAACATTATGCAATGCAATCGTACATTGAACCATTGCATCATAATCTAAAACGCTGTTTCAACCAATATAAAAAATGCATTAAAACTACACAATAAACTAATTATTTAAAAGATGAACAAAAGAAATAGTTAACCGTGAAATTAACCAATATTAATAACCTTTAAACCTATTAAATAAATACTTGTGAGAAATCAATATGTTCCTACATGTCAGAATATAAACGTTTCATATTATGATATATAAAGAAATAATTGTTCTCATTGTTCAGGCGTAAATGACCGGACACGTCGAACATTTTATTCTCGAGAAGTTGCATTTGGTTTTCTCTTGCTTGTGAGTGTCTCCATCTGTCCGATTTTATATAACACTTCAGACAATTCAAATATAAAGTGCTGAAATTTCAAAACTGGTTAATTTTCCTTTTATTTTGTGGATCTTTTATAGGGAAGCCAGGAATTAGTTATTGATACTCCTAGAAGAAGATTACATTCTCATGTCCTGTTTTTCATTGTGATCGTCCCACGACCTATGAGAATACTCCTCCCATACGCTTTTTATGTTATTATGACATGTGAGCATGGGTTCTTACCATACTTCTCTTCTTTTTATTGTATCTAGACATTACCTTTTCTTATTAGTGCCAGCGAAAGTTGATAATGTCGTTAGAAGTTTGTTAATAAATAAAAAAACCTTCTTATAGCCTAGAAATCATTGGTGGTCATAGTTTCTTTTATAATAGGGACCCCCAAGGAAGGTTTTCAATAGTTCATCTCTTACAGGCTCATTCTTCTTACAGTTTCACTGCCCATGACACAAATATCAGGAATTTCATTATGACTGAAGAGATCGTTTCTTGACCTATCTAGACTCTGATGAACATTAAATAAAGAGCTTTGATCGTGTCTATTAATTGGGATAAGTACCTAAAACTCGTAAGGACTTTGTAAGGAATTTATGGTCTCAGAAAATCTATCATTCCTTTGAACTGAAAATAAGATTTGTGAAGGTGCTTCTTCACAAGAAAATGGATGTAATTGTTTTCCTGCTTGGAAGTGGTAACTTCCTTATTTCATCTAGAGTATTCTTGTAGGATATCGTTGTTAACGAAGGATCTGTCTCCAAAAATCTACTTCTAATGTCTTGTTTTTTGTCAGTGGTGATAATCAATACAAATGTCATTAAATATATTAACTGTTGCCCATCAATTTTAGAATATAACACAATACACTATGTAATATCAACATACAAAAGTAAACTTGAAAATTAAACTAACACATAATCAAAATCCACCATCAGGCTGTAGCATGTACTGGTGGAGCAAGTTTTCTTGAACGATGGATTGAAGAAATGCGGGCGGAGTGGAAGTATTAGTTACAAAGTCGGCCACTAGAGGTTTTACAGTAATGCCAACCTCGGGAATATGAAAGTCAAACCTGCTGCGTGTGCGGCCAGGTCATCGCAATGGGTAGGTAACAGCAGCGACACTAGATGAATTACAATGTATTTAAGTGGTCGACTTGTTTAGATCTTTGCTAATTTTGACAAACATTTTTGTCGAAATTACCCAGAATTCACCACGAGAAGGTATCTACACATCGGCTTCCCACTTGCTCTCCCTTCCTTTTGAGAGCAAGTTAGTTATAATCGAGGCTTTATATAATAGGGTAATGGTCAAGTTATTCAGAATATTGAGAGTTCTCTGAAGAAACTTCACTCCCATCACTGGACCATGAAGAGGTATAAATAACAATTTTATCAATTGCCATTACTACAATGCCATCCTTGGTCCAATATCCTGCCTCAAAATTTTGTACATGCCTACAGTAACCCTCTCAGTCCAAAGGTGATACTTGTGCAAAGGCTGATTTGGTGAGCTTCTGCAAATTTTCCGCCGATATATCTCCTGAAAGTTTCTTCTCTCTGATATATCTTTTAATTTTAGCCCGTGTAAGTTCTATGGGGTTCAGATCACAATAGTATGGGGGCAGACGAATAACCATGTGGTCTTTTCCTGTTGCCATTTCATCTACAACATATGTCTTATGAGCAGGCTTATTTTCCTTATTTTTTTTAAATAGTGCTTCTTTTCTCATGGGCATATCGCTTGAAATGCCTTTATTTTCTAACCATTGCACCATGGTTATTTTGGTGACAGTACAACTTTAATAGAAATGTTCTATATCAGATTTGTATTTGAAATTGCCCCTTACATTCTGTAATGCATGACTGGTTAATTTCTTGACTTGTAAAGCTTACTGAGTTTATTTCTTATCTGCCTGATTTTATCAAATCTTATCCAATCAAATCTTATTTTATTGCAATAATTTCTTCTTATAAATTGTGACAGTCTAAAGAGTAACTAACACGGCACACATTTTTTAAAGTCTAAAATTACTATAAATCAGCCTTTCAATGGAAGTGTAAAGTTGGTGGATATAGTATGGAAAAAATATAATTAAGATAGTATGATAAATGGGTTTACTTGAATGTTACCTTTTTACCGGGCGTTTCTGGTGATTGGGAAGGACCTTTGGCTCTTTGCATCTTTATTCTACGTATAGTGGAAATACTAGCACCAGTATACGCACAATCCCGATCTATAGCATGACTGAGAGGATGCAACAAAACCTTATTCTCCTTTTCCACTTCACAAGTTTTCACAACTTTTTCTATAATTTTGCGTTCTCTGCTACGATACGTCCTCAACTTTTTCGGGCGTTTTAGGTGCCTCCCTTGAAGGACCTGGACCTGCCTCAGCCATTTCTTTAGATAATGATAATAAAGCTGAACAGAAGTTCTCGTCTGTGAAAGCAACTAATAGCTTTGACTAGCTTCTGTTTCGCGCCAACGAAGTTTTAATGCTTGAAACGTTCTCATCAGTGCTTGCTGCGAGCTTTTGCCTTCAACTGTTCATTGGTCAAGGGAGGGGGAAGCAAAGTCATCGTTCAAGAAAAGTTGGAAGACACTTGATTGCAAACTGTAGCCAATTGGCAACCGGTGTATTTTTTATCAAAATGACAACAATTTGGTTTCAAATTAAGTAATAAACAGAATAATACACAAATAAAACATCTAAAAATTCTTCACAATTTTTTTGAAGTTTGCAAATATTTGCGTTTTTGAGATATTTTTCGACAAAAATCAATGAGTAGAGGATTTCATCTGATCTTCGACGCCGTTATGACAATCTCCTTGCAGATGGCTCTGAGACAATCCCAGCGACATCTATTAACGCTAATGTGAACTATAATAATTGATGAGGAACGTGAGTGCACAAGCTTGACACCTGCGCACAATAAACAAAGAAATGAGACGTCAGAAGGAGCCATAGTCTTGAGAATAGCTGTTTGTTAAAAGGGCCCAAGTCCAAAAAATCAAATTTTACAGGAGAAACAAACAACAGTTTTTTATTCATTCTATCAAGTTTTGGAAGTATATGCTGCATTCAAAATCGAACTGTTTACCCAAGTCATTTCTCAGCAGCGTACTCAAAAATATAATAAAAATGACTGTCCTAGAAGTAGTTAAAAGTAATGGACATAAGCGCCTTTAACAAATACTGTTTTTCTTTTAGGTAATGAACTTGTATTTTTACACAAAACAACTCTTTTTTAAACTGATCTTAATTCAATATATTTTATTCATATATCACTCCTTATTGGTGCTTATCACTCTTGTGGCCACATTTCAAACTTCTAAAACAATCTCTTTACGAGCGTCATCTATGTAAGGAATTAGAATTACCTTCATTATATCAACCACTTTGTGCTTCTCTACGCTATTCTTCCTCGCGGATGGGCAATTTCATTTGCCGATAAAACGGATGTGCGTGTATCATTACGTAAGACAAAGGTGTGATATCTTACTCCATTGATAAATGGCAAAGATGTGACGACTCCTGGAGACCCTTCGTCATAAATAAAATGATAAAAAGTACTGATAGAAAAATTATATCTATTGACTGGCAGTCTCGTCGGACACTGGATCTTTTTGTAGTATTTTTGCTACAAGTTTTTAAAATTGTAAATTGGTACAAATTCTGGATTCACTTTGACAACCATAAATTGAAAAGAATACTACTGTGAAGGATTATTTCAGTCAACTGTCGTAGACTGTAAATTGTCATGCTTGAGAAAAGCTCTTTTCAAATCTTCAAGTTGTGTATTCAAATCTGCATGGAGATACCTTATTTGCTTTCCACTATAAGGCCTATCTTTCACTGGAAAACACTCATTACGATAATGAACTTTCATTTTACTCTCAGATGAAGAAAGAAGCTTGTATCTTTACCATGCGTATCTATTTTTTTCCCTGCTACCTTAAGTGCTCTTAATCTTATAGTTATCATCACACCTTCTGACAATGTCGCAAGAAATGCTGGCATACATACTTCAAATCGTTGTACACCAACCCTTAAGTGGTATCTGAATGAACGTTCCCTTCCTTTCTTCTCTTCTAAATTTCTTGGTCCTTTTCTCTTCACATATTCAACATAAATCATACTTTGAAAATATACATCTTGTTCATTTTTACCCGAGTAGATATTGTAAAACTGCGTGAATACTGTCAGTCTATTCTCTTATGATATTCTTGAGAAACAGTTCTTCCGACACTTGTAGTCAGCACCAAGCGTCTAAATCTCACGATCATCCTAACATGATTTTCGTTCTCTTTTCTCATAAGCGTAGCCTTTTTAATTACCTTTCGTTTATAATTAACTGGATTTCACGTCCGTTGCCTTTTTTCAAACACCATTATCTGCAGCATCTATTTTGGTAACTGAATCCACTGTAAATTATACTGGATTACAGTGTAATTTTACTTGCAACACCACACCTCTAACAACGACTAAACCACACTGCCATATTAGCTGTAAAATCGGGCTAAAGATGGGACAGGTTCTCCAAGAACATACACTTCATTTTGTTAAAAGGACTGGTGTCCTGGAGCCCTTTTTGAACTACAGCCCTTTTAACAAATAAATCAAAATAGAAGTACGTTTTGTTGTCATATGGAGAGTGCGAACTTAGGTTCTATTAACAGATATTGGTAAGTTTATGTTCAAAGAATATATTTCGGTAAGAAAAACAAATTTTTGAAAAAATGTGATTTAAGCCCTTTTAACAAATTGTTATTCGTTTGGGAACACCATGCGCAGTAGGGTTAAATACCAAAAAACGTGAGCGTTTCAAAACTACAAATTAGAGATGGCGATTTTTGCTTTAAACGAAGTCTGTCGTAAAAAATTGGCTAAATAGAAAAGGTCATCCAGAATTTTTTCGAGAAAACGAGCTGATTTCGCTTAATTAGTGTCTGAAATTGACGCAATTTCTAAAAATATTATTTTCTCAAAACTCGCACGAAACATTTTCATTAAGATTTCTTCAGGGTACGGTAAATAAATTAATAAATAAATAAATAAACAAACAAATACACAAACAAGTAAATAAATTAACTAGTGGGACTATAGAATAACACAGATTTTCTCGCACCTGTTAATTTTCTAAACTCAACTAGTTTTGGGGTTATGCCTTATTCCTTTCCCAGCAGCCATCTTTTGCAGATCAAAAGACATTTTTACTTTCTCGACTTACGAATTCTTTGTAAGAAGAGAAAGTTATGTAAAAAAAACTCTTAAAGCTTAAATGGAAAACGTGAATAAATCCTTTTGCTAAATTTAGGAGGAAAGAATCCTCTAACTCGTGGTGTAGCCCAAATCCATGTTTTGTTGCTTTTTGATACCTAAAAATCGATTGACGGCAAAAATACTGTCTGTCTGTCCGTGTGTGGTCAACGCTACCGCCTGAACCGTTCAGTCGATTTTCTTCAAAATTGATATTCCTTAATCGTTTTGCCCGATTACTAAGGCCTTCTATATCTAGGTGGTGTTGCCCCATCTCAGATCCTCTGACTTAAGTTCTCGGCATTCATACCACTTATTCACACAAGAGCACCATACTGAAAATTACATACAAATACTTTCAGTTCAGTTAGACCTTAATTGATTGTATATGTGAGAAGAATTTGCTTCAAAATTGAAAACTTGTTTAAAAGTTTAAAATACGAAAATGTCCTACAGACACTTCCAGTTTATTTACCTTAATTTATGGTATTTGTGATTAGAATTCCTTCAAATGGTTTTCAATAAAGTTCTTGGAATTCTCAATCATTTTCTGCGGTAACAGAAAAGTGTGACAATTAATTATCCCGGAGAGGGATTCGAACCCCTTCCAAACGTTGAGTACCTACCCGACTTCTAGCCACTTCGGCCACAGGGACAAACGGAATTCGTACTTTTGTCATAATCGCTTAGTTGTTTCAGTTCTAGTATTAGCCAGACAAAAAATTGAGAAAATGTGAAAGAATGTCCTTACGGCAGCAAAAGAGATGAAGAGCAGAAGAGATGAAGACTATCCAGAAGCTCAAGACTAAAGAGATTCGAAAACGAACTAGCGTAAGAATGTCTGTGCCATTCTACAGCACCAATAGTTTATTTATTACCATATTTTACCTTCCCTGATTCAATATTTGGAGAAATTTGAAAGAAAAAAATTTGAACGGGTTTTGGAGAAAAAAAATCCGTAAATTTCAAGCGCAAATGAAGCAAAAACTACTCTTTTTTTTTTTTCAAAAAATCGTATATGACCTTGTTTTAAAGAGCTAATTTCGTAGAATAGACTTTGTCTGAGGCAAATTCTTCAATTTTGTAGTTTTGAAATTGTTTTTTGCAAAGTTTGAAAAAAAAGAACGCTACCAGAAAATGAGACTAGCGTTAACATTTTTACCGTGTTTTATTACATAAGTAGAGAAACGGCAAAGAAAAAAATTGGAGTGGTTTTTGAGGGACAAAATGTTCGTAACTTTCAAGCGCAAATTACGTAAATACTACTCGTTTTTTTCATAAAATTATACATGACGTTATTTAAAGAGCTAATTTGTACAACCGACTTTGTTTGAGGCAAAAATTTCTATCTTGAATTATGTACTTTTGAAATTGTTTTTTGCAATTTTCAAACATTTGGGGAAGTCAACAAAAATGATAATCATTCTCTTAAACGTCCTTCGCACTATTCAACAACAAAATTTAATTAAAAAATTTAGAGCAATTTTTTTGAAATCTTTGAAAATGTCCGAGGGGCTTCATGTAAAGTACTCCTCAAAATCAAAATATAGGTTTCCAATTCCAGGAGCCTTCTGAAGAAATATGCGACCATTCTTTAGTTCTTTGTTTTTTTCTAGCCCTCGCGTTCAATACATGCAAATTCATGGTTTTTTCGTGACGGTAGCAAATATATCTCTAAGTTTCGAAAAGAAAATTATTACCACATGAAGTAATAGCCTTGTTACACACAAATGTTGAATAAAAACATATTTCTTCAAATAATTCAGAAAAAGAGCAATGGTCGAGTAATTTTTTATGTACAGGAGGACATTTCGATCTCAAGATGGTAATGGTATTCTTAGTTTTTTAGACACTGTTTCATGATTTTCGAAATAATAAGAGGGGTTTGGAAAGAAATCAACTGCAAATTTCATTGCTTTCGTCTGAAAAATTTTTCTGCTTCAGTATGAAGTGATACCTCCACAAACTGCACCAATGTTATGCGTCACAGGAATAGAGATGATATCCGGGCATTTACCTTCCAACCTGATGTAATAACACAGTTCACGGCATGAAAACCGGTCAAAATCAGCAATTAATTGTGACTTTTGGGAGATGATCACTAAAATGCTGCGTATCAATATTTTTACACACAATGGAAATTTTGTGAAAGTTTTATAAAAGGCAACGAGAGTAAACGCCTGGAAAATGTAGCCAACAACCACACATAAGGATACGAAACAGGTGTTGATCGAAAGTAAGTAGCATTCTACAAAATGTGCAACAAAACTGTAGTCTGCACAAGGCAATACAGTTTTAGATCTGCAACTGTATATATTTATACTGTTTATGCCTAGTAAGGTCAGGTATACTTAACAGGTATACTATACAGGTAAGGTTAGTCATACTTACTAGTCATAAACAGTATAAATATGTAGGAAGTAAATACAATGAAAACATGAACAAGAACTACTGCCATTTGAAAAGTTGCATTAAATTTCTTTTGGAACCCCGTTCTCTCACACACACAGTTCCTATCAATGTGACACAGACATCTAAAATATTTCAAATGAATTTGACATATTACGAGACAGTTAGGGAAATGCATTACAAGGAAATATATTTTTGGGTCACATGTGAAACTTGTATTATCTTGAGGTTAATTATTGTGATATTTCGTGAGAGTGAACATTGAACTTGAACTTAGAATATTTCCGCATTAGGTGTACAACTGGAACTTGTAAAATTTACGTGTTGTACCATTGCAAACTCGGACTTGTAATTTTTTCATGAGTGAACTGAAAAGAGAACTTAGAATATTTTGGGGTTCCAATTGTAATTGCCTTTTTCCCCAAAATTGAATATCCCAGGTCCGTAAATGAAATATTCAGTGTTTGTGAAGTGGTTGGAGGAAGTTTCGACTTGGTCACTGATCATCGTGGAAGACAAGACTTCGACAAGAAGGAAGATTGGCATACTCTATGTGGCAACATCGAGCGACGTGCGCGCGAAGAGGCAAGAAAGGATAAAAGGTTCTATAACGCTGTTATTGCAATAAGGAGAAAAATGGTCATGATCAAACGATACATTGTAATAATTCATGATAGTTAATAATTTTGGCATGCATAATAAATTATAATTCGTAGTTGGAAAGAAAGCTGATTCTCATTTGCCATTACACGCAATCCTTAAGTAGACATTTTAGAATTATTTTCAGATTCCTCGCCACTCCTTATGGATGGCAGGTTGAGTAATTGGTTTCGGAGTAAGTAGCAACAATTATTTCACAAGAACCCGTCAACCGAGCCAGCGGGATTTACATTTATTTGTAATATATCCCAAGACAGTCATAGATAATCAGGAAATTAAGTGTAACCTTTTCCTGGCGCCCAAATTATTTATAAATTTGGAAATTAGTTTACGTTTATTAGTAATTAATAACGTTTCAATATAAATATTTTTCCAATATAAACTGTAAACAAGTAACGTTGAAGGCTCGGAGTCGAAACGTCTCGGCTGGGTGTACTAGGGGGTATTGGTAAGCCGGGCGTTCTAGTCTTAAACGAAAATTCGTTCACTTTTGTACATTTTTAGGTTGTGGTAAATTTATTTATTTATAATTTTTATATTCTCGCTACCGCTTACGCAGCAGAGAGAAAGTTATGTAATCCTGCGGGGGGAAAACGGCGAAAACTCATTATCGCACCTGGGTGGCAATTATTTTGGGAATGAGGCAAATTTTGGTGAATTCTAAAGTTTTTTATTTGAAAAATTATTTACCGAGAGGAATTAAAATTGCCTGTGATGATGCAACGAAGCACTTGCGCTAGGATTGCTGGCCCGCGAAGAACAAACTCGTGGAATTATTTTTAACAAAATTATGAAAATTCAATATTTTTAGAACTATAACTTTCAGTATGACAAAGCGCATTCTTTTACTTTCTCGTATACGCACGTATATACGGAGTAATATTCGTAGTATAGAAAAAGTTAATGTAATCCTGCGGAAAATTGATTTTGAGATTTCAACGGATATAGACATTTTGGGGTCCTCCGATACCGAAAAAATGTTTTTTTTTTTAACATCCGTCCGTCTACTGTCCGTCCGTCTGCTTGTCTGGTGTATGTGTACAACACTACCGCCTAAACTATATGTAGGCTATTTAACAAACTGAATAAACCTCTGGCGATCTGGCCTTACTGGAAGCTCGGCAATTTTGAAAAACATTCATTAATTTTTGGGGATAGTTAACATGAAGCCGATGCGACATTTTCAAAATTTCCTCAAAAATTGCTTCAAATTCTTTCTTTAAATTACTTGTACGAATAGAGTGGAATGCACTTGAGTCCAGTTTTCACTGTTAACTCTCAATTTTCGAAAATTCCAAAAGTTTGGAATGTTTTCGAAGTCTTCCTACAACTACAAAATCGAATATAAAGATTTTCCTCTGATGTAAAATTTTCTCCATAATTAGCCCTTTCATTAAGATCAGGTACATTTTTTGAAAATGTTAGTATTTTCGCGAAATATTGTATGCAATACGTGCAGTATTAAAAATAACAAAAACAAGATTTTCTCAAAAATGGCTCCAATTTTTTCTTTTAAGTTTTGGTGAAGGTAGTGCTAAATGCACTCAATAAGATGACATAAACGCTATATTGCTCTATTGTTTTGTGTTTTCAAAAATTTGCAAAATGTAATTTTTTGACTTCTCTCACGTCATTAATTTTTACATTAGCCGCAATTTGTTCACATTAATGTATTTATGAGTAAATGTGCATTATATATTATAAAGTTTCTCGAAAACTCAACAGTTTCTTTGATAATGAGTTCAAAAATCCGAATTTTCAGAAACGCTCACACGCCATTTTCTCAGAAATTGACTTCAAATTTTTCTTCAGAGTTTTCCAACGGATAGCGCTTATTGCAGTGTTTAATATTACATGAAGTTCATTTTGTGGTATTCTTTTGTTTCTTCAAAAATTGCACAAAGGTAATTTTTTGCTTTCTTGCTACCGCTACCGCGATAGAGAGAAAGTTATGTAACGCTGCGCGAAAAAAAAAATTGTTAGCAACTCTTATTTACAGGGCCCTGGCAACAAAAAAGTGGAGAAATCCAGGTGCTAAATTTAGGAAAAATCCTCTAACACGTGGTATAGCCAGAATCCATGTTTTGTAGATCCTTGATGCCGAAAAATCGAATGATGGTAAAACGTCTGTCCGTCTGTCAACAACTCTAGCGGCTAAACCGTTCAGTTCATTTTCTTCAAATCCGATATTCGCCAATCGATGTGCCGTACTATGTCGCGGCCCCTTGAATTTGAATCCGATATTTTAATTTTGGAGGGTACATTTACTATCGTTTCTGATTAAATTTTTGTTGTCGGATAGTGAGAAGGACGTTTAAGAGAATGGTTAAGGTCTCTTGTTCGTTGAAAATTCTGATTTTTCGAAAATTCCGAAAGTTCAAACTTTTTTCGGAGTCTTCCCACAACTAAAATATTAGAGATGGAGTTTTTACCTTAATTTAATCTTACCTTAAAGATAGATTTTGAAATAATATCATGTATAATTTTTAAAAAATTTGAGTATTTTTTGTGTAATTTTGCGTGAAATACGGGCCAGAAAGTACGTGTTGTTTTAAGCACCATTATTTTTTTGCTTCACGTCGTGATGTTTAGGTAAATAATCAAATAAATCATTTTTAATTTTTCTTTGCCCAAAAATATGTGGTTTACGTGACCACTTCAAAGTCAATATGTTCTAAATAATGTTAGATAACTTAATTGACGAGTTAAGTCGAATAAACGAGGCTTACAAGAAGATCAGTGGAAAGTTCTTCGTAATTTTAGAACTTTCAAATTTGAATGTAAACAATGTGCAAGAAAAATCAAACTTGTTGCAAGGCTTCTATGACTTAGAAAGCATGTTAGGAAATGAAATGTTACTCTTCCACACACCACACACACTGCGCTGAGAAAATTAATGAAAATTTGTATCCAATGAAATTGATGAAGTTTCTTCGCGAAAATGTCTCGTACATGGTGTATTCCAATGTTGATACTGTCTACCGGATGATTGTCTGCACACCAATGAGTAATTGCATCGCTGAAAGAACATGTCTGAAATGTGCGAAAAACCTCAGATCAGAAATGACCGAAGATCGATTAAATGCGCTTGCGTGTTTGCAATAGAATACGAAAATTTAAAATCAATGTACTGAGATGATCTCATCGACCAATTCGGCGTCAGCAAGTCGCGAGAGATTTTAGTTTATTTTGTGTAATGTTATTCATTTTATTATAAAAAAGTTGTATTTTTATTAATTGAATAAATGCTTTAAATATTATTGAAATTTTATTGTCTATTAAAAAATTAAAGAATACAAAAAACGGCAGCTTGGACTGTAGTACCCAGGGGCGCCCCAAGTGTAAATCCGCCACTGCACCCCGGTGAAAAAGTGAAGAAATCTAGTTGCGAAATTTTAAAAATTAATCCTCTAACACGTGGTGTTGCCAGAATCCATGCGTTGTGGTTCCCTGATACCGAAAAATCGATTGACGGTAAAACGTCTTTGCGTCCGTCTGTCTGTAAACAATGCTAATGGATATATTGTTGAGTCGACATTCTTCAAAATTGATATTCCCCTGACCGAGGTCTAATTTTATCAATTGAACTGTCGTTATTAACGAGGATTTAAAACAGATTTGAGTTCTTGACACGGGGGGATGTTTCTTTAGTTTGGAAAAGCCCGTAAGGCCCTGTACTTCATTCTTAACCTCGGCGGTATAGCATACGCGTTACACGTGATTTATCGTGCACGCCCGGGTAATAAAAAGGAAGAAGAAACTAGTGGTGCTACAACAGCACGCACGGTTTTTATACTCCACTCCGAAGCGAGAAAGTAAAAAGCAATGGAACGCAATATTGACTTTCGCACTGAAGTTTGCGTTTGCGCCCTCATTTCTCATTACTGCAGCATTAATTCAACACAATATAAAAATTCTCATTTATCATAACATTTATCACTGTCACTTTAAATTAAACATACGTGATCCCGGATCTCGGTGCTTGGATCCCGAATCTCGTTGCATGTCTCACACATGCACTTCTTCATGAAGTACAAGTTACGTAATGAACGTAAAGAAATTAATGATTGAAATGAATGTATTAACAGCGTGGCAGCATGTATGCTGCTGGCCAGCTAAAATGCCGAACTAACGGGACAACGTTTGAAAAATGTCACTGTCGGATGAGAAGATACATTTATACTCGATTTAGGGTGGTTTCGATTCGTTTTATGTTGGCAAAAGTTGTTGCCAACCGTCACACAAATACCCTGTATATATTACCTTCAAGCGGTAGGGACATTTTTTAAAATTTAAGTTTGCAATGAAACAATGACTACTTCCGTATTTTCCGCCAACATTCAAAGCCATCCAAGTGAAGGTGTGTTAGTTTACGAGTGTTGTTAAAGATTCGCATTTTGCGTTTTGGTGCTCTTTGTTCTTTGCGTTTTATCGTTCAATTTATTTATTTAGTAGTACTAGGCGTTTTTGAGTTTTATTTATTATTTTCCAATTGTTTTCTTTGGTAATAATAATAAAGTTAATTGAAATAGTTATAGTAATTCATTATTTGTTGTTAAGTGTCCCTTTAGTATTTCTTGTTTTAAATTAATTATATTATATTTATTATATTTTTTCTGAATTCATTTTAATTATAACTGGAAAATAATGGATAGCCCAACAACATCTGGGTCTATACTTAATATTGAACCTTTGAGATAACACGTATTCAAAGACTGTCTCTGGTAACAATGGATAAGTTATTGAAGACTTACTTACACTAATGATGATTTTCATTTTTTTTTTTTTGAACTTACTTTTAAAAGCTAATGAATAATTGAACTGATAAATTAAATGGATGCATTTGCATTGATATTGACATAACTGGACTGTTAGGAACAATTCATTAGATCACTTAAAAACTACCATGTATATCACGTTAATTAACTTCAATAATTGTGGTATTTATTTGCGTTCAATAAAACTCATTACTACCACTTCAAAACGTGAAGGAACTGTTGACACACATCTCAAAAGCATTAATAACATAGAAGTATGACCGCAGATAACTTTTGAGGTTGTATTTTTCATTTGCACTTGACACTTTTTAACACTTCTTAAACTCGCAATAGTTGATAATGATAATTCTTAATTAACTTAATAATTATCCACAGAGTTAATATTCGTTTATAGATGAACATCTCTTTTTAATTCTATCGAAAAACGAAACATGTATTATTGAACAGTGGACTAGACTCGAGACCGCGCGAGGATTGTGAATGAGACAACAAACAAAACAAAAGCGAGAGACTTTATCAGAGTTATAGTTTCATAAGTTGGCTATTCCGACAGGAAATCTTTCAAGCTGCCATATTGCGAATTTAGTGCGGCCTAATACACGGCCTGGAGTCTAGGCGATTTTATCAGCCCTTAAATGTACGAATGTATTATGAAATGTTTGCGACGTTGAAACGTATATTGAGTGTCGGCCAAGTTCCGCAAAAGAGGAGAAACGGATGTGTGCAGGGTGTGGAAGTGTTCACGTTGTTTTCTTTACGAGTACAAAAGGTTTCAAACAAAGTTTACAAGAGATGTGGACTACTGTACGATACGGAGAGGATCAGTGCACCATGTGAAAAATACGTAATGCACTGCTGCTTTACAGGCCACCACAACACGGATTTTCGCCAGGGGCAAAACAGCAGTAACGCTTATTTGGTTCCATCATATTCACAATGCTCTAGGAGATTTTACTTTACAAATGGCAAATGCATGAAAAATCTTTCACAAATATTTAAAAGAATTGAAATATAAAAAAATAATAAAAGCTAGCTGCTGAAAGGTAAAAGCTAGCTGATGAAATTTCGAATACATATTCGAAAACCAGATAATAACCGTATTAAGTATATCTATTTTTGCTTTTTCTTTCCTTTTCTTTCATATTCTATGGTGAATTTAAGCTTGTGGTATCCATTGAATGGCGCCTCCTTTGTTTTTTTGTTGTTGTTTTTTTGTTATGGCTATGATTAAGTCAGACATTAACAGAAATGTTTCCTGGGTACTAGAGTCTTAATGGAATAGTTTTGGATTTGAGGAAAGGAAAGAAAACACGTTTTCATAAAATTCGAAAGGTTTGAGTCAATCTAATTTAGCGCTAAACTAGCGCTTCACTCCATCGCAGGATTCGACACCATCGAGCACGTAACTTTTGGTTCATACAGAACAGCAGAAAAGCGCCACATTTAGCATCACTGACGCCTTAACAGACAGTACTTCACTCTTAACCTCGGTCACGTTGTAGTTTTTCTGCAGTAAGACCATTTCCATATATTCTGCCACTGACATCTCCACCGCGGTTATCGCAGCCCTTAGCAATGCACAGCTACCATCGCCTCCTCACATACCATCTCTAAATCGCCTAACAACGCTAATTCCGCCGCCCCGCGCCACCGCGGCTGGCACCGGCACCAATACTCTCCGCTACCGCAGCCATATAGGTGCTCTGGCCATTTCGCTTCCGTCCCAACGCAACCTCACTCGCCGCTTCCTTCGATTCTAACTCCAACTTCACTTCCGTTATCTCCGTTGGCTCTTCCACCTTCACATTTGCCACAGCCGCAGCCGCTACGAGCGATACTCAGCTCCCGCAGCCAACCCGCAGACACATTCGATACTCCTGCGCTCCAGTCGCCTTTCGCGGGTCGATGGGGTCGTCCGGCCGAACCGCTCTGGGCGCGACGCGGGAGTTGCTCGCACGGCCCGGCGGGCGCTGGGTGCGACCGCTGCTGGGAGCGCCGTTGTGAGGCTGCTCGCCCGTGCGCCAGCACCCGACACAGGGCAGCTCGGCGGCCGCCACTCGCGCCCCGGGGACATGGCCGCGCGCCGCCGCCGCCGCCGCCTCCATCGCCACCACGACAACAAGCGCGGCGCTGCCGGCGACGGAGGCCTGCTGCAGGTACGCTGCTTGCCGGCCGGCGGAATCGCGCCGTGGTAGACCGTTAGCAGGACCCCGGGTAGCAGACGAGAAGGTAAATCTCGTCAGGATCTCGATATTTCTGCGATCCGGTTCTATATCTTCAGATATCTCGTGATATCAGATACTGTTTCATCGACAGATTTCATTTAATATTGGAATTTGGAACGAAATTCGAATAAATCCCTTTGATTTTATATTGTTTATATATTTGCAGTCGTTTCAAATTCGGTGTAATAAATACGTTAAGGAGATGTAAATACGATTTTTCCTACAAAGAACTGCTGGACGAAAGGTGATATAATCTCAAAATACGTACTCTGCTAACACTGCAGAAGTAAGTCATATTTGCCCCTGTGAAAGTGTGTAATTCAGGGTATTAATGCCATTTGGCGATATTTTTCGAGGCAAATTAGATGTATCTTTCAGATGAGAAACGTCAGCTCGAGTTTGGCTCTTATGTGTTTCTACTTTTGTTTAAAACCATATTGTATTTTTTTTAAATGATATAATTTCTTTTTTCTGATAATTATTGGAATAAAATACTTTTGGCTGGATTCTTTCATTCCACCAATCATCGTAATATTTAAGTTACACGGTAATATTGTAATTCTGTAATTCTATAATGATCTTTATCCCCATCATTAGTCCGAAATATTTCTCAAATCAAAAAAAAAAAAAAAATTATGTAATTTATTACCACAAATATGTAAGGACTGTAATTGAGAGTTAAATATGATTAGCGTTCAATTGAAACTAGTTGGAAACGCTTATATTGATACGCGTGTAGAAAATGAAGAGTACTGAAAACAAAGCACCGCAAGTTCGTAGAGTAAAAATTACAAATTGTTACGGAAGTACTCTACATTTTCGATGTGTAGATATTTTAGAATATTATATGGTAAATTACGTTTATAAGTATTATCTGTGAAAACACTCATTACCTAATGAATGAAATTATTCATATTTATGGGATATATCCTCGATTTTTGTGATTATCAACTCGAAACTTTCTGACAGAAACCGAATGTACGAAAAGTGAAGCAAATGTACCATAAGAAATAAAGTAAATCCAATCAATCTGTACCTGATTCCCAAAAACGTTAACAATAATAATAATAATAATAATAATAATAATAATAATAATAATATTATTATTATTATTATTATTATCAAAGGTCTGGCTTTCGAGACATTTTCTGGTCCAATGTTGGCTATTTCACTGACGCTTTCAATAAAATAAGGCAAGAAGAGGGATTTTGAAATGTTTTAGGTACATGTGCGAGGAGACTTTCAGTCTATCAGAAAGGACGTCTGTTCCACGAATGTGTGGGATGCTTTATGTTTGCCTGAAATGAGTAGTCTTCCGGAAAGGCAAATGAGTTGAGTAACGAACCATTTTCACATGTACAAAAACCCAGCGGATGAACAGAAAATGAAACGACATTCCGAACAAGGAAGTCGTGGAAAACATAATTGTACGAAAATTAGAGCATACAAAAACCGAGGTTTGATTTTGTGTGAAATTATGGTCTTGTTTTTGGAAAAATATGTTATTGTAACGATACAACATGTGTTAATCATAAGAATGTGAGTTGTCATTGCCTTCTCTACGGCTAATCGTGTCATTACTAGTCCATCTCTGACTGAGTATTTTGCGTCCACATCAGCTATTGGCAAATAAATTCGTAATTCCCTCGTGGTAAATCCGAACATCTGTCTTTACCATTGTCTGCCTGTGATCAGTATTTGCCTACTTCTTTACTAGCCAAACGCTTACACGAACGCAAGATACAGCAGCGATTGTCTAATAATAACGCTATTGGCCATGAAGAAACCAACGTTAAATCGCATTCTTTCAAGCACGAGTCCAAAGCAGCATTTCATGTGCTATTGCACTACCACTCTCAAAAAAACCTTCCACTGCGCATGCCCGAACGTGGCCTCTCCCTCCAAAGCTCGTAATATTTCCCCGCCTGCCCGCGCTCTTTTTTAAAACATAGCTCTCTCTCTGTCTTTCTCTGTGGGTCGCGCGGTAATTCAACACTGCGAGTTTGGTGATAACAAACTGATAAGTGAGAAGAGAATCAGACGGAAGGCAGCTAACGTGTTTCTACAGTAGGGGTTGTCCAAACGATCAACAGAAAATAATCCGTGTCTTGAAGAGTTTCGGTCTCCACTCCCTGTGACCGTGTGCTTTACACAGTAGCTACTGTTATTCACCAAAACCCAATTATTACAAATAATTCAAAGTACATCCACTGAAAAACGATAGGTCGTTGATCAAATAATCATTGAACGTGGCCACATTCCTCTCAGTCTTCCACCGTACCATCCAGATCTAAATCCAATAGAACTTGTTTGGGGATTTTTTAAAGGGCGCGAGGCAGCAGAAACAATTGGTGCATCCTTAAAAAAAGGAAACGTTTTGCAGAGAAGCGTTTGCACAATACAGTTCTGAACAATGGAAGCAATCCTGCGAGCATATGTAGGGGATAGAGGCGACAAAATAATTCAGATAATGTGATGGACCAACAAACGATGTATTCATTTCTTTGGACACTCCCGGGAGTGCGAGTTCCTCTTTTGACGAAGAGGGCAGTGATGACGAGTGACGGTCAGCGCGATCGCTGCGTCTTGCAGTCGCCTCTCCTTGTCGCCCACGCGCTTCCTTATCGTCGAGAGGGGAAATCTCAGATGCCACAGGGTGGAGGCAGCCTCCGAGACTTTACCAAAGGTACGTCCGCCATGATGGGTTTTTTGCGAGCAGTTCAGCTATAGTCGCTTGGCGCACGCAAGCGGCGTGCGTTGGGCTCGCGACAGTTGGCGGCGAGGGGCGCGGGGCGCGGGTGCGGGCGCGGGCGCGGTGCGGGCGCGGGCGCGGGCGCGGGCGCGGGCGCGGGCGCGGCGCGGGCGCGGGCGCGGGCGCGGCGCGGGCGCGGCGCGGGGCGGCGCGGCGCGGCGGGGCGCGGGCGCGGGCGCGGGCGCGGGCGCGGGTGAGGGAGATGGCGAGGGCGAGGGCGGCGGCGCGTGCCCTGCTGGGGAGCGGGCCCCTAAGGGGGGAGCGCCCTACAGCGGGTGGAGGGGGAGGAGAAGGAGGAGGGGCGAAAGCCCCGGCAGCCAGAAGCGGCACGTGTCTTCCCGGCAGCAGGTGCGCCCGCTGTTTGTTCTCTTGTTTGGCTGAGGCGTGCGAGCGAGGCGCTCGGTCGGTCTTTCAAATGAACTTGGCTGTTTAAAAATAGTTTAGTGCTGATCCGTTGCTGGCACACAGCACGCGCGTTTTCAACATTTCGCACGCTGAAAACTGCAATCCATTTTTAAAATTTTATAAAATATTTTTGGTCTATTTTTTAATGTGATTTGTCATTGTTTTCTTCATGAACATTTACGTCATTGTTAGACAATGGCTGACGTAGAAGTATTGTGTCCACATCAGCGAGTGACTAATAATGACGTAAGAAGAAGAAAACAATGAGAAATCTTTTTGAATTTCCTTCCAGTGCGATATCAAACAAATTAATATGCCGAGGGGTGTGTCCACACTCCATCATTCCTTTTCCGACTTCCTTATTTCAACTGGAATGACTTCTCCGTCCTTTTCATTACATCTTAATTTATTTATTAACGGGATCCGCTTTATTATATCTAATGACATTATTCTCGATATAGGAGCGTTATTATTTTAATGGCTGTTAAGTGCATGAAGATCTTATGACATGTGTCATTGCTGATCTTGAAGTTGTGTGTCCATCCCTCACAGAAACACTTTACAAGGGCCGGCGTTATAGAAGGATTTTCTTAAGGATGAGCCAAAGTGACAGTTCGCGTAACAAATGAACATCCCATGTAATTCAGAGAAGTATCTCTCCGCCGCGACGGCTGTTCAGCCACGCCTCTTCGTAAAGTGTTTGGTTATGGCTCCTGTAAAAACATCCCTACGCAGAAATCTGTTTCGCTGAGGTATATGCACGTACGCGAGTCCGGGAAATATTAAAATTTAATTACGTATGTGGAAAATCGCTTAACATGCTCTCACAATCAGTAAAAGAAAACTGCCACGAATGTAAATAGAAAGTTCTCAATCACAGCTCACCACACAACAGCAATAGACGGAAACACGTGCACCAGTACGCACCTCGATTTTAAAATAAACATAATATTTATCACACAAAAAGTAAATTCAATGTAATGTTTATAGAAAAAAGAATTTTTACAGAAGAGCACATGACACTGTACTTCCTAATTTCAATTATTTCTCAAATCGCACTATATTTTCGTCGAACGAGGGCTTCAGTAACCGAAGCGTCGAAGCCATTTACAAGTGAGTCAACTGCAAACGAACGAATGCAGGAAGGTAGTCTAATGGGCTCCAGGGCACAACGACCTCAGAACCTTCAGTTATGTTGCCAGCACTAGCTGTCACTTGTACTCATCCTTGGGGAAATCGTTCTATAAATTACATCATGCATAAGCGGAAATGATGCCGCACCGTCGACCGCTGAAGCGTCGAGGCAAAGCGCAAAAAGCGCGCCACGTGAGCCCTCGTTCCGCTGTGCCGCCGTGGGGACGCGCGCATATATCATCCGAGCCCCCCCCCCCCCGCGCCGCGTCAGCTGCGTGTGGGAAGCAGGTGATGGTGCATGGAAGGCCGCCAACGCCCACGCCGAATCCAGCACCTCGTCCGCTCCAAGACTTTGACCTTGAAGGCCCTTCCACTCCGGTCCATCTCTGTCAAGCTGGCACCTCCTGAAATTCAACTAGCCTATAATTTTACTCATTTTCTACGAAAATAAAAAAAAACTTAATAATAATGAAAAAATGATAAGCAAGATGTCGTATAAATAACATCGCAATTATTTAAAAAAACTAGTAGAGCCCATTAGCACATAATTCCTCGCATTATTTCTAAATTTGCAGTTTTCCAAAGTTCATAGTTTAAAAAAATCAGACTCGCTCCATTTTTTACTATCCCTTCTTCTCTCCGTGGAAAAAATTGGAGCGGTTTTTGAGAAAACATGTTTTTTTAATTGCCTATATTTCGCACCAAACAACACGAAATTTTCTCACATTTTTTTAAAATTGAACATGAATTTATTTAAAGATCCGCCGTTAAGGAACAGAGTTCATTAAGGAAAAAATCTCTATCTTCAATATTACCGTTCTCTAATAGTCAAGATAATGTTGCACTTTTGCAATTTTCAAAAAAATCTGAGAGTTCAACGAAGATGAAACCTGTACCATTATCTAAAGCTTCCTTTTCGCTATCCGATGACAAAGGTTGATCAAAAAATTTGGTGTCATTTTTGAGAAAATTGTGAAAAGGACACTCATGTAAAGTACCCTCAAAAATCAAAATATCCGTTTGAAACTCCCAAGGCCTCGAGGTCAATCAGATCGATCAAGGATTATCAGTTTTGAAGAACATCGGCTGAACGGTTTAGGCGCTAGATATCAATCACTAATGGGTATTTTTTTTAACCAAACAAGTAATAACCGCGTAAAATCTGCCAGGGCGTTCTCAGATCGAGAAGCTCTGTGCCCTGTGTGTTCATGCCTGTAACGCGTCGAGCAGGAACACCGCTTAGAGACGTATGCGTATTTGACACCGCACGGGTTACGTTACCTACTTCGCCAAAGCCAGTCAGGGCGCTCCAGAGAACAGGAAATTGCTCTCATCTTTCGGATCTTCGCAATAGTTAGCAAGCAGTGGCGGCTCGTGGGTATTCGCACGTTCCCATGTGCACACCCAAATAACTTCGATGGAATGTTTCTTAAACATTTCTTAACATGAGGGGAATACAATACCTCTCATTGTCAGATCGTTTCCGAAACATGGTATTTCAAAATACGCGCCGTTCGGAATGTTCTACAGGGACTAAACTCTTAGGAAATATTATCTAACTCAACAATATGTTTTGACAATCAAAGAAAGTCGATTTGTTTTGAGATAAACGTGTTTATTTATGCACTACGTATTACGTGTAAATTTTAATATTATTCAGTCATAATGTCCATTTCTCTCCCTATTTTAAAGTTATTAAGTGCCTATTTGCCTACCTACATTCGACCTTTTTAGTGCCTACATGTCCGAGCTCTACTTATAACACTAGTTTACGTTCATCCGCGCCAATTATACGACTTTGTTCATTGGGGATTTTATATAAATCATTAGGCAAAAAGGGTTTATTGTCTCATGATTTGTTTGTAAAACTGGTCGCTTTAAAAGAAAATATAGCTCATTTGAGTTAGACCTATAAATTATTGTTCAGAAATTCAATTTGTAATTTATTGAAATTGATCATTTTTATGATTTTTTTTTTTAGAAAAATATTTTGAAAGCATATTTCAAGATTTTTTAAGGCAAAAAATCCTCTCCCTACTAATACAATTAAGCAGATATGATATATATATATATATATATATATATATATATATATATATATATATATATATATATATATATATAATAGATTGATAGATATATCGAAACATCTAAACGTTAAAAAACTGACAAAGGTAAACTTTTTTTAACTTCTTACCAATTCAATATTGAAGATCGAAAATATTTCATTATGAAAATCTTTTTTCGATTTTTTCGAAATTTTCTGTTCTTTCTTTCTTCAACAATATCATTTACTTTTTGTTTTATTTGAGCAATTAAGTAGTTTTGACCCAAAACATGACTGTTAAAAATACATTAATAAGATTTCCTAAAAAAAGGCTTCGATTTTTCTTTAAATTTTAACTCGCATCGAAATGAACGAAATTCGCTTAATGATTTGTCATAGATCTAATTTTCATTAAAACTTCAGGCAATCCGAAATTTGCAATATCCACATCCATTTGTAGATGTAGATGGCAGATGGCAGAATGCATTTCCTGTATAATGCGAAATGTCAGTTAATGCTATTTACGCCTGATCACCTCAACTATAATTTTTGTAAATGCAAATTCATTAAAGTGATGAGACAAAAGAGCATTTCTTATGGACTGAGTCTCGCCTTATTTAGTCATTTTATATTATTATTATTATTATTATTATTATTATTATTATTATTATTATTATTGGAGAAATTATTGAGTGGTAACTTCATTGCTCGAGGGATGCCAATACGGGTAGGTGGTTTCAAGTTCCTTTGCTGTACTAGCGTGGTCTCAGTTTCGGTCCCCTCTCGTAGTGGGCAGCACCAGTCGCATCTCTGATGTAGCGCTTATCCAGCCGAGATAAGATTTGCCGAGTACATCAAACTGATATTCGAGGGCTTTTTATATTTGCCGTAATCACGGCATGGCAAGATGTGTATTTTCGGGTCTCATTCATTCCGCCCATCTTGACTGGATTTGCATCCGCACATCGGAGTTCGCCAAGTCCCAAAGGTAACAACTCATCTACCAGTTTATGGACAATCTAAACAGTAATTTCTGTACTCAAAGATTCCAATAGATTTTGTACTAGGATGTTGTATATGGAAAACTCGGTGAGAGATGATCGTAAGCCACACGTGCGGTTTTCAGAGACAGCTCATTTAATGTTTTGGCGAACACTTACAAATCAAAGGCTGTCCTTGACAATCAGTGGGGTATTATATGTCGATATGGCTAAAAAATGGGAACAGGGTTGCTCAGGGAGATTCGTTTGGACAATTCAAAATTGTATCTTAAGAACTGTCCTCACTAACCTATTCAAATGAAAATATTTTGGGATTGAAAGCAATGAGAAACTGATATACTGCATGTTTTATATTTCAATTTAACAGCGTTTTCGAATTCACATGACTCCTATGTTAAATTTTTCGTGCCACATGCAGTGCTAACTTAATGGTTCGTTTTCATCAGAACAGAAAACCTTTTTCAATATGGTGGGGCGTCTATACTTGTTTTAGCTGAATGAGGCCGTGCATTTTCTGTATGGAGAGCTACCCACTTCCCACCTCTCTCACTCTTGAATAGATTTTTCCTTCACTTCTGTTGCGAGAATTTCTGAGAAGTAAGTGCACACAATGTTCTGGTTTCTGTACCTTCTCTGGTATCCTGCAGTCCCCCCCCAGAACTGCCACCACTTTTCCTCGTCCGCGCTTTCTTGTGCGTAGGAGAGCCGGCGTCCACGCGGTTCATTCTTCACTCGCTGTTCTCCCTCAGCACTCAGAACGCACGAGAAAACACTTCCTCCATTTCGTATGAGTCTTTGAAAAATTTCAGATAGCTGGACTATTTATCCAACGACGCATTTGATTCCAATGCTTTTTTTCAATCACCGTGGCACATTCCTTCCGCTTGCCTCCACATTCCTAAACGAACAACACTCGATTGGGCAGATTCTCACCAGTGGTGGTCCGTGGATTGCGAATTAGATGGGGCGGAAGTATGTCCGAACTAACGCATACATTTTACCGCTTCAAAATATTTCTTGAACGAGGAAAACTATGGCATATAGAGTACAACAGATTTCCACGTATCGGGATTTTAATCCTTGTCTAAGTCAACTTTTACGCTGAAAACGGAAGATACAATTGTGCTCACGCGAAAATAAGGAATTAAAAAAATATATTTAACAAACAAAACAGTAATTTATGAAATCAGATGAAACTGTTGGTATTCTTAGCTTAGTTAATAGCCGCGAACTCTGCCGAACTAAATCCTAATAGGAGCACGCTCCCTCCATCCACTCCCAGTACCCGCACTCTTCCTCAAACTTCCATTGCTTCACATGCGCTAGCTACGGACGGACTCCCTAATGTCTGGGATATTACCCATTCCAAAAACATTTATCTTCCGCATAATTGGGCACTTAAAACTAAATTCGTCCTCAAAAATTGCGCTGGTGGTATGCACAAATCAAACGAGTCAATTTATTGCAAGTTTAATACTTTCTGCAACTTTTCCCGAGGTTGGTTTTTTCTGGGGAGGGCGCGGCATTAGAGCCCTTAAGAAGCGGCCGCCACTGATTCTAATTCGCGCGGAAGGATTGTGGATCTGTTCTCCAAAGGATTGATTGATTGTGATTCCGTGCGTCAACTACTATAGTCATCAGTCCCGTGGACACTAACGGGACTAATGCCCGAAGCAGTTGACGCGCCTGGAAACACGAAAAAATCAATCAATCCCACCAGCGGAGCACCGCCCCTGCCAGGACACGTTCTAAGCTCCCGAGCGGTCTTTCGACATGTGTGGTAGTGAAATAAATGTTGGTGTGTGTGTAAAGGATGAGGATAGGGCAAAAAAGAGGAAGGAAAGATCGCACGCGCTATGTGGTCCATTTCTTGGTGGTACTGCTCCGGCATTCGCCTGGTGTTGATCGGAGAAACCATGCAAAACAATCGATCAGAGCAGCCGCCCCTAGAATTCTCCTACGACTGAATTCGTTCTAGCTGAGAAGCTAGAAAATCGAAGTCGAAAATCCTGCCACCGTCGGGACTCGAACCTACGTCGCCAGGGGAACAGTAGTGACAGCAGTTGATGTCCTGAGCTATCCCTCCCGGTTTCTCCAAAGGACGCAAAGCAGCTGAGGGCGGTTTGTTATAAAAAAAAAAAGTCCAGGTTGTATACGGATGAAATTTATGATATAATGAAATTTAATATATTGAAATAAAACAGGTTTTCCGCATAATCACAGTTCGAAGTGTATGAAACCAAATATTTCGCCTTTGGAGCTGAAATTCTGCTATTGCTGTTGCTTGCTTCGTGTACCAAGCCGTAGTTTTGAGTGTCGATTAATGCAGGAGCATACGTAATTCTCGCGTGCCCTCATCTTTTGCTGAGGTTATCGCGCACGCGCGGACGACTCCGGACCTTACAATCAGCACTGTCGCGAATGAGTGACCCAGGAAAAGAGATGGCGAAGTTATTGAGGGCTGTCCAAAGAAGAATTTAGCACTTCAAAGATTATTTTTCTTTCAAAGCAAAAGGTGATGAGAAATCATTCACAAATTCGGAATATTTGAAAAATACATTTGAATTATTTCCACGCGCGAAAATCGTAGGTGTATTTCCGATGTGTACACTTGTGTAAACATGACTAAGCATCTTTGTTGGAAACCAGGTCTTCGTAAACTTCGCCTTTTCTAATGTAAACTTAGCGGAGAAAATCCATATTTCATCAAAATGTAGGCGTTGGCCTGATACCCGCATTCCCCTCAAATATTAAGACCTAGGTTTCCGCGGCTAATGTCAATGGGGCCTTATCTGTCCAGGAGGCCCCGTGTTCTAAGGAGAGTTGTCTACGTATGGTTCGTCATATTGTGACCTCATTTTGCCCTGAAGAAGGTCTCGATATAACGACCGAAGATCATCCAACTCTCACTACGACTTGGGTCTTCCGGACAACGAAGACCCTATCGTTGGCTGGTTGTGTGATTAACGCTGTGCGCGTTGACCGTGTATTTCAGGCGCCAACATGAGGCTTCTGGGGCGGCGGCTGGCGTCGTGCTGGGGGCTGGCACTGCTGCGCGCCGCCGTCAAGAAACTGCCCGGTCGGCGCCAAATGCTGCTCTCTGGCGCCTGGCTGCTGTTCATCCTGATGGTACTGAGCGTGCCCTCCTTCCTCTACCAACAGTACGTGCAGAGCGTCGAGATGAACTTCTACCAGCTGCAGATGGAGTACCTGAAGAAGCTGACGGCCGCTGCGCCGTCTTCCGCCGCCGTCAACGGCTGCACCATCCCGTTCTACGACCCCTTCGACGCGCGCGTGCGCAAGTTCCTGACCTTGTGGCCACCCGTGAACTGCGGCCAGCGGCAACCCTACCTCACATACGTGGACGGCGACGGCTACATCCGCGTCAACCGCTCCGGCGTGCGCCACGCCGGGTTGGAGGAGGTGGGCGTGGAGTGCACGTTCGCGGAGATTCGGCGCGTTCCGTTCAACGACGACACCGTCAGCTACGGCGTGCCCCGCGTGTTCCGCGACCGCGTCAAACTGCCAGTGCCGTTCGTGAAGGTGGAGTGCATGCGCCGGGACAGCGGGAAGCTTGTGTACGAGACGGCGCATGCGTGGGTGGAGCCGCTGTCCGAGGCGCTGGAGGCGCGCGTGCAGCCGGCCAACCCGCTGCGGCCGAGCGTGTTTATCTTCGGCGTGGACAGCATGTCGCGCCTCAACTTCATTCGCCAGCTGCCCCGCACCTACGCGCTCCTCACCGAGACCTTCGGCGCGCACGTGTTCACCGGGATGGTCAAGGTCGGGGACAACACATATCCAAACATGCTCACCATGCTGACGGGGATGGCGGCGAGAAAAAAGCCCAACATCAAGGTCAGGGATTGGGGTGACAATAGGGCGAACAGTTTTTTCGACGATCTGCCTGCCGTATGGAAAAATTTTAGTGAAAACGGGTACGTGACAATGATGGCGGAGGATCAACCTGAACTAACGGCCTTTAATTATTTAGCCAAAGGGTTTATGGAAAAACCTACAGATTATTACATGCGACCCTTTTGGCTTTCAATTGACAATATAAGAAACTTTAGATCAAGGGACGAGCGGTGTTACGGAAACACTCCACACTTTGAGTTCGTCTTCAACTACACTCGCGAGTTTTTAGAGAAGATGCGAGATAAGCGTTACTTTGCCTTCAGCTTCCTCACAGGTTTCAGCCACAACTCCATCAACGAGGTGCAGGTGATCGACGAGCCCTTCCACGCGCTTCTGGAGGGGCTGTGGAGGTCGGGAGTGCTCAACAACACGGTGGTGATTATCTTGGGTGACCACGGAAACCGCTTCGACACCATCCGGGCCACAGTCATTGGCCGCGTCGAGGAACGCATGCCTTTCCTGGCCATCTCTCTGCCTTCTGCCTTGCGCGCCGCCAGGCCTTTCCTGGACGAGGGCCTACGCGGCAACAATGCCACTATGATAAGCTGGTAAGTCTTTAACTCACTTCAACACAAATGCACTTTAAATCACTTCAACACAATCTACAGTACATTGAAAGGGTATAGCTGAATAAGGTGGTGAAAAGTGCTCCCAAACCAAATCGACAATCGCTTCCTGGAATAGAGCAAAGTTGTGCTAGATGTTGTGCTCGAATAGAACAGAATTTGCTTAATAATATGGTATTGCGTTGATTTTAACTTAAGTCTTCAACGAGTCAAAAATTGCAAAAATTGGAAATCTTTTCGACAGCCTCGTAAAACTGCATTTTTAAATATAGAGATTCCAGTCGCCATGCAATCTATTTCTCAACAATGATGTCATCTTCACTATTTTAAAAATATTGGTAATATTCGCGTAATTTTGATTTATATCGAGTATTTCAAGTGATGGTTGAAGTGTTGGTAACAATACAGGGTAATATAAAACGTCGTAAGCATTACTAAAATGCGAGAAAGAATGTGCTTTTGTAAAACAGCAAGTACGTATAGTTAGAGTGGATAATTCGAACAGTATGACATTTGATGTTTTTTGACCTGCGCAACACAAATCTGATATCAAAACTTTCTAGTCGAACACCGTTTTTCAATTAAACGGAGTTTTAAAACCGACACATTTTGACACCAACTCGTCCACGAGGCTCGCCGCTTCCCGTCGGTTCCAAATGCAGTAGCCTTCCGGAAGACCTATGGCTGTCGCTAGGAAGACCTACGGATTTCGCTGGAATGACCTACGGCTTTCAGTCGGGAGACCCGGTTCTTGTCAACGTTCTCGCTTCGCCCTACGCTATTTCATAATCTTCCATGACAGTCAAGGATTTTCTTCATTTTAAAGAAAAAAATACTGTAATCGGATTACCACTTTTGTTAATTACAACTGTTTTTACTATTAAACGAAACTACATGGCAGAAAGAACTTTCTTCTTTACACGAATCGTGCAAAAAAATTATTTTCTTGGCTGGTCTCCACATGCATTAAGCTAAACAAATGTCATAATCACAGTCTACTTTACGGCGCGAATTAGCCCTTTTTATTGCCGTTCCCTTCTGTAGAATGGGTGTGCGGACGAAATTCTGTGTCTTTGAGATGCAAAGAATGGTTAACGCTTAAATGACAATAATTATCGTCTTTTAAACAATCACAAAATTTTAAGCAATTCGAAATCACATGCGATTAATTTCATGTAAGTCGTGATAATATCCAGAAGTAGATCTTTGACACTATTTTCATCGACCCTGAAAAGGGACCGCGTGGTGGCACTTTTCACACCGTTGAATTCCCTTTTCCTATTCATTAGTTTTCTCCTGTTATATGTAATATCCAATCAAAAGGCAAGAATTCATAAAACAATTTTTATTCAAGACCAGGTACAATTGCTGAAGTTCCGTAGAAGCACGTGCCAAAAGCGAAGCCGTGTTATCGTTGTCCAGAAGAAGTCCCAAAATCAGCCGAGTCGTCAAATATCCACAAGAGAGTTCCACTTTCGTTGCACAGGTCGTCGTCGTAGCTGATCTCCACTTTTCGCTCACCAAGTCACTCTCCAGGATCCAATCACTAACACAGTCGTTCGCTATCTGCTATGGCGTCGGGCCGGAGCCCTCTTATAGCCCGCTAGGACTAGCGGCCAGCCGACTAGCTGCGGAGTAGGGGCGGTGGCGAGTCCCTACCCGCTTGCTCGGGCGTGTCGGCCGCTACAAATGATTAGAAAAATCTCAAGCAATAACAAAACAGTTGCAATAAATGCAGACAGTAAAGTCACATTGGCACTTTTAGCACACAGACAGAGACAGACAGACAGAGACAAACAGAGACAGACAAACAGAGAGACAGACAGAGAGTCAGACAGTTAAGACATTGGAGACACAGATACAGACTAACAGACATATACAGACAGACAGATACAGACAAAAGGACAGGCAGATAGAGGGGAAGGACAGGAGAGAGAGGGGGGAGGGAGAGAGAGAGAGAGGGAGAGAGAGAGAGAGAATGTCATCGTTTGCTGAGTTCTGCTAATTATATAGCTACTATTACTAGCTTGATAGCTGAATATATATATATATATATATATATATATATATATATAAGGACAATTTTCCCCTTTTTTGTTACGAGGGCGTGGCAATTAAAAAGTTTGTGTAAAAAAATTCGACGTTTTTTTTCCTGCAGCATTATAAGTACTTTATCTATACTGCGTGAGCAAAGCAAGAAAGTAAAAAGTAATTCCCTTTTGCGCAGTAGGGATGTGACATCGATCTCGATGTTTCTAACATCGATCAAAGTCGATGTCTTTTAACATCTATGTTTTTACGTCTTTCATGTTTATTTTGGATGACAAATTTCTCATAACCACAGTTTCGTAAAAGTTAAAATATGAAATAATAACCTACCACTGTCAGTGTGTGTGATCGAACCAAACGAATGCTGTATGTACAACCTTCATCGGACAGACTATCTCGTCCCAAGGAATGATGTGCAGTTATCTTACATGTCCTTCCGCGTAATTCAAACAGGGAGAGGCGGTCAATGCATGCGCCATGGGCCTATATCCCTCCCCCACTTCCTATTCCCTTCTTCGGCGAACTGCAGACTGACCCTTTTAAGAAAACCCGAGGCGCTCAGGCTTAAAGACTGTACGTGGTGCATTGTTATTGTTGTTGTTGTTGTTGTTATTATTATTATTATTAAATCTTTCTTTATTGTAAATTAATAAACACGATCACTGACAAATTAAATTTTGTTGGGCACGAATTTTGCGAAAGAGGTTTCTAAACAAGAGTAACCAAAATCCCTTACTGTATAATGGACAATTTTTTAATTTAAAATATTCTCCATGTCTCAAAACTATTGCACAGGTCCCTCTCAGCATGAGATTTGGGCACATGTTATTGCTACACACGTACTGCTGGATTAAACCAGACCTGCTCGTGCGCTATTCAATGATCCTCTATTAAGCGCTTCGGGAAAAGGGAAACTGACACTCACAAGAGGCAATTGCTTTGTTTCCGTTCCGGAGACAGTCGTTATCTGCTCCTGCAGTAATCCGGATGTGAGGGATATTTTGACGCCCCTACCTATTTTGCATGCGCGCTCGTCCTCTGTCCTAACTGAACTGCTGTCGGTGCGTAGCTCCGTAATAGGCTGACGTTCGGTTACGGAAAAACAATAGTCGCGTCTGTGGGGTAGATAGCGATGGCAGGGGGTGGGGCGCCCCGGGTGACACCAATTAAAATATTATATAATTGCAATTATATAATTGAAATCATTTACTTAAACATTATATATATAATAAGAGTTTTGTTAGTTTTAGTAATTTGAAAATTTTATTGCTGGAGTTATACGAATAATTTTTATGGTTTAGTTAAAAATTATTTATATTAATTTAATAAGTATACGTTTAAATCATAAATACTAAGAAAGCAATGACTAGAAATAATGTAAACTAAAACGCAAACCGTAAGCGCCTTTTTTGAGGTCGCATCAACGTCTAGGTTATTAGCGGCCACTATTGGATTGAACGTTATGGTAACTGTGAAGATGAAACAATACGGTGATGATAAGGGGTGGAAGGACGAACACAAATGCAACCATGCCTGAGATGGGTCACGAACCCGCGACCCTTCCATCCGCGATCGCTACGATACTACTGCCTTAGCGATCTCCGCCACCGGATCGGCTGGGCGCCAATTCTTCAATACTCAAAGAGTCTCGATTTCAGCGATTACTTTATCTTAATGGGTGAACTATTGATGGGAATAAGAGGTAATATTAACAAAATCATATATATTATTTATATCGAATTTCTTATGTCTAACTTATGTGGCCAGCATTCCTTTAGCGTAAATGCATCTTCTGTAACTTTGTTCGGAGCAATTGAACAATTATATACTTTCTTTGCTGCTTCGACTCATCGTTGGGATGTTTTAATTGAACATACTGGGGTATCACTAAAAAGACTTGTTACAACACGTTGGAATGCTCATTACGCTGCAGTCTTACCAGTGAAAGAAAACTGACCAAATTTTTGCTGCAATTGAATCACTTAGCACACAGCAGGAAAACATAGTCACAAGAGAACCATCACAATGTCTTTTACCAGCGATCTGTAATTTCACTTTTGTTTGCTATCTATACTTCTGGTCTGATACTCTACGGGAAATTGATTCTGCACAGCAGTATCTTCAAACAAAGGATTTAGCTATTGACAAAGTTATAATGAGATTAGATGGGCTGCGAATGTTTCTGCTAGAAGAGCGTGAACAACTGGTAGATCATGCAATTGCGCGAGCTGTAGTAAAGTCAGAAGAATAAGGAATCCCAGTTTAAAGAAGAGTAAGGTTGAAAGAGAAGATGCCAGGTGAGACACTGTATGATGTTGGATTGACTTTGCAGGAAGAACATAAAAGGGAAATGTATGAATTCTATGATCGCTTCTATGCAGAACTGCAAGCTAGATTCAAAGCAACGTAAAATAATGCTATTTAAATTAAAAAGTTTGATGGACTTCGCGCGAGATATCTGTGCACTTGACAGATAATGCACAAACGAGACACACTGGCAGGGAGACAGCGCATGCGCAGCAGATATTACGCATATTATCGCTGTTCAGAAAACGTCCGGTTGCGAGCTAGGGTTTGTGATCGCCCAGAAATTAGTTTTGACTGCTTTAGCGTTTTTGATTGTTTTTCTTGTGGCTCTTCACATGAAATCTAAATGTAATTTTTTGTGTCGCGATTCACTGTCAAAAGTCTAACGGTTTGTTCGATATTGTTGATATGGCATTCAATTTGGCCGTTTCCCTCTTGCGTGATGTCAGCTATGTGCGCAGATCCCTCGGGCGAAGTCTACAACGAGTAATGTACGAGCATCAGTGGCCTAGCTTCAGTTGGTGTCACCTGGGGCTAGTGGTAGCACCCCCCCCCCATGAATGAAGTATAAAAATATCTTGATGATGCATAGATTATACATTGTTTTTTATTGATTTGTTACAATAAACAAGCAATTGCCAAATTTTACATATTTATTACAATTAGTCTATAAGATGTAGTGTTGAAGGAAAATATATATAAATCACGTCAGTAACACATTAGTTAAAGTCCTTAAGATAAATTGATTTTATATAATTTTTAATTTGTTTGTATTTATTAAAAAATCCAAGCATATTTGCACATGCTTTTTTTGCACATTATAATATAAAAATTCCATGTAATTCCGAAAAATTGCAAATAGATTTTAAATAAATATTGTGAAATAAAACATAACTAATCAACAAATGTAAGTTTATAAAGACTTTACGAGATCACAGATACGCAGCAAAGGTATCTATAACTTGATCTTTGCTTCTTGCAATGTCATTTTCTATTGGCAATAGAGCCAAATCAGATAGTCTTGCTCAGATAGATTTACTCATTGTAGATCGTAAATGAGATTTTATAATCTTTAATTTAGACAAGCTTTTTCACATTAAGCAACAGAAACACAAATTGTAAGGAATAATTTCAAACTAAGGAAAAGTCCAACTCTACAATAAAATGTAACATTCTGAAAGAAGACCAAGTTCAGTCTCTTTTAGATCGATATTTGCTGCTTTGAGGTGACTTCTGAGCCTTGATATTTCAACTTAAAGTTCATCGGCGGATATTTCGTCATAAACGGATGTCAGTTTTCTAATATTTTCTGCAAAAAGATCGTTGCTAGATGACACGAGATTCTTCATTTTAATTGCTGCAAAAGTGGATGATATCTAAAAAATTCAATCGTGACCATAAAGCCAAGCCATTTCAACCATTATTGTATGTGTTTTATCAGCTTGTTTCGCTTATTCGATATTTCGCTTTGATATTTCTGTGGTTTCGTTTTCGTTTGATAGGAATCGATTCCACTCCTCTCCGCAATTAATTGTGATTTGTTTCGGAATTTCTTCTACATTTCGTTTTTCAATCCCTCTCAGCTTATTTTACAACTATTACTTACATAATGAACTTTCGCCTTATTGCGTTCGAATGTTTTTCGAAAAGATTGTTATTACTTTCTCGAATACATATGTATAAACGGAGTAATATACGTAATTTAGAAAGTTATGTAATGCTGCGGAAAATCGATTTCGAGATTTCAACGAAAATTCACTTTTTGGGATCCCCCGATACCGAAAATGTGTTATTTTCAAAACGTCCGTCCGTCCGTCCCGTCCGTCCCGTCCGTCCTCGTCCGTCCGTCTGTCCTGTCCGTTTGTGCCGTCCGTCTGTCCCGTCCGTTGTCCTGCCGTCTGTCCCGTCCGTCTGTCCCGTCCGTCCGTCCCGCGCATCCCGTCCGTCCCGTCCGTCCGTCGGTCCCTCCGTCGGTCCGTCTGCCTGCCTGTCTGTCTGAATCGCATTCATCCTTGATTTCCTTGATTAGTTTGAAGTTTTTTGCTCACCTGTAAAATTTGTCGTTTTTGTTACTTTCCGGTTCCTCGGGAATTATTATTAACTTACGTTATACATTTGTAACTATTTCTATTAAATTATTAGCTAATTTGGAGTGCGTCCCGGGATCTAAAATTTTCTTACAAATATTTTGATTATTCTATTAAAATCGAAATTAGCCCAATGATTGTTTCGCGAATTGTTTGACTAATTTGGTTAGATGAGGTACTGATGCATCAGGGTGTCCGAAAGATATAATTGATTTATTAATAATACGATTCGTGCCAGTAAGCCGTTATTACGTCCTCGTTCCTGTTTATATATATACTTTGTAGAAGAATGCACTTTTTGGGAGAATATTAAAACGTGTATTTTCCAAGTCAATTCGGTACATGTATATAATCAAACATACAACACTAGTACTTCTATATCCTGGAGACGAGTTCTGGAGCCGCGGCATCTGATTAACATACAGACCATAAACATGTTGTAGCCCCCAGCTTTGCGCCCCAGACGATAGTTTGCTTGTAGGTACCACCGGCTCTACACAAGATGGCTCATACGTTAAATGCAATTCCCAATTTATTTGAGGTGTAGCGGGATGTAGACGGGACGAAACTAAAGCTAAGCTAGGAATCGACAGCGAGGGAGCGAGAGCAACCAGTTTCTGGCAGCGTTGACGGGACGGGAAGAATTCCGCTAGTATACACTAAAACTACATAACCTTCACGACAATGTGTACCTCGCGGAGTAAAGACCCATTCACAATACAAAAAACAATATAAAACTTTGATGTGAACATTAACGTAAGTGATAGACTGAAGTATTCATAACGTGGAACATACACGTAAGCAAAATAAGAGTTCCTATTGGCTGTGAGACATTTTAGTTTACCTTTGGTTGGATGTGAGAATCGATTCCGATATATCGACTGTGTCCATGACTGGGGGTTGTGACTCGTCTATGGACTTCTTTGTATAATCCTATTTCGATGCTCGATTTTGAGTTAACGATTGGTTCCTTTCTTATTTCTGATATTAGCACAGAAGCTTGCAAGCTATTAAGTTAACGTCTTACGCGTTAATGCGACCGGCCCTAAGTGCGGTGGGGTTGCTGGCGCAGGTACGACGTGTACGAGCTGCTGGCGGACGTGGCGCTGGACAACCTGCAGGCGACGCCGCGCGTGGCGCGCTTCGGCCAGCTGGGCACGTCGCTGTTCCGCGCGGTGCCGTCGCGCGCGTGCCCGGAGGCGGGCGTGGCGTCCGAGTACTGCGCGGGCGCGGCGCCGCCGCGGCGGCGGCGGCGTGCGCGCCGCTCGCGCTCCTCGGCGTCCACAGCGCGCAGCTGCTGCTGCCCAACGCCGGCATCTCCTCGCCCAAGGTGGGTCTTGTTGCTGCTCTAACTCCCTCATGTATTGCATGTCGCGCGCGTTCTTTCCTTCCTCTTCCTTGTCCTATCCTCTCCCTTTACACACACACTTACTCTAACATAACTACACCACCACATATTTCGGGAGACCGGTCGGGAGCTTAGAGCTTGTCTCGGCTGGGGCGGTGCCCCGCTGGTGGGAGAGTCCTGGTGAGGGGGAAACCCCTCTAGCCGACGGTAGGTCGGCGCCGGATCTCGCCATCCAGCGGGGGAAGATCACAGCCATCTCCCGAGAAAAACATGCACTACGGGACCAACGACCAGAGCAGATGACGCGCCCGGAAACACGAAGAAATCAATTAATGAAACATGTCAAGAGCTTAGAGTGTGTCCCGCGCCAGGAGGAGGAAAAACAAGCACAGTGTTGATCGCATGTTCCAGAGGAGGAACACCCGTCGGCCATTTAGCGAAAATGACACGACCCGACCGAACTTTCGGGAGTAATGACCTCAGCGCTTGATGACCCTAGCATCAATATTAACGATTACAAGCGCTGCTCTTATCTAATGCAGTGAGGATTTTTCCGAGCAGATACACGCAGAGAGGACTAGGGGAAAATGGATTTTACAGCATATTCAGGAGATGCTGTAGTGTGCCGAGCAGCTGAGAGTCCGTAGAGAGAGAGGAAGACGGAGTCGGGAAAAAGTGAAAGGCAGAGAGGAGAAAAGAGATGAAGGGTGAGGGAGACGAAGAAAGGGAAGCAGAGGAAGAGAGAAGGTGGGAGATGAAGACAGAGGGAGAGAAAAAAAAGTTTGAGACTGAGACTTTTCTCAAAGCTACGTTTCTTTTCTTCGCCTTGCCTCCACGGTAAATCGATCCCAGGAGCACGCAATAATAACGACCACGCTAGCCATGAGTCGACAAGGGGCTTTTACAGCATATTCAGATCATGTAGTGTACCGTAGTCGCTGAGAGAGAGAGAGAGAGAGAGAGAGAGAGAGAGAGAGAGAGCGACACACACACAGGCAGACAGAGAGAGAGAGAGAGAGAGAGAGAGAGAAAGAAAGAAAGAGAGAATACGTCAGTAAAATTGCATGTGAGAACTGTCGGTGGAAGTAAATATTGGAGAGCGAGTAGTTATTTTGATTTATTTGATGTCAATATATTAGTATCTTAGGCATTAATGGTTCCTGGAGGCAAGGTTATTTGAGGGCATAAGAACAAATCCAATAGAGGGACTTTTAAACGTATGTAATATGAAACACCAACTATAAATAGAAAACACATTGAATAAAAGATGTAGGCTGTAGAGCATTAACTCTAGCATTACCAGGGGACGGGGCTTAGAGGCTCAGCGATTATTGTTATTTATAGGTTTCAATTTTTTAGGGTGCTGAATATCATTGATATTATTGTTGATGTGATTGTTGTTTAAAACGCGATGAAATTGATGACAATTGGATGTTAAATTTTGAATTATTACAGCGTTTTTCACTGTGGGTAAAATATTCCGAGTTATTCATATATTATTATATTTGAAACAATTCTCCATATCCGGTAATTAACCCTAAGTAAACTAGTCCATCTTATTTTAATGTACTAAGTGATCATGCGGTATAGTATGAAATGTACCATTTTAAAAACTTACATTTTGACTATTTTGACCAACAGCCAACAAATACGGCACTTACTAGCTTAGTGTGGCGTCTCTAACGCTGTAAAAAGCTTTAAAAGTAATTTAGCATTTATTAACTTGAAATGTTTAAATTTTAATGGAAAGGTACGAAAAAATATCAATTCCCTACCAGCAGTCCGAGACGGGTCGAATAACATATCTCTTATCCCAAACGGTAGAACGGAAGGGGTGTAGCCATGAGTGGCGGGCATACATTGGTTACCCGTTATATCGTTTTATATTATATATAACTTCGATATTCATAAATCAGTATTTGTGTTTAGTTGGTCTTCGGTGCCTGCACAGTCTTTTGGTGAACAAATAATATATAGCATCAAATAAGCAAGAATATGGATAGGGAGTCAATCTGTGATCAGCAACAAGTACCTTTTACAGTTGAACCCGATATCTCGATGCGTTTTCGGAGTGAAATATTTCTTCTACTGATAAAAAATTGGTGATATTAAAATAACACTTAAAAAAAGAAACGTTTTAAATACGCACAGTTAAATACTATCCTTAAATCGTAAAATTGATGTCCATTAGTTATGTAATAAGTATTTATTATCCGCTATTAAATATTGAAAACCAAATCATAAAAATAGAAAATTATTTTAAAAATGACTATTTATATCAACCCTACCTGGCACTGCTGCGGTTTTGAATCTAAGAATTTAGAGACTAAAAACGTCAGTAATTTTTTTTGTTTCTTGTTTTTGAAATAATCTTTGTTCCACAAAATTTTCTAGTAATTAACTACGCTAAAAATGTCCTCATGAACTGAAATCTGACCCTGAACATACCACCGACAAGTGTCGAAACCCTTCAGAACCTATGGGTCAGAAGGCGGTTAGGAATCATGCAACTCTCCTATTCCTTCTTGCTCTGTCGAGTCCTCTTGCTCTGCTACCATCACGGAATTAAAAATTTCTTCGTAGGGTGGTCTGATACGGTGACTTCTACATCAACATTAATGTTGTCGTCGTTGCATGAAAACAACTTCGTAAATTCTTGCTGCTCGTCAGGGGTATAAATTCCCATGACCTGCTCTTTCTCATGCTGCAGGTCACATTGACAGAATCCAGCTTTTCGGAGTTTCTGATATTTCAGATGACGATTATTTTTGCTGCAACACAATAGCGTCAATTAAAGTTAAATGAGTTACGAGGCTGCATAATTTAAAACTTCTCAGTTGTCCTAGGAGGCATCTTTTCCTGTAGAGGTGCTTCAGGTTTTTTATGACACCGTGATCTACAGACTGCAGTTTTGAAGTCATATTTGGTGAGAAATGAATAAGTCAAATTGCTCTGTGTGTTTGGGGTGGACGGGAAAATTATCTTCAAAAATAGTGATTTTCCTATTCTCCCTCTGGAATATGTTGTCCATATCCTTTAGCCAAGATTCAAAAACAGAATTTGTCATACACGACTTCTTGTTATGTTGGAATTCTATAGGCAGGGATTTCACTGCTGATAAAGCATCCACGTTTTTCTAAATTACCGACCACTGAGAGCTTCAACTTTTCAATTCTTGTTGTTAAGTTCAGTAAATGAAAGTAGAAGATTGACTTAACAATAATTTATTCAGACCAAACTCGTTACATTTGTAGTATGAAACGTCAAACTATGTACATAAATATGTAACGAAAACAGTAAGAATATGTAATAAAATTGTAAAATCAGATATAATATGTAATATTTAAATTCTCTGATCATAGAAAATTTTAACATAATATGAACTTACTTTTATAAAAAATTTGCTATACAAATTTTAAAAACAATGCAAGCGTTTTAAATTTCATTTGGGAAGCACATGTGGGTGCGAACTTGCACCATACAACTTTCCCATCGGTAGTAAAATCTTGAGAAATTGTTATCCAGGAATATTGTTTATCAGCCAGATCAGAAGCAATAGAAGCCATGGTACAAACTGGCGATATTTAGGACCAGCAAACAACCACTGCAGCATGGAATATTCTCGTCGAAGTGTTACACGACAGCGATCGCCAAGTTTCTTGGAAATTAAGGTGAAAGGTCGCCAAACGCGGTGCCAATGTCACTTTTCACACATAAGGTAAAAATGAACTGTCGCTGACTTGCCCTTCCCGCCACTGAGATAACTGAAGCAGGCGCGCCGGACTGAGAGAATATACGACCCTGTCCTCACGAGCGTACCTCCAGTAGAGTATGCAGTAGCACGCAGTAATAATACAGAAAAATTGCTGAAGTTTTTGAAAGTACATCTTTTCCCATAAAAATGTGTAAGAAAATTGATAGAATAAAAAAATATTTTGTGAAAATAGCGAAATATGGAAATAAGTAATAATGCACGAATTATGTAAAAATATGTAACGAAAACATTGGATATTGTGTTAGGACGGCGACAATTTGCCAACATTAAAATTTTGAGAGCGGTAAATAGAACGACAAAACACGTAACTACAAAAAAATTCGGTCTCTATTGACGACTTTCCGCTACAATCAATCTCCAGGTTCTCGGCGGGTGGCGCATCTCCAGTGACGCCAGGGCGTCGCCGTCGGTCGCGTAGAGCGCATGCCTCGAGCTGCAACCTTCCCTTGCCCGGCTGTCACGTCCGGTTTGGTTTTTGTTTCCGGGCGCGTCAACTGCTTTGGTCATTAGTCCCGTTAGTGTGGTGCATGTTTTTCCCGGGAGATGGCGGTGATCTTCCCCCGCTGGATGGCGAGATCCGACGCCGACCTACCGTCGGTTAGTGGGGTTTCCCCCTAACCAGGACTCTCCCACCAGCGGGGTACCGTCCCAACCGGGGCAAGCTCTAAGCTCACGACCGGTCTCCTGGAATATGTTATAGTGTAGTGCATGTCAGTGTAAGTGTGTGTGTGTAAGGGGAGACGATAGGACAGGGAAGAGGAAGGACAGATCGCGCGCGGTCCGTGGCCCGTTTGGCAGGGTACTGCTCCGGCATTCGCCTGGTGCTGATCGGAGGAACCACGGAAAACTACCGATCAGAGCAGCCGGCCGCTACAATTCTCCTCCAGGCAGCGACTGAATTCGACCTAGCTGAAAAGTTAGTGTCGAAAATCCATTGTAACCATTGATAGTACATCAATAGAGAAAACAGTTGTAAACACCTCAACAGGGAAAACAGTCAGTTGTAAAAACCAAAACAGGGAAAACAGAAGTAATAAACGTATATAAAATCGAAAACTAATATATGTAAACAAACTGTAACTGTATATGTAAACAATTATTCATGATGTATCAGGGATTTATTTTTTACTAGAAAGGAACGATTATACTTGTGTTAAATAAACACAAATTTGTTACGAAATGATCACTTACAAAGAATGTATTAATCCCTGAGCTTCAGACCCAACAAAATAAAGAAAAAAATAGAGAAAACTATTCTCAAATTTGCTGTGCAATTAATTCTGAATATCCATCCCTTTGAATATCGCCGGTCGGGATGGAACCCTCGGGTTCAGAAGTTGGTGGTACTGACACACAGCCGTCAACCCCACTATATAGGCGATTTAGTGCGGCCAGTTAGGCTACCCCAACAGTAGCTAGATCAAGTTAAGCCTCTGTCTGGCGGAGAGTTCTAGCGGCCGGCTCCTCTGATCGCTAGATTTCCCTGGTTTCTTCGATCGATAGCAGACAAATGCCGGAGCAGTACCGTAACAAACGGGCCACGGTCCATGCGCAATCTTATCTTCCTCTTCCTTGTCCTTTCCTCACCCCTACTACACACGCTCTACACTACCACACATGATGGGATACCGGTCGCGAGTTTACTGCTTCACCCGTCAGGTGCGGTGCCCCACTGGCGGGAGATACCTGTTAGGGGAAAACCCCGCTAGCCAAAGGTACATCGGCGCCGGTTCTCACAATCCAGCGGTGGAAGATCATCACCATCCACATGCATTACACTTACGGGACCAATGACCATAGCAGTCGACGCGCTCTGCAACCAAACAATCGCCGCGTGCCGTGCGGATGCTTACGTGTGCGTGCTCTTGCAGGGCTTCACGGTGGAGGTGCGCGTGGCGGTGCGCGTGTCCCCGAGCGACGCGCTGCTGGAGGGCACGGTGGAGCGCGACGCCTGGGAGCCCCAGGGCCGCGTCAGGGGCGACGTGGCGCGCATCAACAAGTACGGCAACCAGTCGCACTGCATCAGCGACCGCATCCTGCGCCTCTACTGCTACTGCGCCGACCTGCTGCCCCGCTCGCCACCGCCGCACGGGCCGCCCGCCGCCTAGACCCCGGCCCCCACCGCGGCCACGGGCTGCAAGTGCTGCGTTTATGCTAGGGGTTCGTACGTAAGGTAACAAGAACTGAAACCAACAACAACATTCCAACCGAGCTAGTTCACTTCATTCCACAAAAATTCGGCATCACTAAGAACCGTGGTAATTGTTTTCAACTCTTCTTCATTATCGTAACGAACGGGAGGGTGTCTAATTTCACGATGAAGCACCGGCCCTCGGCTTTCGAGAATAATATAAAACGTCTTTCAGCGTGACCAATGCAAATACTTTCTAAGCAATTAAAACGAGCCATTCTCATTTGAACTACGAACCATCATGCGCTCGTTTTCACCACTCGTTCGTCGCTTTCGTTCACCGATCTTGCGTGATCGTAGTCGATGAAAGATAAGACCCTTGTTTACGTTCAAAAATCTCAAAGGTACGTGATTTTCATAAGTAGTTTAACTAAACCGATTAGAGAGCGTCTCTCTTGACACAGTGCGAGCGAGTTCCAAGAAATTGTGATTACTATTTAAAATACAACCATGACACGTCCAGTTCCAACTAAATTTTTCCAAGGGTTGTCTGACATTCCTTAACAGCCAGACAGATATTTACTTTTTGGACTCTGTATTGAAACGCTGCTGAATAGTATAGGACTAACAATGGCAGTGCTGGGACATCGTCGTCACGCCTGCCTGAGCGTTCTTTTGAAAGGTTGCTATAGAATTGCTTCGGTGTCGTACAAATGTTGTATGAATTTGGACGGAATTGAATGATTAATTTCTGAGTAAGAGCGGTGTTAAGAACCACAAAGAAAATATTTGATCTACCTGACCTTTGAATTAAGTGTTTTTATATTCAACGTGTTCTGTATTTCATAATCTGGAGTTCCTAATGCATAATGCAAGTGATGGGAGATTCGAATTGGATTCTGTTGTGATAAAAAAAAGACTGCTTTAAGAAAAATATTTTTAAAATCTGCTGATAATAATGGCTGAAATATGATTAACCTTGTGGATTGTCGATTGCTTGAACACGAGTGTATATCTTTAAACCATTATTTAACCTAGTTTTCATATTCGGCATCCTGTTCTCGTGGCACTGCTGTTTTGCGCTGATTATTACATCCGACAAAAAATTATCAGAGTATTATACAAACCCCCATTGAAAACTGAGTCAGCTAGTCAAAAAAAACAGTATCTACAATTGATTTCACGGTTTCCTGGGTTTTTCTTGGATTGACGTCGCATTCATGTTTACCACTGCCGTTACATTTTCCTCCGTTTAGTAAATCTTCTTCCACTACTGATCTTGTTACCTTTTAAACAGCATTATATTTTCATTATATTTCATCATGAGGTGTGCATGCAATTCAAAGTCGCGTGCGAAGACAAATTGGTAACAAGTTGATGAATTCATTAAAAACGATTTTCGGCGCCCCAAAAGTATTCGTGAACTCAACTTTAATTACCAAATAGAAACAAATAAGAAAAATCATTCAAATTAAAAATATCTAGTATTTCGATAAATGTGTCACACTCGCGCTGGCACACAATAAAAGCTGTCAGATCCATTACTTGACAAGTGTTTCTCTCTGTGTGTTGACGCGCTGAATACGAAGCTGAAGCCACAATTGCGTCACTACCACCCAATTTGTGTTCTTTTTTTTTTTTTTTTTTTGGGAAACTGGGAGGTGGTGGCGCAATTCTAGCTTAGGGTTCGCATTCAGCGCTTCGACCTACTTAAAGAAACATGTGTCAAGTCATTGGGCCTGACAACAACCCCCGAAAAAAATACAATTTCACGGTATTTTTCGCGCTAAAAATTACGCTTACCTGTTAATCAAAATTCACGTGTTTATTAGTTTAATCTAGAAAACTGCATTCTAGGCATTTACTACAATTTGTTTGCTTACTAGTTCACTAATACTTTTGAAATGTTTACCTCCTTTTACGTGAATTTAAACACTAATCTTGCCCTCCTGTTTCCTTCCCATTTCGACCCATGGTGCCGAAGACCGTAAATTAAAAAACAACAAAAACAAAAACAATGGCAATATTGATCGGTCAGTGTAGTTATTTCAAGAGCCTATTCAAGAAATTAAAAAAGCAAACCCATGTAATGTAAATGTAAAGTAAGTGAAGGGATTGAATATTTCCTGCCACCAAAAACAAATAGTGGTAATTGACAGGTGTGAGTTTTTAACTAATATTTTTACGTACAAGAAAGTTCACAATTGCGTGCTGCGTTTCGTGAAGACGAATACTCTTTGGGGGCTTTGTATTTCTTGCGTGTAAGAATTGTAAAGAATAACATTCAGAAAAAATTGTCCCCAGTCCTAACAGTAGTAGTTTAAGTGTCATGTCTGCTGATTTCCGATCCACTACGAACTACATATGAAGCAATAAATCAATGTAATTGATGCTGATTTTGACAGTCTATCGCATTTTAGCTCAGAAATATTTGTGTGTACACGTTAAAAAGATGTACTGAAGATTTTTTTACCCCACTACGTTCTAAATATTAAATTAATTTCTAATATAATTTCAAAGCATATCAGTAATCAAATATTCATAAGCAAAATCTTTATAAATGTGTTTTGTTTTTAATTTTTGTTAGCGTCTGTGTAGATTATTATTTATTATTGTTATTATAAATTAAAGTCAAACAGTAATGAAGTACGTGATGAATCAGGCAGAAATAAAATCTGCGCTCTCATTCTTGAATTTTGGAATACCTACTTTTACTCTACATAGTTGAATATGAATTGAAGTACAATAAGCATCGTTAGCATCATAACAAAAAATGTTCTCTCTTTTGTAAGTCTTCTAGTCACTATTTGCATCATCAAAAGAGCTTCAGAGTCTATTTCATAGTACTGTTGACGAAATAAATGAAACCCCCTCTCCTCTTAGACCGATAGTCAGCATGAAAATCCACGTATGATAAGCTCAATGCTAAAGCTTTTGAGAAGCTGGCCAGTGTTTTGAGAGATTCAGTGTGAATAACTTGTCCTCACTGAATAACTTTTTCTCTACGGAATAGAGAGAAAGTTATGTGTCGCTTCGCGAAAAAATGCCAAGTTTTCGGCAGAAAAACTCTCATAACATTGCCCTGGTAACAAAAAAGTGAAACAATCCAGTTGCTAAATTTAGAAACAAATACTTCATCACGTGGTGTAGCCAGAAGCCGTGCTTTGGGGGTCCTTGATATCGACAAATCAAATGACGGCCAAACGCCCCTCCGTCTGTCTATCTGTCCATCCCTCTGTCTGTGAAAAACGCCAGCGGCCGAGCCGTTTAGCCGAGATTCTCCTAAATTGATATTCCCCAATATATCTGGCTGATGACGCGGCCCCTTGAATTTTACTAATATTGGGTGGTACAATAGGTTTGGGTGATTTTGGTGGTACTTAGATAAAGCCCCTGGGAAATTTTTTGAAATTAAAAAAAAATGGCTCTATCGTTTTGTATTAAATATTGTTTTCGATGGTGTGAATGACGTTTAAAAGGATGGTCCAGGTCTCATGGTCATTGGGAACGGTGATTTTTCGAATATTGGAAAAGTTAAACATTTTCGGAGTCTTTCTACAACTACAGTTATAAAGATATAGATTTTTATCCCTTAATGAACTCTGCTCCTTAAAGATAGATTTAGAATGAGGTCATGTATAATTTTTTGAAAATTGGGTATTTTTCGCGTAATTTTGTGTCAAAATACGGTCGAGAATGTACGTACTGTTTTGGCATTATTAGTTTTCCTATCACGTATAAGTGTTTGTTTTGTTTGTTTGCTTTTTTTCTGAGACAACTGTATGATTAATACATTTTGATTAATCATGGAAGCATAAAAGTACGTATTACAGAATACTTACCCTACTGCAAGGATCTTTTGATCCTCTTCCGTTTCTATGTTAAGGATAGTGTTTCCCTCACTGCTAGCCAAGAGTTATCTGCCAAAATGGCTGGATTCTATCTTACCTAAAAACAATTTTTAACAGCTAAAATGTCCTGATAGAACCGCCTTTCATGTTCGTCGTTGACATCTCCCAAACTGCACAGAAAAATCTCCAATTTGGAGTGCAAGAAAGGAAACTTTAATGCATTAAACTATGGGTTACATCCCATCTCTCGGAATGCCACTAAAATGTTTTCCAAATAATTTTTAGTCTTCGGCTATCCTGCATGTTAACAAGTGCTTCCAGACATTTTAAAAGTAGTTCGAGGCATTTTTTCGATTCCTTTTATGACAGCATCGAATTCCGTATCCCTTATCACTAGGCTTAGCTGAGGACCAACAAAAATGCCCTCTTTGGTTTTTTCCCCACTAGATTTCGAGACTTATCTTTTAGCTATGGCAAGTCTCTGCTATTTCTGTCAATTCCATTGACGAAAGTTCATTATCCCCAGCTTGATGCGCAAGGGTGGGAGGCAAACATTGCACGTTCCAATAAGATTTTTATGCAACACAATATTGTTCCCATTTCCAGTCGTTCTACAAGCCAATTCAGGGCAGTGTAATGTTTGGATATGGTTCGACTGCCCCACTCACACAAAAAGCAACAGTATTTTTTGTTACTCAGATGCATTCACAGACGAATAGCGAAAATTTTAAGGTCCCCGAATTTCTTCTAAATTAAAGAATACTATTGTTGATACCATTTAATAAGCATTCCATGGATTCATAAGACTCATTCAAATGCGCAAAATGAGCAATTGGAATTAAAAAAAGTCTGTTACTATTATGCAGTAAAACATCTTTAAAACTTACTTTTGACCCATTTATGAAGAGTCGTCATTTATTCGCAACGGTGTATTAATTCCAGGGATTTGCTTCAAGCTGTTTGTGTGATTGCATTATGAAAAGTTTTCTTTCGTTGAAAAATACTGAATGTACTTGTGTTCATGGCATCGAAATGTGCTAACTCTTCTATCGTTGGTCAGTTAATTCTATTGCTGTAATCCTGATCCAAGCAGCTCAGTTTGCGTTTTTAATAGATTTAGGTCTCATTCCACGTCATTTAATTCCTTTTCAGGTGCCATACGGGTGTCGACGACGTCAGAAACGTGGAAATCACCATAATCTTCTGAATGTACTCTTTCTATTACCCTGCTTCTTCATGCTCTAATACATATGATTCTGAGTGAACGTGATAAGGAAGATGTGGTATATTAGCAACAGGTCACATTGCCAACGGTCAATTGAGATACTTAATTGCTTTCTTGCTCTTTGCAAGAAAACCCACTATTTCGTTGACAAAATAGTAATCATTTAAGTGATCCTGTTGCTCTCTCCCATAACTGGTACGGTAAAAGACATACATACTCTAGTCATTCATAGTCCAAAGGCATACAGAGGCTTTAAGCCAGTGACGTAATCTATTAGCGAAAGATACCCAGGAAATAAGGTGCTCATTTCTTGCTCTGATCGCAAACAATACACCCAAAATACAGGTAATATGCTCTTTTTATAAGAGACGTAATGCATCTTCTCTGATGCTTTGCAGTGAACTTTCTACATATGTAAGTGAAATAGCTTGGCACATTCATACATTTACGAGAGATTTGTATAGATGTGTCTATTCAAGAAATCACAATAAACACACCTCACAATAAAAATCGGGTGAAATATGCACTATGAACAGAATTAAATGGCACTGTAAAGCACGCATACCCAATTCAATTAAGAAAAAAAGACCTTCCAACAATGAAGCATGAGAGACCTGAGTTACACAGTTAAGAACGGACGGAAAAACCATTCATGTTTCACAAAGAATTTTATATTCAACAATGAAATTCAAATATTTAAATTAACTACAGTTCTGGATTCAGCATTTTTTTTAAGAAGAGAAAGTCAAATCGTAAATTGTATTAAACCAATGTAATATCAGAAATATGGTAATATTTTTGTCCATATTCAAATAATTCATTCGTCGGGCAAGTAAATGTCCATATTCATGACAAGGTGTACATTGGAATATTTAGAAAAATAAGTAAATTATTTCGACTGTTCCACTCATGAAATTATCATCATTAACGTGTATTAATATATCTAGTGGTCTGTGCACCAATAAAGGCGGTGAGTCTCAATATTTTTATTTTTCTACCATATCATTATCGTACTAGATATACTAAGCTGCAACACATCAATCATAGGGGATGGAGTAAATCCATCTCTGTGCTGAGCCGAGATATTATGGTTGAATTACCGATGTACTGAAAGGCCTTGATTGAAAGACATTGATGTCAATATTTCTACAAATTTACTGGATGTAATTTCATTCATTTCCATGTATTAAATACTGCTCGTGCATTCTTGATATCCGAATAAAACCTCTCGTCAGGGTGCTTCGTGAGTTGATCGAAAGCAGTACCATACCTTCGTGGCATTACCTAGTACGATGTTTGAATACTCAAAACGATTTTCTGCCAGGAAAAATGTGTATACTTTATCGCTTCAAGAAATGAAGTAGGGAAGCATAGAGCAAGCAAAAAAATGAATTAATAGGGAAATGAAACTAATACAATGGCGTCAAATTCAATGGTCGACGGTTCGGAAAACTTTCCATACACTGTGCAAAGCCAGGAGCACTGATTCATTTTAAACGCAACTTTTAGGGTCTAAATGTCCGTGTGCGGCCTATTCCACTGTTTCAAAGAGAGACATGGTGATTTGAGGATTTATTTATGTGTGCTTTTGTTTGTATTGATGTTTGTGTGTGTGGTCTCAGGGTAAGGTACTTTCCATGATGTTTACCTGCCTAGAGACGGTCATGTGTGTAGAAATTCAGATTGTGAAAAAAAGCTCTTTTTTAAAAACTAACGTTTTTTATTTCCTTACCTTCATTCTGTTTCTATTAATTTAGATGGTATTTATGAAGCAGATTGGTAAATGGTATTTGGTAAGCTAATAAAAACTTTTAGATTAACAACCATCCATTAGACATCCGAAGAGACCAAAAAATAATAAAAAATGTAAGTATTGCTCAGAAACTACACCTGTTGTCTGGACTTTCATGCAAGTTTTTTCCCCAAACCTACCTAGCTAAGTCAAATTAGACCAAAAACTTGTTATCGAAGAAAGAAAAATCCCGAAGTTTAGAAACTTGGCGTGACTGTGTTGGTTCTTACCGCACATTATACCAAAAATCCTGAAGTGAGGAGAAGAGCTGAGGATGGGGGCCGTTTAAAGGGTGGTTTTCTTCGTTTCTTTCATACATCTCCATAGCTATAAATCGTACGAAAAATTACGCTTTTAACAAAATTAAAGAAGACATAATTTCCTACAAAAATGTTCTCAAGAGGCCTGTTAGAAAAGTATCCGACCTCCTTTCTTTCTTTCTATCTTTCTCTTTCTTTCTATCTATCTTTCTATCTTTCTCTTTCTTTCTTTCTCTTCGTTCTTTCTCTTCTTTCTTTCTTTCGGAAACCTGATGGATTTGCGTGAAGCGCGCTTGCATGACTCGACCTTGAACCTTCGTGTGCATGAGTGATCTTTTTGCGTCTTGCCACAGGACATCCCGTCTTCGTAAAACGGTGACCCCCGTCTTCGTGAACAGACTTTCGGAGTCCAGAAGGTCCTGTGAGACTTCAACACGAAGTTGCGTTTGCTCCGCCGTGCAATGAAAAACCGACGAGAGCGTTACATACTACGTCACTCAAATGCTACGTGCCAGCAACAGACACAATCGCCAGGCGGAAAAAATTCACTTATGCACACGAAGATTCAAAGTCGAGAAATTCAAGAGCGCTGAGGCAAGTCCATCAGGTTTTCACAAAAAAATGTGATCGGATACTTTTCGAACAGACGTATAAGATTCTGTTGTAAAATTAATCCTTTTGAAGTTGTAGGCTTGAAAAGTTCTTGTTCTTATGTTCGGCAAGGCCATTTCTTAAATACCTCTCTTATAAAAACGTTATGACATGTTAAATGCCTGGAGGTAATTTTATTTTCATTCAGTATTCATGAACAAATTATTTTTGCGTATTTGGCGAAAAAAAAGTTACCTCTTATTAACTTTTATTTTGTACATAATTGCGATTAACCGAGGTCATTGGGTCGCAGATTAGCTCCGGTACGAACACTGCTAATCCATTATTTATTCGATAAGGATCAAGTACAGATATTTAGCAGTTTAAGATGAAGGATAATATGAAAGCCTAAAAAACCCAAATTATTTTTCAACAAAATCGGTCGTGTGCCATTTTTTCTTTACTGAATTGTTAAAGAAAATGGAATGTTTTCGAAACGCTTTTCCACGCTTATGCGCGAGGGAATCAGCAGGGCCCGAAGCGAAGCGGGAAGCCCAGTGACTACCCTCTGTCTATAAACTGCGCATACGAGGACGCACGCGATCTCTGCTTGGGCAGAGAGAGCCTCCCTAGGGCATGCTTGCAACATGCACAGACTTGTACCGCGTTGCACGTTCACGTCCCGGGCGGGCAAATTCACCTGATGTGGTGGGAACGAGTGAGATGTTTTTTGGTTGTGTCTCTTTATGAAACAATTAATCGTGCTAAAGAATTAGTGTTCTAGAGATAGTTCCACTGACACTGAGCCACTCCTAAACCGTTTAGAAGGTATGGAATTACAGTTTTCGCTCAACAATGCAGAATCATGAGGCAAGTAATACGCTGTAGAGATAGAAATAGTAGAGATACTTAGGAATAAACGTAGTAACATACGTGGTAATGTGCCGTATTAAATATGAAGTGGCTACTGAAATCTGCATTTAAGTGCACACGACCATGAGTAAACTTTCAGGGTCAGAATTATTTGAAGGCATAAAGTTGTATCTTTTAAAATTATTCATACATTAGTGAAATGTTTATATTACCAAATGTGCAATTCCCTCAATATTTCAGGCACCCTTATTCTTGGTAACATTATCTGCGTCCTTTTCTGAGAGCCATCTTCACTTTCCAGAACTCGTTTAAGACCACCTTGCTCTTCAGTAATCGAATCCCACTGCGCCCAGTATGATTTTACTACTGAAGAACAGGGAGCTATTTCTTGCCAACTTGGACTCTGTCCTGCTATTTTCCATTTCCAAACATGTTTCAATTCTGCGTCCTCTTTCTGATCTTTCTTAAGAGCTCTGGGTTTCCATTGGTCATTACTGGCATTGACCCTTAAGGTAGGAGACATCTTCTCTTCCGCATGACGTTTGCAGTTTTCAGGGCACATCTGGAGAGAGCATCGGCATTCCGGTGACTACTTCCGCTTCGATGTTCTGTTCTAAATGTGAATTCGTGCTTCTTTCAATCCATCTTGCGATTTGACGTTCTGGATTCTTGAAGTTCAGCAGCCATTTCAAAGCAGCATGATCCGTTCAGAAAAGAAATTCTTTACTGTGGAGATATTTGTAGAAGTGCTCAGCAGATTTCACCACAGCAAGTAATTCTTTCCGGCTTACACAACAGTTGCGTTCTGCCTTTGATAGCACTTTACTGGAATAACCGATTACTCTCTCTCGTCCATCTTGTATCTGCGATAATACCCCTCCAATGCCAACATTAGTTGCATCAGTATCAAGTACATAATTTCCTCGAGGTAGTGGATAGCTCAATATAGGGGCACTCAGCATGGCGCTTTTAAGCTTTTTTCGGAAGCGCGCTGGAAATCTTGATTCCATTGAAACAAACGCTTTCCTTCGGTCAGCTGAGTCAGCGGTTTCGCGATGTTGGCAAATCCCAAAACATACCGGCGATAATAGCTACATAGTCTCAGGAAACGTCTCAATTCATGTTTATCCTCTGGGACTGGCCATTGCCTTACAGCTTTAACCTTCTATGGAGCAGGTTAAAGTCTACTCCCGTACCAGATACTACATGTCCAAGGTAATTCACCTGCTGCGAAATAAATGGCATTTCTTTGGACTGAGTTGCAAGTTCGCTCCTTCCAACCTCTTGAACACCTGTTCTAGGTTCTTGATGTGGACCTTGAAAAATGTTCTGACAACAGCTATATCTTCGAGATAGACAAGACATGTCTCTCACGACAAACCTCTAAGCACGGTGTCCATCAATCTTTTGAATGTAGCTGGTGCATTACACAGTGTGAAAGGCATTACTGTAAACTGCCACAAACCTGATCCGATGATACATGCAGTCTTCTCTCGATCTCTGGTATCTAATTCTACTTGCCAGTATCCGCTTTTCAGGTCAAGTATCGAGAAGATCGTAACCCCAGAAAGCGTGTACAACATGTCGTCAATACGAGGCAATGGATAGCTATCCTTCTTCGTTACACTGTTGAGCTGTCGGAAATCGACACAGAACCGAGTCGACCCGTCTTTTCTTTTTACCAATACGACAGGAGAAGCCCACAGCCTGCTTGACGGTTCGATTACGCCATCCTTCTTCATGTCTTTAATAATCTCATCTACTTCTTTTCTAGACAGAGGTAATCTTCTAGCAGTTTGGCGAATCGGTGTGGCGTTTCCGGTGTCTATTCTCTGACGAACAATATCAGTATTTCCTTTTACACCATCACTGCATTCAGAGATGCTGTTATCGCCGTATTAGGTCTTCAGCTTTATGACATTCTTCCCGAGATAAGCATTTACAGGCCTCTGTAACCAGATTCTGCAGTCGTTCGGGAATTCCTTTAGGTGGTGGTTCTGACTGACTCGCGGTCGCCGACCGCCGCGTACTTAAACTCGGCGGGCGCCGTCCAGAATTTTCCAAACTTTGCGATATGCACCGCGAACACTCTTGGACCATCTAGTTCAAGGGCCGCCGGCAGATGTCGCAATCCGCGTATACAGGTAGTTCCTGGTGGTGCCAGCAGATGACGCAATATTCGTTACACGGGAAAGAGGGAGAACATGGTAGCTTACGGGCGGTTGGAGCACACCCCGGACCGTGCGGATATTACTGCGCAGGCGCGACCTCTGAATGTGCCTTGACATGTCGTGAAGATATAACACTCGGCTAACGCAAGTTTTTTAGAAAAGTAAGTGTGGCATTGATCGAAGAAAGTGTGAGATATCTCTCCACTTAAATGACCTCTCACCCCTTCCAAAGCAATTCTTCGGTAGCGCGCGAAACGCAAACGCATTGCTGTGCAGTATTGCATTCATAAGTAGTGTGTTAAGCGAATGTTATTTGCACATTTTAAAGGCAGTTGCATTTACAAATCCATTCCTAAGCATGTGAAAACCAAAATGTATTGTGTAAACGTGTGTAGGAGGCTGCTTTTTAATGCGTTTTGAAAAACAGAAGTTGGAGTGTTCGTTTTTCTGCGAAGTGTGTTTGTACAACTGACAATGAATAGCGTCGAAAATATTAAAATAACATCAATAGAAACGTCACAGACAAAATTGCTGAAAAGAAACAGTATTTACTGAAGCGACACAGACTTTGTGTTTCGTCAGTCAGTGTAGACGGCAAACTCCAGATTTTTTTAGTATTTAGTATAGAAACTTGTACTTTTAAGCTTGAATTTGTACAGTGAGTTTATGAAAAATACTCCATAGCAAAAGTGCGAGTAAAAAGGTTTCGAATCAATGTGTTTCTTGACACCCTATAAAAACGTTCTGGAAGTGCCGAATCATGCCATAACGCGGCACTAGTAAATATTTCGGAGGGCTCCTTGCCGAGCGAAGTCGAAACGAATGTTGTGAAAAGAAATGCGGTCAACCCTCGTTGGTGATAAAAGGAACTATTCAACATGTTATCAAATTTCATAAGATGCCTTGTTTCTAATTGTCATTAATTATGTTAATGAAAAAGTCTAACAACAATACAACACTCTTACAATGTATGCACGCAACGTTGCTTAGCAGCACATCACATAAAATTTTCATGTCAAAATTTCAGTAACGTCACTTTCATCAGTGTCATTCATAATTGCCTGATACATTGTATCTAATGAACATAGTTTCTTTCCTGAACTACTAGACTCAACGAAATTTTCTTCAATTCTTGGTGAAGATGGAGTTGTACTAGTACTAGTAGCCAACACTTGGGTTTTTGGTTTACCCACGTTCTTCCTCTTCTTAAAAACGCGTAGATCGCTTCTAACCATATTGAAAAGGTAGATGGAACACTAAACGTAATTATATTACACCTTTATCTTCGATTTTCATTCACTTTCCACTTCAAAACAGCAAGAAAAACTCACTAGGCGCAGAACAACACAATGTAAACAAACTTACAAAGAAGCATGGCTTACATGTGGACACTTTTCAGGCAAATGAAGATCGTACAAGTGTCGCCAACGTCGGAATTCGACACTGAATTCTACCGCGTAATTCAAAAAGAAATATTTAAAATTCGCATTGATACAGACGTCACAGCTGACAGATGTCGGAACCCACCGAAGAGGCCACGCCCCCTAATCTCAGAAGTAAGTTTGAACACTTTAGAAGCCGCAGAGGTACATAAATAATATATCAAATTAAAGAGGAGATTTTAAATATTAATATGCAACCAAAAACTGAAAATCGAAAATCTCATGATTTTTTCCCCTTCCAGAGCCCCTTAACCAATAAAATATACAAAATATAACATTCTACACGAGGAAACTCGTAGGAAATATTATCTAACTCAACAATATGTTTTGACAATCAAAGAAAGTCGATTTGTTTTGAGATAAACGTGTTCATTTATGCACTACGTATTACGTATAAATTTCAGCCATAATGTCCATATCTCTCTCTATTTTAAAGTTATTAAGTGTCTATTTGCCTACCTATTTGAAATATTTAATTTTTTCGATTTTCTTGAAATTTCTATTTCATTCTTTCTTTCTTCAACAATATCATTTACTTTTTGTTTTATTTGAGCAATTAAGTAGTTTTGGCCCAAAACATGACTGTTAAAAATACATGAACAAGATTTCCTAAAAAAAGGCTTCGATTTTTTCTTTAAATTTTAACTCGAATAGAAATGAACGAAATTCGCTTAATGATTTGTCATAGATCTAATTTTCATTAAAACGTCAGGCAATCCGAAATTTGCAATATCCACATCCATTTGTAGATGTAGATGGCAGTATTAGATTGCATTTCCTGTATAATGCGAAATGTCAGTTAATGCTATTTACGCCTGATCACCTCAACTATAATTTTTGTAAATGCAAATTCATTAAAGTGATGAGACAAAAGAGCATTTCTTATGGCCTGAGTCTCGCCTTATTTAGTCATTTTATATTATTATTATTATTATTATTATTATTATTATTATTATTATTATTATTATTGGAGAAATCATTGAGTGGTAACTTCATTGCTCGAGGGATGCCAATACGGGTAGGTGGTTTCAAGTTTCTTTGCTGTACTAGCGTGGTCTCAGTTTCGGTTAAAAACTGTCAGTCATTCGGACATTCTCAGGTTAATTGTCACATAACTTTCAGCTCTGTTCGTTGTGATGGAGAGCATCACTATTCTAAATGTACCGTTCCCAAAAATTCCAAACCGATTTGTGCTAACTGTGGCGAGGGCACACAGCAAATTATCGAGGCTGTCGTGTGTACCAAGAAGTTCGTAGGTCACGGGCAGCATTCCTTTCAGAGAGAAATATCGGTAAACCGCACCAGGCAACTGAAACACTGAGCAACCTCCTATTCTTTTAAATAATGAAAACCTTCCCAGTCTCCCTCAACGCAAACAAATAGTTTGGCAAACAGCACGGCCACCTACAAGCCCGCAATTTCAAATTGACGTAACTCAACTTGTTAATACAAAAGTAAACCAAGTAATCTCAGCTATAATACCCCAAATTCAAAACATAGTGCAGTTGTTAATGCCAAACCTTCAAAATGGCAAATAAAATCCAAGTACGTTTCCATAGCACGTCATAGCAGCTTTTAACTGTTTTTTTTTACGTAAAATAAAATAAAAAAAAGAACTAAAAATATTGAACTGGAACGCTAACGGTATCAAAAGGAGCAGATAAAATTGAACAATTCATGCATCACTATAAAATTCATATTGCGTGTGTTACAGAAACACGTTTAGTGCCAAATGAAAAATTTAAAATACCAGGTTACAAAATATACAGAAACGATAGTACCTCTGAAGTGGCTTCAGGAGGTGTAGCCATACTAGTTTCAAACAAATTAAAGCATCAAGCGATTCATAGCCCAAACTCACCAGAACTCGAAACCACAGCAGTAACAATAAATATAGGTAATAATAATTGGGAAATAATTGCAGCATATAAACCACCAAATAAAAAATTCCCATTAAAAGCTTATAATGAAATCTTTAAAAACAATACCAATAGTATATTATTAGCTGGCGATTTAAACAGTAAAAATCAAATATGGGGATGCTATACCACTTCCAACCACGGTACAAAATTATTTACCTACGCAGTATCTAAAGATATTCATATTTTGGGCCCCCAATATCCAACACACTATTCTTATAACCGCAATTCAATCTGCCCTTAATTCAAACAGTATTGCCCGAACTAAACTCGGATCACTTCCCAGTAATTATCAAAATAAACTGCTCCAATTCGCCGTTGGCCCAATTATTACAATGTAATGAAAGCTTGGGAAGAATTAATTGGAATAAATTTAAGGAGCTAATTGACACAATATAATATACCCTAGTCACATTCAAACCAATGAGGAATTAGATAAGCAAGTACTGGATATAACACAATCGATACAGAAAACAATTGAACAATCAACAATACAATGTCACGCAAATGATAAAACACGAAAACCAATACCATTGAAAATAGAAAATCTAATCAAAACTAAACATAACCTTAGGCGATATTGGGAAACAACCAGAGGACCTGACCTGAAGGTAAAATTGAATAAAATTTTAAGAATAATAAATAAAATGCAGACTAGAACAATTTCGATATTCCGAATATCAGAACATAATAAAACAAATTCATCCTAACAGCAGACCAATGTGGCCTACAATCAAACGAATCACCAAAGAGAAAGTAGAAATCTCAATTCTAAAATGCGATTCAGAAACCGCATATTATATATATATATATATATATATATATATATATATATATATATATATATATAAAGACAGAGCCAATTTATTAGCCAAACACTTTCAGGAAACTTTCACTCCAAATCCAATTTACAAGAACCAGTACAACAATTACATTTTATTCGAATCACCGAAATAAGTTGCAACTGTCCCAGAAAAAATCAAGTTTATTTCACCTTCCGAAGTCAGAAAAACAGCCAATCAATTAAAATCTAGAAAGTCAACACGATATGATAATATTAGTAATAAAGCCCTCAAAGCACTAACCAAGAAGGCATATGCGGCTATAACTTCCATTTTCAATTCGGCATTAAGACTAGACCATTTTCCTAAAAATTGGAAAACTGCTATTATCCTCCCGTTCAATAAACCAGGAAAAGATCCACAAAATCCATCCAATAAGTTTACTTTCAACCCTTGGTAAATTATTCTAGAAACTAATATATACGATTTTTTAAAAAAAATATGTATAAGAAATAAAGGTTATACCTAATACTTAATTCGGATTTAGAAACAGACACTCGACAACGCACCAACTCCTGAGACTTTCAGAGTTCATGGCTAATGCATTTCACCAACACAAACACACATTAGCAATATTTCTTGACATTGAAAAGGCATTTGACAAAATGTGGCACCCCGGACTACTATTTAAACTACAACGCCTAGGTACACCAAACTACCTCTATAAAATTATCGACAGCTTTCTAGTAGATCGTCATTTCCTCGTAAGAATCAATTCTACGTATTCTTGTCAATGTCACACTAGTGCCGGTGTCCCTCAAGGGTCATGCCTATCACCCTTACTTTTCAGCATATCCGTATCGGATATCCCAAAGCCAGCTGATTCAGAAATCGCTCTATTCGCAGACGATACCGCTTTATTCACAGCCCACGAGGATATAATTTGCGCTTACGACAACCCTCAAAATGACTTAACAACTTACATCACCTGGTCTGAACAGTGGAGAATTAAAATAAACTCGCATAAATTCCAAGCAAAAGTCTTCACACTTCGAAGACCACCGATTCTGCGTCCCCTTAAAATTCAAAATTACACGATAAAATGGCTCCCCAAACATTAAATTAAGGAAAGTCACACAAAACAATTACAAATAAAACTTACGCAAAAATGGCTAAACTGTATCCCCTACTAAACTTCAAATCAGCTCTAAGTATTGAATGTGGAACCTCAATTTATAAATCGATATTACCACCAACAATCACGTATGCTTGCCCAATTTGGTGTAACGCAGCAAAAATACATATTGAAAAACTGCAAATCATTCAAAATAAATCCTTAAGAAAAATAACTAAGGCTCCCTGGTTTATTAGTAACAAGCAACTTCACAGAGAATTACGAATAGAGTCAAAACAAGAATACATACTAAAATCCTCTCAAAAGTTTTTCGATATTCTTTCAGGATCTCCAGCCACGCCCATTTTCAAACTTCGCAAAAACTACCCAAAACCAAACAGAATATGCTCACGATTTCCCAAGGATAAATTCAGACCTCCATAAATATTCAACGGCATTAGTTCCCAACATCTATTAATATAACATATTAAATCACAAATATTTTATTTATAGACGATTACGAGTGTCAATTCCCTATAGTATACTCTATTTTCAAAATTATATACTGAAAACAGCTTGTAACAATCAGGACATTTAGCGTGAGAAGGAATGACAAATCATTATGTTGTAAAATGTTAACATCCCTGAAAGGCAGAAATGCCGAAGAGGTGAAAATAAATTTAAAAAAGCGCTTATCCTGCCGGGATAAGATTTGTCGAGTACATCAAAATGAAATTCGAGGGGTTTTTTTATTTGCCGTAATCACGGCATGGCAAGATGTGAATTTTCGGGTCTCATTCATTCCGCCCATCTTAACTGGATTAGCATCCGCACATCGGAGTTCGCCAAGTCCAAAGGTAACAACTCATGTACCAGTTTATGGACAATCTAAACAGTAATTTCTGTACTGAAGGATTCCAATAGATTTTGTACTAGGATGTTGTGTATGGAAAACTCAGTGAGAGATAATCGTAAGCCACACGTTTTCAGAGACAGCTCATTTAATGTTTTGGCGAACACTTACAAATCAAAGGCTGTTCATGACAATCAGTGGGGTATTATATGTCGATATGGCTAAAAAAGGAACAGGGTTGCTCAGGGAGATTCGTTTGGACAATTCAAAATTGTAACTTAAGAACTGTCCTCAGTAACCCATTCATATGAAAATATTTTGGGATTGAAAGAAATGAGAAACTGATGTACTGCATGTTTTATATTTCAATTTAACAGCGCTTTCGAATTCACATGACTCCATGTTAAATTTTTCGTGCCACATGCAGTGCTAAGTTAATAGTTTGTTTTCATCAGAACAGAACACCTTTTTCAATATGGTGGGGCCTCTATACTTGTTTTAGCTGAATGAGGCCGTGCATTTTCTGTATGGAGAGCTACCCACTTCCCACCTCTCTCACTCTTGAATAGATTTTTCCTTCACTTCTGTTGCGAGAATTTCTGAGAAGTAAGTGCAGACAATGTTCTGGTATCTGTACCTTCTCTGGTATCCTGCAGTCCCCCCCCCCCAGAACTGCCGCCACTTTTCCTCGTCCGCGCTTTCTTGTGCGTAGGAGAGCCGGCGTCCACGCGGTTCATTCTTCACTCGCTGTTCTCCCTCAGCACTCAGAACGCACGAGAAGACACTTCCTCCATTTCGTACGAGTCTTTGAAAAATTTCAGATAGCTGGACTATTTATCCAACGCCGCATTTGATTCCAATGCTTTTTTTCAATCACCGCGGCACATTCCTTCCGCGTGCCTCTGCATCCCTAAACGATCAACACTCGATTGAGCAGATTCTAACCAGTGGTGGCCGGTGGATTGCGAATTAGATGGGGCGGAAGTATGTCCGAACTAACGCATACATTTTACTGCTTCAAAATATTTCTTGAACGAGGAAAACTATGGCATATAAAGTACAACAGATTTCCACGTATCGGGATTTTAATCCTTGCCTAAGTCAACTTTTACGCTGAACACGGAAGATACAATTGTGCTCACGCGAAAATAAGGAATTTAAAAAAATATATTTAGCAAACAAAACAGTAATTTATGAAATCAGATGAAACTGTTGGTATTCTTAGCTTATCTAATAGCCGCGAACTCTGCCGAACTAAATCCTAATAGGAGCACGCTCCCTCCATCCACTCCCAGTACCCGCACTCTTCCTCAAACTTCCATTGCTTCACATGCGCTAGCTACGGACGGACTCCCGATAGTCCGGGATATTACCCATTCCAAAAACATTTATCTTCCGCATAATTGGGCACTTAAAACTAAATTCGTCCTCAAAAATTGGCGCTGGTGGTATGCACAACGCAAACAAGTCAATTTATTGCAAGGTTAATACTTTCTGCAACTTTTCCCGAGGTTGTTTTTTTTCTGGGGAGGGCGCCGAATTTGAGCCCTTAAGAAACAACCGCCACTGATTCTAATTAGCGCGGAAGGATTCTGGATCTGTTCTCCAAAGGATTGATTGATTGTGATTCCGGGCGTCAACTAGTTCATCAGTATGGTCATCAGTCCCGTGGACACTAACGGGACTAATGCCCGAAGCAGTTGACGCGCCTGGAAACAGGAAAAAATCAATCAATATATTCCACCAGTGGAGCTCCCGACCGGACTTTCGGCATGTGTGGTAGTAAAATGAATGTTTGTGTAAGTGTGTGTGTGTGTGTGTGTAAAGGATAAGGATAGGACAAACAAGAGGAAGAAAAGATCGCGCGCCCTACGTGGTCGATTTGTTGGGGTACTGCTGCGGCATTCGCCTGGTGTTGATCGGAGAAACCATGCAAAACAAACTATCAGAGCAGCCGGCCGCGAGAATTCTCCTACGACTGAATTCGTTCTAGCTGAGAAGCTAGTGTCGAAAATCCTGCCACCGTCGGGACTCGAACCTACGACCTCCCGGTCAGGGGAACAGTAGTGACATCATTTGATCTCCTGGGCTATCTCTCCCGGTTTCTCCAAAGGACGCAAAGCAGTTGAGGGCGGTTTGTTAAAAAAACAGTCCAGGTTGTATACGGATGCCATACTTTTAAATGAAATTTAATATATTAAAATAAAACAGGTATTTCGCATAATCACAGTTCGAAGTGTATGACACCAAGTATTTCGCCTTTGGCGTTGAAATTCTGTTATTGCTGTTGCTTGCTCCGTGTACCATGCCGTAGTTTTGAGTGTCGATTAATGCAGGAGCATACGTAATACTCGCGTGCCCTCATCTTTTGCTGAGGTTATCGCGCACGCGCGGACGACTCCGGACCTTACAATCAGCACTGTTGCGAATGAGTGACCCAGGAAAAGAGATAGCGAAGTTATTGAGGGCTGTCCAAAGAAGAATTAAGTACTTCAAAGATTACTTTTCTCTCAAAGCAAAAGGTGATGAGAAATCATTCACAAATTCGGAATATTTGAAAAATACATTTGAATTGTTTCCATACGCGAAAATCTAAAGTGGATTTCCGATGTGTACACTTGTGTAAACATGACTAAGCATCTTTGTTGGTAACCAGGTCTTCGTAAACTTCGCCTTTTGTAATGTAAACTTAGCGGAGAAAATCAATATTTCATCAAAATGTAGGCGTTGGCCTGATACCCGGATTCCCCTCAAATATTAAGACCTAGGTTTCCGCGGCTCATGTCAATGGGGCCTTATCTGTCCAGTAGGCCCCGTGTTCTAAGGAGAGTTGTCAACGTATGGTTCATCTTGTGACCTCATTTTGCCCTGAAGAAGGTCTCAATATAACGACCGAAGATCATCCAACTCTCACTACGACTTGGGTCTCCCGGATAACGAAGACCCTATCGTTGGCGGGTTATGTGATTAACGCTCTGCGCGTTGACCGTGTATTTCAGGCGCCAACATGAGGCTTCTGGGGCGGCGGCTGACGTCGTGCTGGGGGCTGGCCGCGCCGCCGTCAAGAAACTGCCCGGTCGGCGCCAAATGCTGCTCTCTGGCGCCTGGCTGCTGTTCATCCTGATGGTACTGAGCGTGCCCTCCTTCCTCTACCAACAGTACGTGCAGAACGTCGAGATGAACTTCTACCAGCTGCAGATGGAGTACCCGAAGAAGCTGACGGCCGCTTCGCCGTCTTCAGCCGCCGTCAACGGCTGCACCATCCCGTTCTACGACCCCTTCGACGCGCGCGTTCGCAAGTTCCTGACTTTGTGGCCACCCGTGAACTGCGGCCAGCGGCAACCCTACCTCACATACGTGGACGGCGACGGGTACATCCGCGTCAACCGCTCCGGCGTGCGCCACGCCCGGTTGGACAAGGTGGGCGTGAAGTGTGCGTTCGCGGAGATTCGGCGCGTCCCGTTCAACGACGACACCGTCAGCTACGGCGTGCCCCGCGTGTTCCGCGACCGCGTCAAACTGTCAGTGCCGTTCGTGAAGGTGGAGTGCATGCGCCGGGTCAGCAGGAAGCACGGACGGCGCTGCGTGGGTGGAGCCGCTGTCCGAGCGCTGGAGGCGCGCGTGCAGCCGGCCAACCCGCTCCGGCCGAGCGTGTTTATCTTCGGCGTGGACAGCATGTCGCGCCTCAACTTCATTCGCCAGCTGCCCCGCACCTACGCGCTCCTCACCGAGACCTTCGGCGCGCACGTGTTCACCGGGATGGTCAAGGTCGCGGACAACACCTTTCCAAATATGCTCACTATGTTGACGGGGATGGCGGCGAGAAAAAAGCCCAACATCAAGGTCAGGGAATGGGGTGAGAGTAAGGCGTACGGTTTTTTCGACGATCTGCCTGCCGTATGGAAAAATTTTAGTGAAAACGGGTACGTGACAATGATGGCGGAGGATCAACCTGATATAACGGCCTTTAATTATTTAGCCAAAGGGTTTATGGAAAAACCTACAGATTATTACATGAGGCCCTTTTGGCTTTCAATTGACAATATAAGAAACTTTAGATCAAGGGACGAGCGGTGTTACGGAAACACTCCACACTTTGAGTTCGTCTTCAACTACACTCGCGAGTTTTTAGAGAAGATGCGAGATAAGCGTTACTTTGCCTTCAGCTTCCTCACAGGTTTCAGCCACAACTCCATCAACGAGGTGCAGGTGATCGACGAGCCCTTCCACGCGCTTCTGGAGGGGCTGTGGAGGTCGGGAGTGCTCAACAACACGGTGGTGATTATCTTGGGTGACCACGGGCACCGCTTCGACACCATCCGGGCCACAGTCATTGGCCGCGTCGAGGAACGCATGCCTTTCCTGGCCATCTCTCTGCCTTCTGCCTTGCGCGCCGCCAGGCCTTTCCTGGACGAGGGCCTACGCGGCAACAATGCCACATTGATAAGCTGGTAAGTCTTTAACTCACTTCAACACAAATGCACTTTAAATCACTTCAACACAATCTACAGTACATTGAAAGCGTATAGCTGAATAAGGTGGTGAAAAGTGCTCCCAAACCAAATCGACAATCGCTTGCGCGAATAGAGCAAAGTTGTGCTAGATGTTGTGCTCGAATAGAACAAAGTTTGCATAATAATATGGTACTGCTTTGATTTTGGCTTAAGTCTTCAACGAGTCAAAAATTGCAAAAATTGGAAATCTTTTCGACACCCTCGTAAAACTGCATTTTTAGCATAAACGGATGCCAGTTTTCTAATATTTTGTGCAAAAAGAACGTTGCTAGATGACACGTTTTAATTGCTGCAAAAGTGGATGATATCTAAAAATTTCAATCCTGACCATAAAGCCAAGCCATTTTAAGTATAAAACTTTGATGTGAACATTAACGTAAGTGATAGACTGAAGTATTCATAACGTGGAACATACACGTAAGCAAAATAAGAGTGCCTATTGGCTCTGAGACATTTTAGTTTACCTTTGGTTGGATGTGAGAATCTATTCCGATATATCGACTGTGTCCATGACTGGGGGTTGTGACTCGTCTATGGACTTCTTTGTATAGTCCTATTTCGATGCTCGATTTTGAGTTAACGATTGGTTCCTTTCTTATTTCTGATATTAGCACAGAAGCTTGCAAGCTATTAAGTTAACGTCTTACGGGTTAATGCGACCGGCCCTAAGTGCGGTGGGGTTGCTGGCGCAGGTACGACGTGTACGAGCTGCTGGCGGACGTGGCGCTGGACAACCTGCAGGCGACGCCGCGCGTGGCGCGCTTCGGCCAGCTGGGCACGTCGCTGTTCCGCGCGGTGCCGTCGCGCCCCGGGGGGGGCGTGTGCGTGCGCGGCTGCCGCTCACGCGGGCAACGCCCGGCGTCCACAGCGCGCAGCTGCTGCTGCCCAACGCCGGCATCTCCTCGCCCAAGGTGGGGCCTGCTGCCTCATGTACTGCGGTTTTTTTTAGCTCGTCACCACGGTTGCATTTACGCACGGCCTTTTTATGCCTTTTTACTTTACCGCTAGGTTTTGATTGATTGAATTTTTCGTGCTTCCGGGCGCGTTAACTGGTTTTGGTCATTAGTCCCGTTAGTGTAGTGCATGTTAGTGTAAGTGTGTGTAAGGGGAGTGGATAGGACAAGGAATGGGAAGGACAGATCGCGCGCTGTCCGTGGCCCGTTTGGTAGGGTACTGCTCCGGCATTCGCCTGGTGTTGATCGGGGAAACCAGGGAAAACTACCGATCAGAGCAACCGGCCGAATTCTCCTCCTGACAGCGACTGAATTCGACCTAGCTGAAAAGCTAGTGTCGAAAATCCTGCCGCCGTCAGGGCTCGAACCTAGGACCTCCCGGTCAGAGGCGCTGCAGTGTCATCAGTTGATGCACTGAGCTACTGCTCCCGGTTACTGCCGCTAGGTGGCGCATGCTCGCGACCGTGTCAAGCAGTGCCGCTGATGAAGCGACTTTAGCGGCTTGACTGAGAATGACGCGAAAAACCGCGCCTGAATGCTACCGTGGTGACGGGCCTTCCGTGACCTTGAAGTCCAGGTAAGTAAAAACCGCAGTATAGTATAGAAGGATTTTTCTAAGGATGAGCCAAAGCGACAGATCGCTAAACAAGTGAACATCACATGTAATTCAGAGAATTATCCCTCTACCGCGACAGCTGTTTATCCACGCCCTTTCGTAAAGTGCTAATGGCTCCTGTGAAAACATCCCTATACAGAAGTCTAAGAGTTTCTCTGAGGTATATGCACGTACGTGAGTCCAGGAAATATTTAAATTTAATTACGTATGTGGAAAATCTCTTAACATGCTCTCACAATCAGTAAAAGAAAATCGCCACGATCATAAATAGAAACAAAAATGATTTTAAGCCGAAAACAGGTGCACCGGTATACATCACGCATTCAAGTCTCGGTTTTGAAATAAAATAATATTTTTCACAGAAAATGGAAATTTAATAAAATATTTAAAAACAAGAAGTTTTACTGAAGAGCACATAACACTGCTCTTCCCAAATTCAATTATTTCTGGCGGCGCACATAATTTTAGTCGGACGAGGACATCACAAAAGGAAGGCCATTTACAAATTAGCCTACTGCAAACGTACGAATGCAGGAAGGGATTCTAATGGGCTCGAGGGTACATCGACCACAGAACCTTCAGTTATGTTGCCAATACTAGCTGTCACTTTGGCTCATCCTTAGGAAAATCGTTCTAGAGCGCAAGTTTGAAATCTCCCTTTTGGGAGGCGCTTATTTTCACGGGCTTCCCTCACCGCTTCTTCAGTGGCAGATTTCTTGGCCGACTGCGCGCACGCGATTCGTCACCCTCCCCTAGCAAAGAGGAGCTATTAGTCATCTATGCCACTGAAGCTTTAGCTATCCCTTTCATTGTCCTCAGATGATCTGTCCCGTAAAGAATCAATAATTTTGTCCACTTCTTCGTTTATGATCATGTCTGTTTTCATATATTTCGTTTTGATTTTCTTCACGTGTTCACAACACTTATTCCATCGATATGGGCAATATTCAGAAAACAATATTCGGCGTACATTTTCTTTAACTCGCAGAGTGGTACCGATGCTTTGTTTGGCAATACGATTCTTAATGTAACCCCAAACTAATTCGATGGAGTTGGGAACGTGATAGCAAGAAGGGAGCTTCATGTTGAGGCTACTTTACCTGCGAATGGTGGTCTTAGAAACAAATAAGCACAATATTACGCCTGTGAACTTCTCCTGAAATTAGGCCTATGATAAGACCCACTACACTGCACAGCACTCAAAGACGAAAGGGATAGGACTAAGGACCGGGGGTGATGCATTATATATATATATATATATATATATATATATATATATATATATATATATATATATTGCAACGGAACACACGTCGTGGCCTTCCCTCCGACGTGCCGCGCATAATACAACTCTGTTGCGAAAAGGAGTCGTTAGCCCTAAGGATGTGTGAGATCGCGTGGGCGTTACCGGCGTCGTTCGACAGTCCACTGCCGTCCCGACGTCAGACCTCTCGAGTTGTTTCGAATCGATTGCCTGGATGAGGCTTATGTCTGAAAATGCACCTGTGTGGGGAACACGGGCAGGTTTATACTCAAAGCAAAACACTTGTGGCTCTGGCATACAAAGCTGTATATTCTATACTCAAGGAATGACAAAAACAAAAAACACACACACATAAATTCAACAAAAATAGCCCTTGACACACAATCATGTACAGAACGTGACCTTCGTGCTCGGAAATGAATATTCGGAGCAATTATTGCTACCTCTCTTCACAATAATTAAGTATTTCGAACGATTCATTTAATGAATTGTATTTTATACACCATTTGGTGCAGGCATGCCTTGGTCTTAAGGACCCTAAGAATACAAAGTTGAACCTTCCTACTTTGAATTGCTTTCATTCCTGACAAATGGTTCTTAATCCATAATACACTTCAATCTCTACTTCTTAAACAAAACTCGACACAAAGCAAAATTACTCAAACTATTTACAACACCCCTTTTTTTAACACTTAATTAATTGGGTGACCTGTTTAAATTGAATTAATCATTTCTGTTCTTAACATGGCTTTCATTCAGGAGTTCCACACATCAACGTTCACAAATGTGCCTTGAGATACCTAATACTTGAAAGCTTTTAAGAAACAAACAGTGTGGTTTAGCATCGTTCAATTACATTTCTGTCGTTTCTGCAACCGTCTGTCGCACGGGTACTCACGCTTCTCCAATGGGGTTTTACATGAACTGGCCTAGTCGAGTGCTGCGAGCGGCGCCTTGGCGCCTCGGCGTTCGGGGACGGTGCGATCCCCCGGAGTTCTCGCTGCGCTGGCTCGTGCTGGCGACGCGTCGGGGTAGCCTGGCCTCCACGATCCTCCGCCCCTTCTTCCGCTGCGTCTCCGAACCAATTTTCTCGGCCGGGGAGTGCCTCGGCCTCGCCTCTGCGCCCGTCGTCCTTCCCCAACACAAATGCTTCTCTGGCGGTGTTTTCAGGAATGGTTATCGCCTTGGCTCCTTGCTTCGGTGATGTGACGTAGCGGCGATGCAGAAATTGTTCGGCGTACGCCGGAAAAGAGTCCGATTCAGCCCTCACTGAATTCACATAATTCACTCTCACTGATACACGTTTCTTTTCCGTTGTGAGTTATCAGCAAAAAAAACGAGTACAATGTTCGTTCTCTTCTCGCATTCAGATTAAACAAATCACGCGTGAAGTTCACTGCTAGCGACTAGCGATCCGTCCTCCGAGATTTTTCTGAGAATCCTTCAACTTTCAACGGAAAAAAATTCTTGCAGTCGGCTTCCCTCGTTTTTCGGATACCGGCCAATCATAAGATCTCGTTCCCCAAGCTTATCTTTCGAATTTCTTATTCGTGGACAAGCGTTTCGCTCGACGCGGCCGCGGCCGACGTCAGACAGTGAAGTGGTTCTCGCGCCCCGTTCAAATTAGCGAACTGCCGAAGACGGTATTTTGGTAAATTTTTATATATGGTCTGGTCCGTTACCAGGGCGTATATTCGAGCTCGTCTCAATATATATATTATAACACGCCCACCTACTACCTTCCAGCCGGTGGCGATGAAGCGTGAAATTATGAATGCTCGTGAAGCGAGCTTTGAATTCTCAGGAAGCAGGATCTTTCGGGTATGAGAAAGATCTGAACCCTTGACACAATGAATTATATAAAATTCTGGTAAAATGAGCATATATTCAGTAAACAAATTACACAGTGGCACAAATATACAATAAGTATGTATTTTACGTAGATGGTCACTGAAAAGAAAACAGAAACAAAAGAACAGAAATAACAAAACCACAAGAGAATGTATAGGCGTCACCTTGACTGCCTGATTACTTCAATACGCACTATTTACAATACTTTTGCTTTGACCTCCTTCTCAATTATTTCGTGTACCTCATTTAACTGTGATTAATCTAAAGTTTTCTCCGTGCACGGCCCTTTAAGTGATTCTCTACAATTATTCTATTATAGACTTCACAGAGGTCAGCCTTGAGCTGCGCATTTATTACAATGCTGTTAACTCTAACACAATAATAAACGTGACACACACGTTACTAAATCGTACCCTTTTCAAAATTACAGCAACTGATTATCCCTGATATCATACAATGGAAACAATACTTTCAATAAGATTACTTTTTTAAAATTTTTTTAAAATTAATTTACTTTAGAAAAGTTGTACAAGTATGGCATTCGACGAATTTACTGGTGCGTACAGCGAATGAAATCAAACTGCCGCTCATACGTTCGAAATATTTCCCAGTAACTATTTGGAACTTTCACCTATTTTAGGACGCTACGCCTGGTGTTTAAAGCTACACAGTTTCCCAACAAATCGTCGCATAGAAGTTGCCAGTTCTTTACCTCGACATTTCCTTCCCGCTCGCCGTCAGTTAACCTTGGGGGTTCGGCCGCTCGCAGTCCTCGCCACGTCACTTGACTGGTTCGATGCCCCACGGTCACCACTTCTTTCGCTCGATCTCCGGATGCCGCCACACGTCCAAATTCCAAACCTTTCTCTCGTCCTCGGGCTCGTACCATCCACGTATGTGGTCCAAGTCTTTCTCGCCTACGCTTGAGTGTTGGAGTCGTCCTTCTGCCGGCTGCCGCGTACCCGTTGCTCGCGCTTCCAGTTTTAATTAACTAACGTGCTTGAATTGACTACTTCTAGCACTCGGCCGACATACCACACTTTGAGCGTGCGTGGTCGTGGCGTACAGAATTAAATACTGGATTTCGTTCAGAGTCCTTCTGCGCGAATTTACTTCGATGATAAAACTATTTCAAGTTCGAGCAGTCACAACGCTTGCTTACTCGCGTAATGTTAGTGCAAATGCTGTACATGCACTTTGCTTCTGAATTCCATCACTTATCACCGCGTTTCTTAAATCAGCTTTACTAAAGCAAGTAAAATTATACTCCTGCACTAACCGATTACTACCGCTGAAGAATTTAGTTGAGTCGCCGTCGCTGTCGAAGTCGTAAGAGAGCTCTACCGGAGTGCGTCACGGTATTTATGCAACTCCGCCTGGGGAAAAATTTCTGGAGGGGTGAATTTTCTCCTCCTTCGCGCCCTCTCGAGAAAATATTATCCGCTAACTTTGGACATAGGAGTGCGAAAACCTGCGGGTAGATGTCGCCTTCTCGGACCATCGCTCCGCCGCGTACCTATTTCTCAGTTCTTTGGTCTTCTCTAGTGGCTTATGGTGGCGTTACGGGTTCGTATAACCCCGTGACGTCACAATATATATATATATATATATATATATATATATATATATATATATAATATATATATATATATATAATATATAATATATATATATATAATATATATAATAATATATATACATATATTGATCCCCCTCCCGTCACCGACCTCGCGCAGTGCGAGTGAGAGAGCGATATGTTCAGGGGAACGGTTGATGGTGGGAGTCACCCCCCTCGCGCATGCGCATTCGAAGGGAGATTACAAACTTGTTGTACTGTAGTCACGTAACACGGTACTGCGTGTGTTATGGCTGTGATATTTCCCGCTTGATGGTGAGATGAGCTCCGACACCTTTTGACTGATCGCCGTGAAACCTGGTATATCTTAGTGTTTTATCATGGAGACGGTTTTTATATTGTTCACTTTGCTGAAACTCTGCACAAGATGGCGCTTTTGATAAAAGCAATTCCCAATCTACCTAGGCTTCAGTGTAGCTGGGCTTCGGCCATGTGTCGCAGGGCTAGGTCAAGCAGGAGAGGATGAGCGGGATGTAGACGGAACGAAACGAATGCTCATCTGCTAGGAGGCGACAGCGAGGGGCGATTGAAGCACGAGAAAACAAGGTCTGAGCAGCGCTTACAGAGCGGGAAGACGGCGGATTCATTCTGATAGTACGACGTGAGAATATTATTATTGGCATTTTTCTCATCAGAAGTAGTCTGTAACAGAAATATTGAACTTCTGCGCATGTGCACTTCGAGTTTCGCGTTACTTCAGCATCTGCGCACGCTGAGAAGGTCGAGATTGCTGTCAATTGCATTATGCTACGCTGTACTTTAATTCCCTAATTACTGTCATATGCTTTAAGAAATCAGTACTTACTTTCAGTCATCTGATGAATAATTTTTTATTCCTCCAATTAAATTTTGAAAATTTACTCTTTCAATTACAATTGATATAAATATGTAGTTGTGTTTTCAGATTTCTGGGAATTGGCCGTAATATTGTCCAGGATGATTTATCATAAAATTAATTTTGTTTAATCAACCTGGAGTTACATCAACTTGATCCTCGAATATCCATAGTTATTTCGAAAGTGAATGTATAAGTTTCTCTTAAATAATTACGTAACGCTTGCGTTAGCACCCCCAACATGGAAATAAGTAAAAATAAACATTACAGCAAAAACTATTTATATTAATTAATTTTGGTGTATATTAAAACTTGTGATAATTTAAGTCAGAATTAGTTGTTGCCGATTACATCCAACAATAAGATTATGGACAATTCGTGAGTGAAGGAAGGACGTGGAGGCGAGAAAATTATCTGACAGGCCATGCACATTGCACATTGCGTCGTAGATGACACATGTGCGAGGGTCAACTGCCCCGTGTTCAATTATACAATCAACCTCGATAACTCGAAGCATCTCCAGAGTCAAATACAATAAACCCTCGTTAGCACGAAATCGTTTGACACGAATTCCACCGCAACACGAACAAAACGTCGGTCTCGCAAAGGATTATTAGTTATATGGACATTTATAATACACGGGTAGCACGAATTGTTATAACACGAACTCCGATTATTTCGGCCCCTTGGAATTCGTATTAATGAGGATTACTTTATTTCTTCGACTTATCAAAAAAATCAAGATATCAAAACAATACTTAAAAAATTAAATTTTAAATAGGCACGGTTAAATATTACCGTTAATCATTTTTCAAGAAAATATGGTTTAAAGAAAATAAAAATTGCCAATGTTTGATACAATTTCGCCAAAAATACTCACGTTTTTGAAAAATTGAACATTACATTATTTTTAGATCTGTTTTTTATGAACACTTCTTCATAGTAGTCTTTACCTTCATAGTTGTAGGAAGACGCCGAAAAAGAGACAATAGACTGAACGGTTTAGCCGCTAGCATGGTTCACAGACAGAGAGACGAATGGACAGACGATTTGCCTTCAATAGATTTTCCAGCATGAAGGACCCAGAAAACATGGATTCGGGCTACACCACGAGTTGGCAAACGATGAGAGAGAACACACACACACACACACACACACACACACACACACACACACACACACACATATTGATCATTTGTATTTATCCACATTTTCGTTGGTAGGGCCCTGTAATAAGTTTTTCTGCTGAAAATTCGCCGTTTTTTTTCGCGAAGCATTAAATAAATTTTTCTCTACCGCTGTAGCTGTATCGAGAAAGTAAAAAGGGGTCGTTCATAATTATATATGTAACGCTAAAGAAGGCGAAATCTGTTTGAGGCAGCGATATGTTGCGTTAAATAGAGCTTGGGAACATTCGCATATATGCTGATATTTTTATTTTTTTATTTTCGGCATTTGCTTCAATATTTTTCTGATAGTCTTGCACTAAAACTATATTAAAATATTAATAAATTATTTTTAACAAATATAAATCAATTAAAAATTTGTGACGATAAGTTGTTACAACAAGAAGAATGATTTTGTCATCAATGAACATTGATTACAATGAAATGTCAGATTCCGAATGGAAATATTCAAAACTGATTAACAGCATATTGTAGAATACAGCCAAACCTCGATAGCTCGAACGGGGATAACTCGAATTGTTGATATGTCGAAGCAATTTTTTCATTCCCGGTTGCGTTATACGTATTTTACGTGTAAGACTGACCACGAATTCCTCGATAACTCGGAAGAATATCTTCTTCCCCGGAATGAAAGTTACAGGGGCGGTTCTTTATAAGGTTCACAGGTTCACGCAACATCCAAAAAATTGAACAAAATAGAATAAACACTTCGTTATTACAATCTCATTAATAGTATGACTTTTTTCTGCTCCTCTTTGTATAATCTTCATACTAGCATTACATTGAAGAACCGATGTGGCTACATTGATGTTCAAGTTTGCGAAACAACGCCTTGCTCAGGCCCCGCTCCGTAGAAACAATTGACCACGTGACTTCGCTTCTGTGTTATCATAGAGCGCTTTCATTGGATCATGTTCACACTTGCCGTGAACTCCGCTTGGCGCAGCACTCTCGGTCTATCCCAACTCACAGACGAAGTCTCCGTCGCGCTGTCAGTAAAACAGTGCCCCCAATATCTAACTCCATAACACAAGTTTTGCTTCTAATGTGGATGGTGAGGGCTGTTTTAAAATCAGTGTAAAAATGTGATTTACATCTCGGGTTCCAATAGTGATGTGTCTGTGCATCCTAGTGCTCAATTATTTCTCTAAAATGAACAAAGATGTTAATTTTATTAGAAAAAAGTTTAGCCACGATGACATTCTTGAAATCAAGAAGCTTGGTCCGGATCAGCCTGATTTGAAAACTGAAACAACTGTGAAATCAGCAAAATGAGAGTTTCGTCGACGATTCAATCCTAATATTTATTCGACATATAAGTGGCTGTGTGGGTGTGAGGGGGAAAATTGGTTGATAGTGAGGGTATCGTAGAGTGTGTTGGTTCTGGAGGAAGGATTAGATGAAATTTTAAATCCGTTATTATTTTAGGCAATTACGAAAACAAACATTTCAACTCAATTTTTTGACAAACACGGTCGTTGATTTTTTAGGAAAATCTGGATCTGCCATTCTTCATGAAAGTCAACTCAGAATCCGTGGTCTTTTTTTTGTAACGGGAGAGTCTGGACACTGTGTAACTAGCAGAATACGCCGCCGCCGTCTTCCCGCTCCGTCGGCGCTGCTACGGCCTCTTGTTCTCGCCCCTCGCTGTCGTCTCGTAGCTCAGCTTTAGTTTCGCCCCTTTCGATAAACCAGCATCCACTTTTATAAGCGTAGATAACACAAGCCGATGGCCGTTATCTCAGGAGACAGACCCCGAACAATAGCGCACATAGAAAAGAGTGTTTCTATCAGTAAAACTGCTTGCAGCAAGGATTACTGACTAGTGTATCGTTGCGTCTATCGAGCCACATCGTCAGTGGCGGATTAAACTAAATATGGTAAATCTACGGCTCTCAGAGTCTAAGAGGCCTAAAAAATTATTAAACAACATGGCAAATGCATTACATACATTTATCTGAACTGAAATTTGGTATGAATTACAATAAAAATAACAATATTATTATTATTAATAATAATAATAATAATAATAATAATAATAATAATAATAAAGGAGTACAGTACATGTCGAACATGCAATAATCATACTATCACTAATATTAAGTATTGTAACAAATATTTCAAATATTAATGTTCTTATATTTTTCTACATTTTTATTATTTATATTATAATTTACTTAAATTTCAACTATATATTTTCTTAAATTAACTTTCAAATATGTTTATTCCTTTTTTGTATGTATTCCTCCCTTGCTTCGGGTGTTTTGTTTTGTAGGAAATTTCTGTACGCTATTTCTTTATCGTTTACCGCCTTTGCTATACAGTCGTTCCATATTCTCAGTCCCTTTCTTTTTCTATTCTTTTTCTTTCCTATTGTTTCGCTTGCAGCCCTCTCTATACAATTCTTTATATTTTGCCATTCTTCATCCACATCGTTAACAGTAGGTACACTTAATAGATACAATTAATTTAATTAGATCTGCACATAACGATTCATGGGATAGATTTATAAGTAATATAGGAAACGATGTACATGGAAGGCAAATGTTTGCTTATAAGGTATTTCGGCATCTAAATAAGTCAGAGAAAGATGTTGCAGATATACAAATCATTAATGAAGAACAATGGAAAGAACACTATAGAAAACTTTGGTGTACAGAAACCATCGATTCTCAAGAGGAAGAGCTCTGTTACAACAGTTCGGTGGACCTCCTCTCCTTGGAAGAATTTCAGTTTTAAAAACAATGAAAAACAGAAAGGCATGTGGCCCTGATGGTATTAACATGGAACTTTTAAAATACGCAGGACCTATCTGTGATTTTAGGTTGCTTCATCTGTACAATGAATGCTGGAAAAGTTATAAAACACCTAATAGCTGGAAAACGACGGAGGTTATATCTATCTTTAAAAAGGGTCAAAGAAATGAGTGGGAACTATAGAGGTATTAGTCTCATGAATGTAAAAATCATTACAGAAGTTAAATTACAAGAAGAACAGTCGGGATTTCGGAAAGGACGCTCATGCAGTGACAACATTTTTAGTATCAAAAGGATTTTAGAAAAACGACGAGAAGTCAATATGGAGACCCATTTAGCCTTTATTGACTTCGAGAAAGCCTTCGACAGTGTAGATCGAGTCAAATTGTGGAATGTAATGAGTGAAAGTGGATATCCTAAACACCTAATAAATACCATAAAAAGTTTATATACGGGCACAAAAATTACAATAAACACTGGTACGAAGAAAACTGAAGAAATTTTGACAAATGGAGGACTCAAACAAGGATGTAGTTTATCTCCAACGCTATTTAATATATATGTAGATGATCTTATTAAAAAATGGAAATGTATAGTGGGCCCTGGAATCCAGTTAAAGAAGAACAAACATCTAAATGTTATTCTTTATGCAGATGACATAACAATACTGCAAGAAAGTGAAGACGAATTACAAAAAGCCGTATACAAACTGGGAGGGCTCGAATATAATCTCCGGATATCAAAAAAGAAAACAAAGGTTATGGCCCATTATGGTAAACACCCCGCTCGCTCAAAAATAGTAATTGACGATACAGTAATCGAACAGATTTCTAATTTCAATTATCTTGGTTGCGAGATCAGTTATGACAGAGATAAAGACATAGAAAATAAGACCAATAAATTTCAATCACTATGTGGCATAATAAACCGAACACTTCAGAACAAAACAAGGAAAGACACCCAAATAAAATTTTATAAAACAATGGCTGCTCCAGTTCTTATGTATGGAAGGAACGTGGATAAAAAAAAAAAAAAAAAATAAAGAAAGAAAAAGTAAAATCCAAGCAGCGGAAATGAGATTTCTCAGGAACGTTAAAGGCTGCAGAAAACAAGATCACATAAGAAACGAAGATATCCGTAAAGAACTGGATATATATAATATAAATGAAAAGATAGAGGAATACAGAGAATCATGGAGACATCACATTGGAAGAATGGGTGAAGAAAGAATTCCACGCTTAGTGATGAAATACCGACCGAAGGGTAGGAGAGATGTCGGGAGGCCCAGGAAGAGATGGAGATAAAATGCAAGTGAAGACGGAACAGGCATGCATGCCTAATCCCTGAAAGGAAGAAGAAGAAGAACTTTCAAATATCCAATAATTATATATCGGTGATGCTAAAATTTAATACAAGCTACATAAGTTTGGCTAAGTTTTTTTTAATTCATTGATCGCGTTCACTACACTTAACTACAGTGCACTGCACTGCACTACCCTACACTACACTGTTTTTGCTTTGAATTACACTGACCAGCACTTCACAGCATTCACCGCACTTAACAGAACTTCACCGCACTTCACAGCACTTACTCATTTAATGTCTATTATTCTCATATTGTTCTAACTTATTTCTAAAGCTTCGGACACTTAGAGGAAAAGCTTTGAAAATTGCTGCGGGTAAACTGTTCCAATATTTAATTGTTTTGTTACAAAAGGAAAATTACTACTTGATTCATATACTTATCCTACCCTAATTTACTATCTATATGAATGCCTACGTACTTGCATGATGAGACTCTTGAGATGACGACATCACCTAAACGATAGTCTTGTTCCTGATAATTTCGTCTCCGCCCGAACGTTATTGTTTTGCTTTTCGATCCGTTAATACCCATGTCATTTTCTTCAGCCCAATCACGTAAATGTTCTAAATCCTGCTGTAATATTTGTTCGTCAGCGCTACTTTTGATTTTTCTGTATATAACACAATCGTCTGCAAATAAACGCACCTTTGATTGTATGTTAACGTGGAGCTCATTTACGTACGCTAAGAAACGTAATGGCCCTAAAACACTTCCCTGTGGAACCCCTGACGTAACAATTCCCGTAGTCGAAAACTGAGTGCCAATTCGAACTTTTTGTTTCCTGTCTCTAAGAAATTCGCTTACCCACTTCACAACTAGCGTCAATTCCTGAAGTTAATAATTTCCTGATAAGTATATTATGCGGTACTACGTCGAATGCTTTCGCAAAGTCGATTACGATTGCATCCACCCTCCCACCCGCGTCAATTTCATCAGCTAGATCTTGAAAAAGAGAAACGATTTGGCTTTCGCACGAATATTTACTTCTAAACCCATGCTGTTCGTGAAAAATCCAGTTCGCTTTTTCCCATTCGCGGCGAATGTACCCGGCTATTAAATGCTCCATTATTTTGCATACTACTGATGTGAGAGGTACTCGTCTATATTACAAACTTTCGTTTTATTACCATTTTTGAAAATTCGGACCACTGTAGCTGTCTTCCAATCGTCTTGTAAACTTGCATTATTAATAGAAACATTGAATAATCTTAACAAATACGGCAATACTCCTCCCGACCGAGTTTAATAAAATCTGTCGAGATGCCGTCTGGTCGCATGATTTACCATTTTTCCAGTGATTTTATACGTTTGCGGAGTTCCCATGCATGAAGCTTGAACTGATTTTCTATTGGAAAATAATTAACTTGCTCCTGCGCTTATTTTGGTTTGAATACCGATACATAATACTCGTTGAACGCATGTGCTTTCGCTTGGTCGTCGTGCAATGGCGCGTTATTTGCGTCTCGAATTTCCTGAATTTCTTCCTTATTCCTCGGCTTGCGGATATATATTATATATTATATATATATATATTTTTAAAAAAATTGGAATAAAGTAATTCTATGCAGGTATGTTTTAATTGATTAATTAATTTTGGCAGCAGGCATGTTTTAATAATGTTAAAATCTTCAATCTCAAGAATGTCATTGTTGACTGGGGCCTCAAAAACATTCTTGTTTGGGACTTCGAAAATGGTTAATCCGCCGATTCGCATTGTGCTTTCTCGAAGGAAAGGTTTTCGTGGGCCTCAGTCTCGTGTCGCGTTTCTTGCTTTCGAGAAAAAGAGAGAATATGCGTCATTTTTCACTTCTTTTTCCATAATTTCTTTTTTTTCTGTCTCGGTCCTTTTTTGGAAACTTCCTGTGCGTTTTTTGCGGGGGCCCTGGATCGGTCACTCCTTCACTTGCATGGTTCATCCGAGTCTGGCTGTGGCCCGTCAAGCGTTAAGAGTGTGTCTGGCTTGACTGGTTCACTTCCGTCCATAAAGCGAACGTGATTGCCAGCTGCGTGAAGTGCCAGCTGCGATTCTGCAGTGGCGACGAATCGTTGCACCTGCAGCGTCACTCTCAGCAGTCCCAGGGTGGGAACCAATCACTGTCTGGAGAACAATTCTAGCTACTGGCTAGTGTAGTTGGTAGTTTCCCGTGGTGTCTCCGGTCAGTACTAAGCAGACATCATGTGGCCCTAACAAATGGGCCATGAACCGCGAGCGATTTTTCCTTTCTTATTCTTTCTCCTCCTACACACACACGCACGCACTTACACACATGTCAGGATCTGACCGGGAGGTCCTAGATTCGAGTCCTGACGGCGGTAGGAGTTTTGACACTAGCTTTTCAGCTACGTCGAATTCAGTCGCTGTCTGGAGGAGAATTCTAGCGGCCGGCTGCTCTGATCGGTAGTTTTCCGTAGCTTCTTCGATCAGCACCAGGCGAATGCCGGAGCAGTACCCTAATAAACGGGCCACTGACCGCGCGCGATCTGTCCTTCCCATTCCTTGTCCTATCCTCTCCCCTTACACAAACATACTAACATGCACTACACTACCACATATTCCGGGAGACCGGTCGGGAGCTTAAAGCTTGTTCCGGCTGGGGCGGTGCCCCGCTGGTGGGAGAGTCCTGGTGAGAGGGAAACCCCTCTAGTCGACGGTAGGTCGGCGCCGGATCTCGCCATCCAGCGGGGGAAGACCACAGCCATCTCCCGAGAAAAACATGCACTACGGGACCAATGACCAGAGCAGATGACGCGCCCGGAAACACGAAGAAATCAATTAATGAAACATGTCAAGAGAGCTTAGAGTATGTCCCTCGCCAGGAGGAGGAAAAACAAGCACGTAAGTGTGGATCGCATGTTCCAGCGAAGGAGGAACACCCGTCGACCATTTACAGAAAATGACAAGACCCGACCGAACTTTCGGGAGTAATGACGTCAGCGATTGATGTGCCCAGCATCAATGCTAACGATTACAAGCGCTGCTCTTATATAATGCAGTGAGGATTTTTCCGAGCAGATACACGCAGAGAGGACTAGGGGAAAATGGACTATACAGCATATTCAGGAGATGCTGTAGTGTGCCGTAGCAGCTGAGAGTCAGTAGAGAGAAAGGAAGACGGAGTCGGGAAAAAGTGAAAGGCAGAGAGGAGAAAAGAGATGAAGGGTGAGGGAGAGACGAAGAAAGGAAGCAGAGGAAGAGAGAAGGTGGGAGATGAAGACAGAGGGAGAGAAAAAAAAGTTTGAGACTGAGACTTTTCTGAAAGCTACGTTTCTTTTCTTCGCCTTGCCTCCACGGTAAATCGATCCCAGGAGCACGCAATAATAACGACCACGCTAGCCCCACGCTTGCCGTGAGTCGACAAAGGGCTTTTACAGCATATTCAGATCATGTAGTGTACCGTAGTCGCTGAGAGAGAGAGAGAGAGAGAGAGAGAGAGAGAGAGAGACGGGACACACACAGAGAGAGAGAGCGACACACACAGACACAACAGAGAGAGAGAGAGAGCGACACCCACACACAGACACTCACACAGGCAGACACACACACAGGCAGACACACAGACAGACGCACAGACAGACACACACACACACACAGACACAGGCAGATAGAGAGAGAGAGAGAGAGAGAGAGAGAGAGAGAGAGAGAATACGTCAGTAAAACTGCATGTAAGAACTGTGGCTGGAAGTAAATATTGAAGAGCAAGTAGTAGTTTTGATTTATTTGATGTCAATATATGAGTATCTTAGGCATTAATGGTTCCTTGAAGCAAGGTTATTTGAGGGCATAATAACAAATCCAATAGAGGGACTTTTAAACGTACGTAATATGAAACACCAACTATAAATAGAAAACACATTGAATAAAAGATGTATGCTGTAGAGCATTAACTGTAGCATTACCAGGGGGCGGGGTTCAGGGGCTCAGCGATTATTGTATTCGATAGGGTTTTTCACTGCGTGTAAAATATTCCGAGTTATTCACATATTATTATATTCGAAACAATTCTCCATACCCGGCAATTAACCCTAAGTAAACTAGTCCATCTTATTTTAATGTACTAAGTGATCACGCGGTATACTGTGAAATGTACCATTTTAAAAACTTACATTTTGACTATTTTGACCAACAGCCAACAAATACGGCACTTACTAGCTTAGTGTGGCGTCTCTAACGCTGTAAAAAGCTTTAAAAGTAATTTAGCATTTATTAACTTGAAATGTTTAAATTTTAATAGACATGTACGAAAAAATATCAATTCCATTCCACCAGTCCGAGACGCATCGAATAACATATCCCATACCCCGCTAGCCAAAGGTAGATCGGCGCCAATTCTCACAATCCAGCGGTGGAAGATCACCATCCATATGCATTACACTTACGGGGCCAATGCCCATTGCAGTTGACGCGTTCTGCAACCAAACAATCGCCGCGTGCCGTGCGGATGCTTACGTGTGCGTGCTCTTGCAGGGCTTCACGGTGGAGGTGCGCGTGGCGGTGCGCGTGTCCCCGAGCGACGCGCTGCTGGAGGGCACGGTGGAGCGCGACGCCTGGGAGCCCCAGGGCCGCGTCAGGGGCGACGTGGCGCGCATCAACAAGTACGGCAACCAGTCGCACTGCATCAGCGACCGCATCCTGCGCCTCTACTGCTACTGCGCCGACCTGCTGCCCCGCTCGCCACCGCCGCACGGGCCGCCCGCCGCCTAGACCCCGGCCCCCACCGCGGCCACGGACTACAAGTGCTACGTTCATGCTAGGGGTTCGTACGTAAGGTAACAAGAACTGAAACCAACAACAACATTCCAACCGAGCTAGTTCACTTAATTCCACAAAAATTCGGCATCACTAATAACCGTGGTAATTGTTTTCAACTCTTCTTACACAAGTTCTTCGAGACATTTTAAAAGCATTTCCAGTTATTTTTTCGATTCCTTTTATGACAGCATCGAATTCCGTATCCCTTGTCACTATCCTTATCTGAGGACCAACAAAAATCCCTTCTTTGATTTTTACCCCACTAGATTTCGAAACTTATCTTTTAGGTATGCCATTTCTGTCAATTCCATTGACGAAAGTTCTTCATTATCCCCAGCTTGATGCGCAAGGGTGGGAGGTGCACGTTCCAATAAAATGTTTATGCAACACAATTTTGTTCCCACTTCCAGACGTTCTACAGGCCAATTCAGGACAGTGTAATGTTTGGATCTGGTTCGACTGCCCCACCACACAAAAAGCAACAATATTTTTTGTTACTCAGATGCATTCACAGAACAAAAGCGATAATTTTTAGGTCCCCGAATATCTTCTAAATTAAAGAATACCATTGTTGATGCCATTTAATAAACATTCCATATGGTTTCATATAAAACTCATTCAAATGCGCAAAATGAGCAATTGGAATTGAAGGGAGTCTGTTACCATTATGCAGTAAAACATCTTTAAAACTTACTTTTGACCCATTTATGAAGAGTCCTGATTTATTCGCAATTGTGTATTTATTCCAAGGATTTGCTTCAAGCTGTTTGTGTTATTGCAGTATGTAAAGTTTTCTTTCGTTGAAAAATACTGAAGGTACTTGTGTTCATGGCGTCGAAATGTGCTAACTCTTCTATCGTTGGTCAGTTAATTCTATTGCTGTAAGCAGCTCAGTTTGCGTTTTTAATAGATGAGGTTTCATTCCACGTCATTTAATTCCTCTTCAGGTACCATGCGGGTGTCGATGACGTCAGAAACGTGGAAATCACCATAATCTTCTAAATGTACTCTTTCTATTACCCTTCTTCTTCATGCTCTAATACATAGCACGTCATACGCAGTTTTTACTGTTTTTTACGTAAAATAAATAAATAAATAAATATATGATTCTAAGTGAACGTGATAAGGAAATGTGGTATATTAACAACAGGTCACATTGCCGACTTTCAATTGGGATACCCAATTGATTTCTTGCTCATTGCAGGAAAAATTTTGGTGACAAAATAGTAATTATTTAAATGATCGTGTGGCTCTCTCCCATAATTGATAAGGTAAAAGACATACATACGCTAGTCATTCATAGTCCAAAGGCATACAGAGGCTTTAAGCCAGTGACAATCTATTTGCGAAAGATACGCAGGAAATAAGGTGCTCATTTCTTGCTCTGATCCTAATCAATACACCCAAAATACAGGTAATATGCTCTTTTTATAAGAGACGTAATGCGTCTTCTCTGATGCTTTGCAGTGAACTTTCTACATATGTATGTAAAATTGCTTGGCACATTCACACATTTACGAAAGATTTGTATAGATATGTCTTTTCAATAAATCACAATAAACACACCTCACAATAAAATTCGGGTGAAATATGCACTATGAACAGAATTAAATGGCACTGTAAATCACGCATACCCAATTCACTTAATTCAAATCGTAAATGTGTATTAAACCAATGTAATATCAGAAATATGGTAATATTTTTTGCCCATATTCAAATAATTCAGTCGTCGGGCAAATAAATGTCCATATTCATGACAAGGTGTACATTGGAATGTGAAAAAAATAAGTAAATTATTTCGACTGTTCCACTCATGAAATTATCATCATTAACGTGTATTAATATATCTAGTGGTCTGTGCACCAATAAAGACGGTGAGTCTCAATATTTTTATTTTTCTACCATATCATTATTGTACTAGATATACTAAGCTCCAACACATCAATTATTGGGAATGGAGTAAATCCATCTCTGCGTTGAGCCGAGATATTATGGTTGAATTACCGATGTATTGGAAGGCCTTGATTGGAAGACATTTATGTCAATATTTCTACAAATTTACTGGATGTAATTTCATTTATTTCCATGTATTAAATACTGCTCGTGCATTCTTGATAGCCGAATAAAATCTCTCGTCAGGGCGCTTCGTGAGTTCATCGAAAGCAGTACCATACCTTCGTGGCATTACCTAGTACGATGTTTGAATACTCAAAATGATTTTCTGCCAGGAAAAATGTGTATACTTTATAGCTTCAAGAAATGAAGTAGGGAAGCATAGAGCAAGCAAAAAAATGAATAAATAGGGAAATGAAACTAATACAATGGCGTCAAATTCAATGGTCGACGGTTCGGAAATCTTTCCATACACTGTGCAAAGCTAGGAGCACTGATTCATTTTAAACGCAGCTTTTAGGGTCTAAATGTCCGTGTGCGGTCTATTCCAACTCTTTCAAAGAGAGACATGGTGATTTGAGGGTTTATTTATGTGTGCTTTTGTTTGTATTGATGTTTGTGTGTGTGGTCTCAGGATAAGGTACTTTCCAACCTGCCTAGAGACTGTCATGTGTGTAGAAATTCAGATTGTGAAAAAAAAGCTCTTTTTTAAAAACTAACGTTTTTTTATTTCCTTACCTTCATTCTGTTCATATTAATTTAAAAGGTATTTATGAGGCAGATTGCTAAATGGTATTTGGTAAGCTAATAAAAACTTTTAGATTAACAACAATCCATTAGACATCCGAAGAGACCAAAAAATAATTTAAAAAATGTAAGTATTGCTCAGAAACTACACCTGTGTTCTGGACTTTACTGCTGAGTCAAATTAGACCAAAAACTGGTGATCGAAGTACGAAAAATCCGGAAGTTTAGAAACTTGGCGTGACTGTGTTGGTTCTTACCGCACATTATATCAAAAATCCTGAAGTGAGGAGAAGGGCTGAGGAAGGAGGCCGTTTAAAGGGTGTTTTCTTCGTTTCTTTCATACATCTCCATAGCTATAAATCGTACGAAAAATTACGCTTTTAACAAAATTAAAGTAGACGTAATTTCCTGAAAAAATGTTCTAAGAGGTCTGTTAGAAAAGTATCCGACCTTCTTTCTTTCTTTCTCTTTCTTTCTATCTTTCTCTTTCTTTCTATATTTCTCTTCTTTCTTTCTCTTTCTTTCTCTCTTTCTTTTTCTTTCTTTATCTTCTTTCTTTCTTTCGAAAACCTGATGGTTTTGCGTCAAGCGCGCTTGCATGACTCGACCTTGAATCTTCGTGTGCATAAGTGATCTTTTTCCTGCCTGTCAATTGCGTCTTGCCACAGGACATCCTGCTCTCCTTAAACGGTGACCCCCGACTTCGTGAACCGACTTTACGAAGCAGAGAGTCACTAATTATGGAGTCCAGAAGGTCCTGTGAGACTTCATCACGAAGTTGCTTTTGCTCCGCCGTGCAATGAAAAACCGACGAGTGCGTTACAGACTACGTCACTCAAATGCTACTTGCCAGCAACAGACACAATCGCCAGGTGGAAAAAATTCACTTATGCACACGAAGATTCAAGGTCGAGAAATTCAAGAGCGCTGAGGCAAGTCCATCAGGTTTACACAAAAAAATGTGATCGGATACTTTTCGAACAGACGTATAAGATTTTGTTGTAAAATTAATCCTTTTGAAGTTGTAGGCTTGAAAATTTCTCGTTCTTTTGTTTGGCAAGGCCATTTCTTAAATACCTCTCTCATAAAAACGTTATGACATGTTCAATGCCTGGAGGTAATTTTATTTCCATTCAGCATTCATCAACAAATTATTTTTGCATATTGGACGCAAAAAAATTTACCTCTTAGCAACTTTTATTTTGTACATAATTGCGATTAACCGAGGTCATTGGGTCCCAGATTAGCTCCGGTACGATCACTGCTAATCCATTCTTTATTTGATAGTACATTCATGTACAGATATTTAGCAGTTTAAGATGAAGGATAATATGAAAGCCTTAAATACTCAAATTATTTTTCAACAATATCGGTCGTGTGCCACTTTTTCTTTACTGAATTGTTAAAGAAAATGGAAAGTTTTCGAAACGCTTTTCCACGCTTATGCGCGAAGGAATCAGCAGTGCCCGTAGCGGAGCGGGAAGCCCAGTGACTACCCTCTGTCTATAAACCGAATGGGTCTGCCGCGTAAGTGCATACGAGGGCGCACGCGATCTCTGCTTGGGCAGAGAGAGCCTCCTTAGGGCACAGACTTGTACCTTTGTGTCTGTACAAGGTACAGACACAAAGTACAGACACAAGCTTGTAGGGCACAACATGCACAGACTTGTACCGCGTTGCACGTTCACGTCCCGGCCGGGCAAATTCACCTGATGTGGTGGGAACGAGTGAGATGTTTTTTGGTCGTGTCTCTTTATGAAACAATTAATCGTGCTAAAGAATTAGTGTTCTAGAGATAGTTCCACTAACTCTGAGCCACTCCTAAACCGTTTAGAAGATATGGAATTACAGTTTTCGCTCAACAATGCCGAATCATGAGGCAAGTAATACGCTGTAGAGATAGAAATAGTAGAGATACTTAGGAATAAACGTAGTAACATACGTGGTAATGTGCCGTATTAAATATGAAGTGGCTACTGAAATCTGCATTTAAGCGCACACGACCATGAGTAAACTTTCAGGGTCAGAATTATTTGAAGGCATAAAGTTGTATCTTTTAAAATTATTCATACATGAGTGAAATGTTTATATTACTAAATGTAAATACAAATCGTAACCAATTTCCGAATAGGAAATTCCAGGAAAAGGTTACTTGAATTCCTGATTATCTGTTATTCGGATATATCACTAATAAATGTTAATCCCACTGGCTGGGGCGACGGGTTCTTATGAAATAATTGTTGCTACTTACTCCGCAACCAACTACCCAATCTACCAACCATTCGGAGTGGCGAGAAATCTGAAAATAATTCTAAAATGTCTACTCAAGAATTGTATGTAATGGCAAATGAGAATCAGCTTTGTTTCTATGAATTATAATTTATTATGCATGCCGAAGTTATTAACTATAATCAATTATTACAATGAATCGTTAGGTCATGACCATTTTTCTTGTTATTGCAATAACAGCGTTATAGAACCTTTTATCCTTTCTTGCCTCTTCGCGCGCACGTTTGCTCGATGTTGCTACGTAGAGTAGACCAATCTTTCTTCTTGTCGAAGTCCACGATGATCAGTGACCAAGTCGAAACTTCCTCCAATCATTTCACAAACACTGCCTATACTCTTTATCTTGCGCCTCAGGTGGGCACCTATTTCAAACTGATTACTTTCCCAGGTCGGAATAATATGTCAATTCACAATTCACTGGTACAATTTCTAAGTCAAATCTTGTAACTCCACTGCCAACATATTCTTTACACACAACGCATATATTTACACAACATATTATTTACACAAAGGTACAAGAATGTACTCGGTTCTTAAGGCAGTCTTTCATTACTTAGAGAATCTACATCAGTTTTCAACGTTATGTAATTTCCTCCCAAACAACATAAATATTCTCTTTTACTCAATCTAAGTCGCCCTTACCAAAATCGGTTGCACGCGATGACGTCTTTGGTTGCACGTAATGCCGAGTGCGAATGGTCATTGATCTTACGCCTACAACCAGCTCGATGCTAAATTTCACCCGTTACCTTATTGAGCGGCGCAGCTCGCAGCGTGACGTGCGGCGAAACTGATGTCACTGCTGCGCCTCTGACCGGGAGGTCCTAGGTTTGAGTCCTGACGGCGGCATATTTTTCGACACTAGCTTTTTAGCTAGGTCTAATTCAGTCGCTGTCTGGAAGAGAATTCTAGCGGCCGGCTGCTCTGATTCGTGGTTTCTCCGATCAACACCAGGCGAATACCGGAGCAGTACTCTCAGAAACGGGCCACGGACCGCGCGCGATCTTTCCTTCCTCTTCCTTGTTCTATCCTCTCCCCTTACACACACGCACTTACACTAACAATCACTACACTACCACATATTCCGAGAGACCGGTCGGGAGCTTAGAGCTCATCCCGGCTGGGGCGGTACCCCGCTGGTGGGAGATTCCTGGTTAGAGGGAAACTCCGCTAGCCGACGGTAGGTCGGCGCCGGATCTCGCCATCCAGCGGGGAAGATCACCGCTATCTCCCGAGGAAAAAACACGCACTACACTAACGGGACTAGTGACCTCAGCTGTTGACGCGCCCGAAATCACTAATCAACCAACGTGCAGCGACTCGACCTTGCTCCCGCGCGGCGGCGTGCTCGCTCGTGGCAGCGTCCGGCGGCGGCTCGCTCGTCTCAGCAGATCGTGGTGGCTCCTCCTCAGCTGTTTCCACCGTCCACCCAGCTGCTTCACCATCTTCCGCCCTCCGACCTGTTCCTCAGCGTCCGTCTTCCTTCTGCTTCATTCTTGGAAAACGCCCGCCCCGGTCGCGTCTGCTTCCCTCTTCTTTCCCGTTCACGTCGTACACGCCCTCGTGCGCTTCGCAGTTGATTTATTGCGTTTTGAAGTACATCTGGCGTAAAACTGGTGTTGGTTTGTTCAGATCTACTTTTTTACGATGTTACAATTCGTACTGGCGTCCTCAACTGCATAAATACTGCTCGAATTCGCCGTGTACAGAATTAATTTTGAATAACTATTAAAATTATAGCAGCTTATCTTGTTCTCATGACATTATCAAATTAGTAGTCTTTATGAAATAGTTGCCTGCTCGCAACTTCTATCTTAGCAAATGCCAATTACGACGACTCCAACTTAGAAGCAGCTACTCAGGCGGCGTTTCGAACAAGGAGTTGGGGCCAGTGGTTCGCAGTATTTGTGGCGCTGCCCTTCACAATAGGGGTGGGAATACGTCGAGCACCTTTCTCTAGAGATGGGCTTTAACATCTTTTCTTCAATAACTTATCACAAAACAGCTTACTCGTAATAGCTGTTATTAATAACAGTTGAAAAATAACAGGTCCATGACCAGCAACCTAACATGGCCGACTGCTAAAGCAGTTGTAACGACTGCTAAGAGTTAAACCACGCAAAACGAATAATGTTGGTAGCGCCGTAAAGCTTGTGCAGCTACCTTACGGCGCTTCCTTGTACTACTTTCCCTAACGTGTTTGGACAGAGAGGCAGCTGATATGAACGAGACTGGATGAACTGCCAAGGATGAATAGTAATTCATATAATGGTAGCGAATGTGTATAGAATATAGAATATTACTAAAATGAAAGTGATTCGGGTTCAGATTGCAAATATTCTTTCAAATATGCAACTTGTGCATAGTGAAAAACAGTGTTTTTGTTACCTAGCTAAAGTGTTAATGGCTGTCGAATATCAAGTATTATAATGTGAGTTATTTCACCGTAACTCATTTTATTTTTTCGGACCTATGGAAATATTAGTTAATCTCACATAAGCAGCAATGGGTCAGAAATAAGTTAACATATTGGACGGACTTAATTTAAAGGACAAATATCTTGTTGTAGTGTATACAATAAAATATATAACTATTGTGGCACATGGTGTGTAATAATCACGAATCATGTATTAATGAATATAATTTGAACACTGGCAAATCATGCTTGTTTAGCTGCAGTGAAACTGTTATTGTACAAAATGGTTACCACAAAAGCTTGTAGTAGTTCGGATTAGGCCCAGTAGGTTGCAGTTCTATGCATTTCAACCGATAACTGCCAATAACGAAATAACAGCTATTTCGCGAAACAGTTACGAAACGTTAACGGTTAAGAAGTAACAGTTTAGCTGTTAAGAGCACGTCCCTACCTTTGTCCAACTGACCGAGCGTGCGTAATAGCTTCTCAAAGTTCGCCGTGTTGTTGCGGTCAACGGATACTAGGCCGCACTTCTGATGACCATCGCGGTGTGCACTCTTGCGATTTTCCGTTCTCGTCACATAACAATTGCGTAAGCGACTGAGTCGTGCGGTGGAAACTACCAGACGTCACAATATATGTATTTACTTCTTTCCGATTGTAATACAGTTGAATAAACCATTTTATTGAACGAAGGGTTCATTTTTTTTCACATTTCCCCTCTCCAGTAGTCCAGAGGCGACGGGAATTTATTCAGTTGAGTGGATTTACATTATTTTCGCTACAGCTGGTTTAATTTTTGCAGCTTTGGAAGAGTAGATCACTTAAAAATACAAATACATATAATTAAGTCTTACATACAACTATATTTACAAGGGCCACTCTCTTTTTTTATTGTTTCTTAAGTTGTTGGATTATTTTTTTTGTTCTTTTGATACTTTTTTGTCTTTACATTTTATTGTTATTGTCATTCACTCATTACTCATTTTATTTAGTCGCGTTCGTACACTCGCTCACGTCCAACATTGTAACATTGTTAAGTAAATAACGCCGCCTTATCTATCCCATCATGTCGCCATTCATCAATGAACATTTCAAATATCCATCGCTGCAACAATGCTGCATACGGTGGTAATATCAAATTCTTTCAGATTACAGTCAACTCCGGTTATAGTGAACTTCTGGAGACTAACGTTTTTGGTTCACTATATCCGATGTCAAAATTTAATAGTTTCTCCACAATGATTAATTATATTTATATAGAGATACAAAAATGAAATGGCCTCGTCGAGTGCTTCGAACGGCGCCTCGGCGCTGGGGACGTGGCGATCGCGTCGCAGAGCAGCGACCCCCGGGGCTTTCGCTGCTCTGGCCGCGGCGGCGCGCGCTGGCGATGCTTCGGGGTAGCCTGGCCTCCACACTCCTCCGCCTCTCCTTCCACTGCGTTCCCGTACCAATCTTCTCGGCCGATAAGTGCCTCGGCCTCGCCTCTGTGTCCATCTTCCTTCCCCAACACATATGCTTCTCTGGCGGTGTTTTTTGGAGCGATCCGTCTTGGCTTCTCGCTTCAGTGATGTGACCTAGCGGCGATGCAGAAAATTGATCGGTGTACGCCGGAAAAGAGTCCAATTCAGCCCTCGCGGAATTCACGTAACTCGCTCCCACTGATACGTTTCTTCTCCGTCGTTATTCATCAACACGAGTACAATGATCGTTCTATTCACGTATTCGGATGAAATTATCTCGTTTGAAGCTCGCTGCTAGAGACTCGAGATCGGTTTCTCTTCCATGCCCGTCACTTATACAGGTTTGTACACGATTTGAGAGGCGCGTTCCGCAGCGATCCGTCATCCTCCGAGATTTTTCTGATACTCTACGATCTTCAACGAAAAAAATTTCTTTCCGCTGGCTTCCCTCGTTTTTCGAATACCGGCCAATCACAAGACCTCGTTCCCAAGTTAATCTTTCTAATTTCCTATTCGTGGTCATGCGTTCCGTTCGACGTGGCCGCGGCCGACGTCAGAGAGTGACGTGGTTGTCGCGCCGTGTTCAAATTAGCGGACCGCCAAGATGGCATTTTGGAAATTCTTGTATATGGCCCGGTCCGTTACCTGGGCGCATATTCGAGCTCGTCTCAATAGTGACCGTAGGCGGGTACCGTTTGTGACGCTATTCGGCGTCAGTTGTGGCCGCGGACTCCTGTCAGAGGTCACGGGAACCGCTTGTTTTGACTGCCACTTTTGGCGACCAATCTTTGAGCGGTTCCCGTGCGATCGTGGCTACGACCGCGGTTTGACCGGATAGTTTCCGCCAACGGAAGCAATCCCCTGGGTTCTGCGACAAGCTCAAATCGGGGCGGGTTTATTTCCAGGATTGCTTGGGTGGGGAAATGCAAAAGGACTTACTTGGTTTTGAAACGACTTCATGTAATGCAGTACGAGTATTTTAAAATTGGGTATTTGGTTTTGCATTGTTTTTGAACTTGATCCGATGTAAGTTGTAAGTATTTAATGCCGGAATTGGTGAATGGGGATGGGGGATTTGACGTGTAGAAATTAAGACTGGAAGGTGATCTGCGTCGAGTTCAAAATGCGGGGTTGTGTGAAAATTGACATGAATGTTTGTTATTCCTATGTCGAGTATATCAGGAAGCTTGATTGGATCTTAGGGAAAATAGGTTGATTATGGAGGTGAAAACAAATTAATTCGGTTTGTTACAACATATTTTAAGAGTTAAGCGCCTGCTGTGTTCGTGACTCTGCACTCCCACTGCACATGTTTAGCATTTAGATCTCCTGAAAGTATGTAAGGTAAGCGCGAAAGAAAAATGTTTAAATCTGCAAAATTTGTTATGTTGGGGGGTTTATAAGCGGGAATAATGGTAAGATTCGGGTTGCTGTAGGTAAGTGAAACTGCTGTTGTTTCAATGCCAGTAATGGGAGTTGGATTTTCTTCGAAATAGGCCATAGTGTTTTTAATGAGTATGATAACTCCGCCACCTGGAGAGTTAGCCCTATTTATTCTAACTGTATTGTAACCTGGTAGTTTAAAGGTAGCTGAAGGTTTTAAATGACACTCAATGATGCTTGCAATGTCAACATTGTATGTTTGGAGAAAGAAATGGAGTTCGTTTTTTTTATTGCTGATGCCATATGCGTTCCAGTTCATTGGGATTAATTTTTGATTTGAGTTATTTTGTGCATTGGAGGAACTAAAATTAGTACTAATTGCTTGTTGTATGTTTTGAATAATAGTTTTGATTACTGAATTGATGATGTTGATTATACGAGTTATTATATGATTGATAATATTATGAACGAAAGGTGTGTTCAGAAAGTTGTTTTGGGGGAGACTATTTTGAGGATTGTCATTTGGGACGTAGAGTGGACATTATTTGGTGGACGAATAAATGCTGATTCACGGGTAAAACGTGGTATATTAGTGGTTCTATGGAGTCCAGGGAAATGACGGACGTTTTGAGGCGGGAGTGGGGTGGCTTGTTGGTTCTCATATTGAAAGAGGAGTTTAGGGGCATTCTAGTTTCTTTTCCGATAATTTTTAAAAATATTGGCATTCATTCGTACGGATATCCGCACGGTGTGTCCCATCGCAATTTCTACATTTCGGAGTTTGTTCAGACTGGGATAATTTACTGAGTAATGATTCTCCGCACAATGTATACAGGAAATGTTTGTAACAATTATTTTTAGTATGTCTAAAGTCTAGACAACGAAGACACTGAATTATTCCATTTGTTTTTAGTCTTCTTTCAACTTAAACTTTTAAGTTGCAGATTTGGCTGGTTCGGAGGATTAATTCAATCGATTGTTCACCGGAAAACTCTGCAGCTACCACTGTAATGGGCTGATTATCTTTATGAAATCTGGTGACACTATTAAGAGAAGAGTATTGTTCCTTCATGTCGTTGTATATTTCCTCTTGGGTGATGAACGGATGAATGTTTTTGAAAACTACGGAAAACTTTTTGTTGGCTGGGTCCTTGTACGTATGAAATTGATTTTTCTTTTTTACGAAACACTGAATTGATTTTCTGAAGTCTTCTATTTTTTTAATTTGTTATTGTTAAATGTTATGGTGAATTGCGCACTGTTTGGGTTTTAATTTCCTGATTTAGTTCAATAATGTTTGTAATATTGTTAATGTCGATGGGTGGGATTCTAATATTTTCAGGTATAGCGGAGTCGGTGGAATTAGTAACATCGTCATCGGGAAGGTCAGCTAAACTGCTGAATATATTCTCTGTAGGAATAGCATAAATAGCATTAGAGTTGGCAAGTACTTTTTTAGATTGATTGGGTTTTTGGATAGGATCACTGTTTCCGCGTTTGCCACCATTCACTTGGGGGCTTGGAACGGAGTTTGCAATAATATTATCACTGCACCTTGAAGAAGAGGTTGCGCCTTCTGCCGACACGAGATGACTGACCTGAGTTGGTTGAATATTATTTTACATATGTGGCTGCATACGTGTTGCTTGCATTTAATACGTTGCCGGTGCTGCATAATGAAACATCTGCGCTTGTTGAGATGGCGTTGGTAGATACGCCGGAGGGTATGGAGCTGGAAAATCACGGCCGTCGCCTTCCACGACCTCCGTTTGGCCGTGTCGGTTGGATAAACCAGGGCTAAGGCATCGGTGACGCACTGGCTGAAGCCAGCGTTGATGGATGTTGATGTAGAGTTAATCACTTATTAAATCACTTACATTTAAAGTTGTGCACTGTGTAGACAAACTTTTCGTTAATGCACCTTAACACTACGAAAGGTAAACTGCTACTGAGAGTAGCGCTGCGCTCAGAGGTCAGCACAGATTGACTGCTCGGAGCGGAATGTGGTCAGGTGGTGACCATCAGATTAATGTCCTGCACGGTTGCACAATCTCTAGATAATCGAAAAAGATCCTGTAATATGTGTATATATATATATATATATATATATATATATATATATATATATATATATTGCTTTTATAGAATTCAGTGTTCAAAATATTGCAGCAATGTCGATGTACATGAAATTTTGAAACCAAAGAGCGCCCGTCTAGCGCTCTCTCCATCATGTATTATCCCAGGTATTACACCATGCCACGCTCTTGGCCTCTATTATTTACTCTTACCCTTTGGCCCTATTACTGTTTTACTCTTTGGCCCTGCGCTTCAACACGCTTCACCATGGCGCCTTCGGTGGCGCAACCAGTGGGTGGTCGCGCCGAGCGCTGCGCACCGTCCGAGGGGAATAACAATATTCTGTTTTCGCCTGACAGTAGCGGCAACTTAATTTTATGCATTTTGCGTGTTATGTAGTTATGCATATGAAACTACAGAAGTTGAGTCAATTATTGAGGTATTGAATGCGTTATTTATCATATTTTGAGAATTTGTTTGCATTTAATATTGGTTTGTTGATACAAAACGCACATTTGATGAGTTCTTTGTGTAAAGTTGGCCGTTCTGGAAGTCCCTTTCTGTCGCTCATGATCGGTGCATATTTATGGCTACGGTTACACCTGAGTTACAGACTGAAAGCATTGTTTTTCCTTCTACTTTGACGCAACGCGTCTCCAAGCACCTTGGGGGGCGTTGAGCGCTTTGCGCTTCTCGGAGTAATCCTCCATTACTAACAGCGCTTTTTTTTTAGTAATTCTCCGTTAATTTTATGTCTGTCGCGTTTCGTCGCAGTCGGTTGTCAAGAGGACCGCCAGGTAGCATCTCGGCGTACGCGCCTCCCACCGCGCGCTCCGGCGTCACTACCTAGCGGCCAGAATTGGGAAAGAATAAGGATAGGGTAGGGTTTAGGACACTTCACAGGGGTTGGACTAGCCCTTGTGAAGCAGCCAAACTCGTTTTGTTGGAACAAATTTTACATGAGATTCGACGGGAATCGAACCCGGATGTCAGTGGTGAAAGGCTAGCGACTTTTCAATGAGCCACGAGTTCAGCAATTGTTGTGAATATGAGTGTATATCAAAGATCTTCATTAGTACAATACATACCAAGGTGGTCATTTTAGAAATAAAATAATTTTATTCGTGTAAAACGTGTTCAAACAACAGTGCTTGTTGCGAAGTGCTGGAGTTTTTTGTTTTGTATGAATTCCATTACTGTCAATTGTCTCAATGCATATCTAACACAGAAACTTGAGTGACCACTGGAAATAAAAACCCAAAACCACGTGCACGGGAGGTGAATATACCTGACACTGACACTACAGATAAAAATTATAGAGATTGGTAGAAACTTGATTTTAATTAATTTACATGAATTGCTTACATTTTATTATATATTAGAGTTCTGAGTTTTGAAAATTACATTTCCGTCATTTCATGAAGCTGCAACCTCCAGTTGTTCGGGCACCAGCCGCCACTGATATCGCCTGTCAGTAAAGGCCGCTCCACAATAGCCCGGGAACGGGAACGTAAAGATACTTAAAAGATGAACATTTCAGGCAAGGCGTTCACCACATGACGGGAACGCGAAACTTGACGGGAACGGGAAGGATGGTCAACATTTATCTCAGCCCGGGAACGCGAAGCCTTTCGACCAATGAAAGTGCAGCAAATGGCGGCGAAGCTTTCCAGCTGATCGAGCGCGCGAACTGCGCGCAACAGGCGTCACTGGTCTTGAAACGGAATTGAGAGTGTAGGACGATATTGAGGTTAGAGCGTGGATTTGCGAGGTTAGGGTTTGAAGCGGGTTTTGTTAGTCATTGTTGAGTTGTTTTAGTTGTTTTTAGTAATTATAGTATTAACTCAGCTGTAAGTTTTTCTATTCATATTAACACTTACAATTAAAATTCTCCACATTTTAAAAAAATATTCGTTAAAGTACATTAGAGCTGTTTGTTTATTGACAAAATTTTAGTTTCTCGTAGTTGTATTTTCCGTAAGTTCGTAGTAGTTTTGGCATTCATTGTACCTATAGTTATATTTTTCTAATTAATATTATTTCGTTAAAGTATTTTTTATTCACAGCAGCCCACGCAAACACATCAAACAGATGGTGATGCAAAGAGTAACACAGTAGCATAGCTAGAAGTGCTTTGGTTTCAGCAACTGTTTCTTAAAGTTCTCGTTTTAGCCGCTACTGGTTCATAGCACTATTCCTATTCCCGTTGGCATATATTGTGAAGCGCATGTACCTGCCGTTCCCGTTCGCGGGCTATGGTGGAGCTTCCTTAAGCGTTAATGTTTTGAGATTTCATGCATCTCTCATGTAGGTAGTGCCATATGTGTATACTGCAGTTTTTGCTTTGCTGCGTCTGACATTTCATCAGCTGTTACGGTGTCATCCAATCGGGATCTTAACGTCACTGTTGTGACGTCACTATGTTGACGTTCAACCTTCGATTGGATGAACGGAAACCGCTGATTTACTTCAAACGCAGCTTTCATTTATTGCATAGTGTAACTCAGCTGTAAGATGTTTTTCTGGTCATAAACGCATTCTAACAATTTAATTGTGAACTGTTTTATATTACACGTGATGTACATCATGCGTTTATGTCACCCGATGCATTGTTAGGCAGTAAACGCGGTAAGATAGCGAGATGAAGTGATAGTAATCGAGTGGCGTCGTAAATCGGGAATTCCTGGTAAAGCACACTGTTTCCGTTTATCAGAAACGAAACGTTTTTAGAAAAATAATCATACTAAAATACGAACGATACTTATTTTATTATCGTGCTTGATACTTATTTCATCATTTAAACGGTTTGAAAAATAAGTACATTTTTTAAATCGTGAAATATAGTACAATTTGTTGGAGTAACACAATTTAATTTTGTGTTTTTCTCAAACAATATTTACTTTTGATTTTTTAAAATTATTTTCCCCTTAATTAAAATAAATAAACGTAATGAAAAATAATTATTGCAAGTAAAAATAAAAAATCATGCAATAAAGGGTTAATAAAAATCGCAGTATGTGGCAACAGCTCATCCAACTGTCAAAGAGTCGCTTATACGCGTCCTGTACTGTAATGAAAGGTGCCACGGATACCTTTGTCAACGCAAATTATGAAAGTGATTACGTAAACTCACAATAAGTTGTTAACATACAAACCCAACTGTAGAAAAGTAACGACGTACTACTTATTTAAAAAAAACACATTTTATTTACGAAAACATACATATATACAAAATGCAGTCCTGAAAACCTTACAGGACCGACCTACCTCTACCTAGAGCAGTAAAAGATTTGGCACATAACTACACTTGCCGGTCTCTCACCTGAATGGTAGGATATATCATCAAATAATTTAATTCATCATTTACCATTGTATACACATGCGAGCACTTCAGAACAACGAAGATCCTGGTTTTTAACTTTTATCGTATCGTCCTTCCAACTCACTCCTTTCATTGTTTCTAACTCGAAGGTTGACCTATCCAATGCTGCGAGCGATCCGCAGGGAAACTAGAAGCGAATGAAAACACCTGATTTATGTCACGGTCTGATTAGTGTTGTCTTTAATTGCACGTTTTACTTGTACTTCTCTCTGCAGCATCTTGTCGCGCCGCTACCCCGCCCCCGCGGCGGTCCCCGCCGCTCATGGCTCGGGCGGTGGCTTGCACGCCCGGCGGTACTCGACGGGAAAACGACAATAATGTCCTAATATCTAGTGTCACTCACGGTTAGGCCGCTTCTGGTCCATTAGACGAGAAAAATGGTTGTATTCGATGCGTCTCAGGCTCCTGGTGTGGAACTGATTACGTTGTGAATCCATCCAGAACCTTCCACGAAATTTCCATAAAACATGGCTGTGTTTATTGGCTTTTTTAAGCAACTAAACTCCGTTTTGCGTGACTGACAGTGCCTTCATGTGAACCATGGTGGAACGATGTGGTCTACCATGAGGTGATCAATAGCTAATTCGATTTCTCTTAACAATCCTAACAAAACAAAACGATTAGCACAATTCTTAGCCGTTTCCCTCTAGAACAGGGATTGCCAACATTTTTCTTTCATCGACCACTTTTACGAGAATTGTTTGCTCCATCGACCCCTTACGTTATTCTCTATAAAATACAGCATGTATAAACACGTATTTCACGTAAATGTCTTCAAGATAAACGTTTCCTACAAAGATATTTTGGTATTTTCAAGATTTTCATTAATCGAATACGTTTCCGAGTAGTCCAGTCAAATCGTGCTCAAAAAGGGCAAATAAGGGAAAGTTTTGGTGTAGTTTTAATCATGGTGGAAACAACCACCATGGTTTTTCCCCGGTTTTAATATTTGGTTCCATGGTGATATCATATAACAGTTATGTGATATCACCTGAGTATGAGTGAGTTAATTTCGTAATGTTTCCTCGATTGTTCTACTGTAGGGTAATACAATGGGATAGTAGTTCCCTCACTAGGCACCTGATGATGTAACAAAACTAGTTACGAAACGTGCAATTGCTGAAATAAATGATTGTCATAAAAAACTTTGGATACTTTTATTTGCAAACATATATTGACAATCAAGAAGTAATACTGATTGGTTCCTACATGTTTTTTTGGGGGGGGTCTCTCAACATGACTATCAGGTTTGCCGACAAAAATTTTGCCCGGAAACACGTTTTTAAGCAATAAATATGTAAAAATCACACCTTTTTTCATTTCACTTTCTTTTATTATTCGTGTTAGCAAGAAAATTTTTTGTGGACATCATGTCCAACTCTATGAATGTAAATTTGTGAGTCCTTTTACTTCGCTAATCACTTCATGTTAGCTATAAAAATATCTTATGGGGACTTATGAGTGAATCTTGAAACTTCGGTAATTTTGCACATACAAATACAAAATTTTTACAGGACATGCATTTAATTTATGTAAATTTCCAATTAATTGTTTTTTTAATTTTTTCTTTTTTTTAATAAATAATTATTTTAAAAATGGGGTATGGATTTTATTGAAATGCAAGTATGTTTCTACAATTTTTAAAGTATTGCACAATGAAATTTCGAAGAAAAAGGTATCTGGTTGTTTTTTAAAATTCATGAAAAAATAGTTTGACTTGTCTCACAAAAAAATCAACCACAATATCTTTATTAGACATTTTACTATAATATCTGAAAGTTTCACTGAAATCAAGCAAAAAATGTTAAACATGGAGCATTTTTTATGTAAGATAATGCTGAAAAATCACATACCGAGAAAATGACAATTAAAGTATTATGAATACCTGTGCACTTCAGAATTGCCCTGCACTGTATGTACAGCCTTCATTCATCTTCTTCTTCTGCTATTTTCTGCCACTTTTGAATCTTTCTCTTCTTTTTTTTCTTCACATTTTCTTCTTTTTTGGCTTTGAAGGCAACGCTTTCGGTTACACTGTTCACTAATGATGAGAGAAGATATTGCCACAAATTGATTTCTCATGGAGTTAATAGTTTCTTGTGGTCTCAAAGATCCCATATTGCACTCCATTACAGCTTTGAGAACACCTAACTCCAATTTGTTTTTGGAAACAAGACTTCTTTTGGGCACTACTTCCACACCATGCTACGTAGGGACTCATTTGGGTTCTGTGTCCTAGCTTTTGTGCAGTGTTCTAACAAGTGGTCTGCAGCTAGTCTCCGGTAGACAGGAAATATCTCTGCCACTCAGTGACATGCACCAGAGTATAGTTCACAGGTAAACTTTCACATGGTTGTGCCTTGGTTTCCGAAAATGCTTTTAATTTTCTGTCACTTGTAGATATATTATCAATTTCACAACCGGGTAGATGGGGAGAATAGCTACCCCCCTGCTCCAAAGCCCCCTGTACGTATAAATCTCCGTAGCAACGTACTCTCATTAAGTGAACTGATTATTCGTACTTTTCACGCTACAAATTTAATTTTATAACCTACACAATTCTTTAACCAACGCATTTTTTTCACCAAGTGGTCCGCGACGTGCTACCGCACGTCGCTACCCGACGGATCCAACGTGCTACGTTCGCGAGGGCCTTCAGGCCCTCGCTCTCGAGACCTGGTAGGCGCCTCCGCTGTCGCTTCGGCGCTCACGTTGTATTATACACCTCCCTCACTTTTAAGAGAATTTATTTTAAAGGGAACACTCACTTTTACGAAAATTTCTTTTAGAGGAAATAGTAAATAAATAGACATTAAAAAATGTCATTTCCTACTAAGAAAATTTAAAAAAATATAAAAGTAAAAAATATTGTACTCACATCTAGTCTTTTTGTGAAGTTCCGTAAATTGATACTATAGATGTTAAGGATTTCCACATAATGTCACTAATACTTGTTTAACATGTTTTTTCTCCACATATATTCAAAAAGATATATCTGAAATTGGTCTTTGACGCCATGCCGAGGCAATTGGCGCTTAATTGCACTCCAAGTGCTTTCGATTGTATTGGTGTGCTCATTATTTTCATTCTTTTGATAATTTCATTTCTCTTCCACGCTTCGAACATTCATGTCTACTTGCAATAATTCCAGCATTCATACACCACTTAATAATTTCTAATTTTCTTTCATACGTAACTCACAGAAAAAATTGCCATTTAAAATTTCACTCATTCTCACCAATGCAATTGAATTCACTAGAAATGCAATTAAAGAATAATTTCAAACTTACCTTTATCAATATATGTGGAGAAGAATGCATAAAACAAATGACTTTCATTAAATCAAACAAACGAATGGAAAAAAACAATTGCTTAGAAACGTATGTGACTTAATGTAGCCTTGATATATGGGGGTTAGTTATTCTCCCGATCAGCCCACAGCCGTTGTCACAGGAACTACCTGCATTGTCACAAGTAGGTAGTTGTTCTTCAGTGATTGAAGTCACTTTCATGATATCTTGCGTCTACCTTTTCAACACATTGGCCCTGGCACAACGAGTTCTTTTCGAGGGTCGCTTCTTTGACACTGTAATTAGTTCTTGGTGATTTTTGCCTTTCCATTACGTAAGAAATCACAAAAAAGGAAGACAGATCACACGAATAACTCTGAAATACACGACACACTTTCCTTTGAACACTAGGTAATAACACAATATTCAAAACGTTAACGAGCAGCGAGCATGTAAACAACAAATCCGGAAAGCATGGCAACTACTTACAACAAAAGAGAAATTCATTCTATGTTAACAAAAAACACACAAAAAATCGATGTCTAAAACTATTATTTAAAAACTGTAAGTACATTATTAGAAAATGTATATAGGTCTGACAACTAAAATTTAGCTAAATCAATTTTGTTCAGTATTTATTATGAATACTTAGTGATAACAATAGAGCATCACAAAGCACGAACATTACTTCCTTTGCCCGCGAATTTCGAACGCCAAAATAGAAGAAAAGTACAAAAGAGGAAAAAATGTCATGTTAGAAAAGGGGGCGTGGCACTGAGGCACAGTTGTTCGCACGCTAGTCATTTAAACCGTCCGTAGACCCTTTAAAAATGGCGGAATGGTAAAAATTAAACCACCGTGTGATAGCGGAAGAATCAAAGAATTTTTTAGGCCCAAAATAGAAAATTTTCAAGAAAATCTACATTTTTCAGTCATAAGTCCTCTTAAGTAGATACACTTGTGATTGATATTTTTACACATATTAAACATAATTATCACGAATATACTCTTGTGTCTTGTACGAGATAAAAACCACTCATAGATGACTATTGAATTTGGCCCCTGATTGTATGTTATGCTGAATGCTTTAAAGAGAGTGTACGGGTTTGTCAACAATTTGCTTGGAAACACCTTTTTAAATCCAAAAATGTGTAAAAACCAGGACTTTTTCAAATTTTTTCAAAATAACTTATATGTCATCCAATAAAAAACGATAATGCCATTTATATGTGGAGATCTATAAAAATCAGGGCCTTCGAAACCTACGCGTCGCTATTGACACGATCGCCTTTCAAAATATTAATTTTATTTTTCACGCTATTAATTACCTATTTTCTTTTTTTCAATTAAAATGTAAACTGATTCACAAGGCGCCATATTTATTTGTATTCAACTCCATTGTACTGTATGTAAATTACGTATAGGACTTAGTGTGTGAGGGACGTTAAGTGAAGATTTCACAGTAACGTCCATGCATATTGTACACACTAACGGCGATACCATTGATCATAGAATATCTTGTACACACAAAATGTAGGCATTTCAAATCAACTTAACATTTACGAAAAATTGAATGTTTTTAAGATATATTGAGATAAAATGGGATAGTTCCCGTTTTTCATGTGTTTCGCTTATAACACCAAATTTTGCTGTATTCTCACGGCTAAACCGTAAATAGAAAAAATTTTTAATAATATTAAATGTAAGTAATTTTATCTTCTTTTACTTTGTTTAGGACCACTAATTACGAAACATGGATAGCGGCTTTTGAGTTATTTTGAAACACCTGAAAAAAAAATTTCTACATATTTTTTGCTTAAAAAACGTGTTTCCGGGCAAAATTTTTGTTGGAAGACCTGACTCACCGGTACTATTTCGGCTACAGACCCCCAATCAAACCCTCGATCATCATTGACCTCCTTCAAAATCTCATTGGCCACCAGGTCGATCTAAGGGAACCCATGCTCTATATTCTGGAAAAATTCTAGACGACGTGCATTTTATAGTTTCAGTGCACCGACAACAGTGGTGAAACGCTGAAAATTACTATTACATCTTTCCAATATTTACATGAACTATGACGACTTAATTCCTTAGATTCACAATAATTGAACTTAATTTTGCAATGAATTATCGAAAAAACGTGTGTGTGCGTGTGTGCGTGCGCATGCGTGCGTGTGAGCTTTAAAGGCACATGGACGTGATCGTATTCAATTGCTGTCGACAAGACGAATCGATTGGCTTAATTTTAGCCAGAGCTTTCTAGAATATTCTAGAAGAATTTTAGATAAAACGTTTTGGGGTGTTTCAAGGCATCTAAAGAGCTGAAGCGCTGTGGATTACTACACTTTCTGGTTCAACGTGAATCCTAGAACACTATTCTTATATCGACAATTGGCGTATTCGAGCACAAACATTGATATTTGAGGCACACATTGCGGATGATTTTCAACTTTTACTTTCATGTATAGAAAGTTACGTAATGCTGCGCGAGAAAACGGCAGATATTCGGACGAAAAAATTGATTGCCGGGCCCTGATAACGAAAAAGTAGATAAATCCAGCTGCTAAATTTAGAAAATAAAATCTCTAACACGTGGTGTAGCCAGAATCCCTGTTTTGTGGGTTCTTGATGCCGAAAAAACAATTGAAAGCAAAACGTCCGTCCGTCAGTCTGTCTGGTGTATGTGAACAAACCTAGCGCCTAAACCATGCGGAGGATGTTTTCCATTGATGAAACCCCTGTCGTTTTTGCATGAGCCGATGCTCTGCAATTTTGAAAAACATTCAATAATTTTTTGGGGGACTTCACATGAAACCTTAGGGACATATTCAAAATTTTCTCAAAAATGGCTTCAGTTTTTTTCTTTAAATTTCTTGTACGAATATAGTTATATTCAGTCTAAAGGTGGCATAGATCCGATTTTCAGGATTAATTCTTAATTTTCGGAAATTGTAAAAGTATGATTTTTTTTCGGCAACTTCTTACAACTATAATATTGAAGATAGGGACATTTCCTTCAAATGAACATTGTTGTCCATAAATAGTTCTTTCATTAAGGTTATGTAGATATTTTGTAAATTTTAGTCGTTTTCGTGCAGTAGTGCATGCAATATTTGCAATTTTAAAAAAATTACAAAAATCTAATTTTCTCGAAAATAGCTCTAAATTTTTTGGTACTGTTAGTGCCGAACCAACCCTAAGATGACATAAACGCCATATTGCTCTATTCTTTTGTTTTTTCATAATTAACACAATTTTTTTAAACTTGTCTCTCACGTCCGCAAAACGTACATTAGAGGCGATTTCTTCACGTATTATGTTTATGAGTACATGAGCTTTAAATGTCAAATAAAGTATCTCGAAACATAATAGTGAAATGTGTGAAAATGAGCTCATAATTCCGCATTTTCAGAAACGCTCAAACGCCATTTTCTCAAAAATGGCTCAAACTTTGTTCTTCAATTTTTCCCAATAGATAAAGCTTATTGTAGTTTATTTTTGGTGTTCACATTGTAGTATTGATGAGTGCATGTGTTTTAAATAATGTCATAACATTTTTGTAAAACTCAACAGTTTTCTGTGAAATTTCCGGATTTTCAGAAACGCTCTAAAACAATTTATTTTCAAAAATGGTTCCAAATTTTACTTCAAACTTTTCAAGTGGATAGTACTAATTGTATTTTTTAATATGACGTAAAGTTCATTTTAATTAAAAAGACGTTAATATGCACCTTTCCATCGATTTGTATACTTTTTTGTATTTGTAAGTGAAAGTGCTTTAAATAACTTCAAATAAAAGTTTTCGAAAACTCAATAGATTCCTATGAAAAAGAACTTCAAATTTCGCATTTAAAGTAACGCTTAAACGCCATTTTCTTAAAAACGGCTTCAAAATTTGGAATGAACATTTTTATTTAGGACGTTTTACTCTGCTTTAATATTCTTAAAGTAATATTTCAGATCTACTATTAGGAAACCGAAAGGCTAAAAAAAATTGCAACAAATGTATTTTGGGCGGCAATAGATCCTGCTGGCAAGAGAATGGGGCAAGCCAGTCCACACCAAGGAAATAAGTAAAATTTGGTACGAGAGTTTGTGCTATTCTGTAGCACCACTAGTTAATTATGTGACCAAAAAATCACCTAAACGGCATTTTTAGTCAGTTTTGTTTTAAATAATGATTATTATCGTGTTGAATTATATTGCAGATAGTTTGGCATATAGATATTACATTACAGATGATTGTTATGAATTTTTAAATTTAAATTTGAATAAAATTATTATTTAATCGCATGTTTTAATTCTTGAATTAATTTTGAGTAAAAAGGTTAAAATCTCCAATCTCAAAAATGTTATTGTTGACAGTAAAATGAGGGGCCCCGAAATGGTAAATCCGCCACTACTGCTGGAGGGCACGGTGGAGCGCGACGCCTGGGAGCCCCAGGGCCGCGTCAGGGGCGACGTGGCGCGCATCAACAAGTACGGCAACCAGTCGCACTGCATCAGCGACCGCATCCTGCGCCTCTACTGCTACTGCGCCGACCTGCTGCCCCGCTCGCCACCGCCGCACGGGCCGCCCGCCGCCTAGACCCCGGCCCCCACCGCGGCCACGGACTACAAACTGCCAATGCTACACCCTGAACTCAATTCTACGTGCTTCAGATTCAAATGCTCAAGTATAAACGTAAAGAAACACTTGTGAAGAATAGCGCATCACTGCCTTATTCAGAGTTTCGAATGTCAAGACTTGGGAATTTGGGAAATGTTTACATAACGAGGAGAATAACACTTGCTTTTTTTTGTTTGGAATATTTCTTCAATTGCATAACATGAACATTTTGTATAATAATAAAGATCATTTGCATTTTTTTCTAATCATTTTTACAATACTTTATTCAAATCATTTTTCTTCAGCCAAAATCTCGCCAATAAACAGCAGTCTAAACATTAGTTGTCAAAAAATAGAAATGTTTAATTTTTTTATACGAGAATGCAATGTTTCTTAAAAATAATGAAAAAAAGAGTAATTATGAAGTTTTGCTCAAAATGAAAGTATATTCTTCTGGAGGGACAAAGACACAATATACCTGTACATCACTATTCTTTCATTTGAGTTTCTTTTTGTATTATATCATTTAACATCATCTGTCTTACTACATGTAACATTAATCACATCATTCCCAACACGAACATCAGAATTAAAAGGATGTGGCAGAAAACTATTATAACTATCAGAAGGGTAATATCCAGAACTAAAATGAAGTTGTGATCTGCAACAATAAATAAGGAAACATTGCCATTAATGTGTAAACACATCTAATGTAAACACCTACTTCAGTGAAATAAAATTAAAAGGAATAGCCTACCTAGCTTCTAAGGCATGAGATGATCCTCCACAACAGGGTAAATGAGTTCCACCTATGTAAGTACTCTGAGTCCAACAAGGGACTCTGGCAGAAGTATTTACATTAACCTGAAAAGCAGAATTCATTAAAATTAATACCCTTACTAAAATAGGAAAATATTTTTTTAAAGAATAGTAGTTTACCCATTGATGAAATCCAGGTTTATGGTATATATTTGATGGATTACTCTGGGCAGAGTGAAATGATAATGGCAAACTGTGATGAACACTCTGCTGAGATGTGCAGTCAAATGATGTTGAAACATATCCACCATTGTTTGGAAATGGCATTAAGCCAGGATGTGATGCACACATTACATTATTCATAGGAAGAAAGTTGTATGCAAATATAGGAGAGACCAGCTGTGATGCAAGAATAGGCGTTGGTAAACAAGGAGATCCATAAAAATTTGGGAAAACTCCATTTACTCCTCCAGTCTGTGAATACATCTGTCTAGGTGTGCAAGTTTGAGAACCTGGATTCCTGGGGAAAGGTCCCGGAAAACTTGAAATCAAATGATTGCTATTATTATTTGTTTCCTGTTCATGATTACTTGCAATGTGACCCCTTGATTCACAATTCATGTTAAAAGAAGAGGGTGCTGGAGGACATGATGTCCCATTCAATGATCCATTTCTCAGTAGATTATCAACTAGAAAGTTGTTCACACCAACAGATGAATGCAATGATATACATGTTTCATTCACTGGGTTTACTTGGCAGGCAAGTCTTTCACTATGGCATGAACATTCTTGAAGTGAAGAATTCACAAATTTCTCATGTGTCTCATCTCCATTAATTTGGTTACTCTCATACTGAGTTCTATTAACATCTAAATATTCTGAATTATTCTCAGAGGAAGTATTAACTTCATCTTTTCCTTCTTGAGAATGCTTTATAATTTCAGTATTTGCACAGGCATGATCATCAGTGAATTCCTGAACACCTTTATCCCTTACTTCTTCCAAATTAGAGGATTCAGAACTAATATCTGGGCCCATTTTATTATTTGTTGACTCTTCCACAACCCCCACAGAATGGACATCTGGGCCAATGCCCCCTGAAACATCATCAATGTTGGCTGTATTTTCTACCTCTACATTGTTAGATGTTTCAGCATTTACCAATTTCATATCACTGCAGTTGACAACTTCTTTTTGAAAAACTTTTCTCTTCAAACCAAAGATTGCAAGAAAGAGAGACATATCATCCACTTCATTACCATTTAGTAAACCTAAATTGTTTGAATTTGCATCAGATGAAGTAGATGCTACATCATGAGAAGTTACATCACACTCAGAATATTTAGAAATGGAAAATGTCCCTTTGTTATTGAAATTGATTTGTTGTGGTGAAAGTTCCTTGTGACTGGTAAGAACAAGAGGCTCTTCTGACTTATTTTGTGAATCATTCTGTTTTTCAGTCAATAATTCTTTGTTTGAACTTAGGTAATTAGTTTTATAAAATGTACCCAGATCAATTAATGGGTTATCTAAAACTTCAGTCTTATATTTTGACAAGATTGTGTCCCAGTTCTTGCGTCGACAATAATGTTTTACTCCGGGCTTGTGTTTACAAACTCTAGATGATCTCCCTGAAAACAAAGTAAAGATATCAGTATAAAATTTTTGAAATTAATTTACATGTAACAAAATATCAATATACATGAAAATTATCATACTTCTTTTATCAGCATAATTGTAACATTTCCACAAGAAATTTCTGATACCAGGAATTAAAATAGAATCAGAATTTTCTGGGAGATTTCGAAGAGGAATCTAGAAAGAAAAAAATGTTTTTGCATCTAATTCCAAAATATTTATGTACATTATATTACAAAATAACACAACCTGGTACTTGAGCATTTCTAATTTTAATTACATTAAATGAATTCAATACAACCATCAAAAATTATTTGAAATGTTTTCCATGTCGAAGTGAATAACAAACACTCAACTTAGGTTAACTTTAATCTCCAAATAATATATAATTTTTACCATTACAAGAGTAACCAATATATCTAATTTTCTTTTTCTTGAAAACATTTAGTTTCCTTAAAGTGTTAACAATACTTACTCGACATGATTTTGTTGATTCAGTTACACTGGAACTATTATTCATAAAAGGATTCAGTGCAGCAGGAAGGATAGGAAAACCTGTCTTTGTTTCTTCTGTAGATTTTATGAAATGGAATTTAAATTCTTGCTTGTGGTTGCTACCGCCTGCTGCATGTGAAGGTAGCTGTGTTTGCTTGAAAGTTTCCCTCTTGATTGAATCCTTGATTTCTGGATGAACTATTTCTGATTCTTTAATACTTATATCCGGCAACATATTTGCATATTATTTCTGTTAAGAACACATACTTTAAGATGAGGTTTAGAAATGCTAAAGTAATAATTCAAAAATTATTTAGAATCTAAATAATTGAAAAATTAACCTTTAATTGACAGAGTTGATTTGAAATATTATTTTATCCAATACATTGAATCTTCTACATATTATGTTCTTAAATTGTTGTCTGGTTTTCCTTTCAGAATAGCAAGCTATTACAAAACCCAATTAGAAAAAAAGGAGGCAAAACAATTATGCATTTGGTTTTTAAATGTCAGCCGTTGTAAGTTCTTTCAAAATAAATTGGTTTCATGTGACCCGAAGTAAGACTAATGAATAAAATAGTTAAAATTAATAAAATATTGTTTTATTACTAGTTTTTCTTGACAATTTTTAATCAAACTTTCTCAGTAATCATCACTGTCAAAAGGTACAGTAGTAGCCTATTTTGCTGGACAAAATGCCACCAGAATCTCAAAACAACAATTCATTAGGGTAATTTATTCATTTCATCCTTCCCTAACATATGTAAGGGAATAACTAATCTTAACTACAACATAGAGAAAAGCAATCACATCGTGAAATGTAGCCAACATTTACTTTCATGCAATACAGAACTAATGAAAAAACGACACCTTCAAATTCACTTCTGTAATTGACATTCCAGATAATGCCTCCCCGAATTATTCCGTCAATTTGCAAATTACTTCAATGCGAATAGTATTGAAAGCAGCCGTAAACGTCAGTTCTTGGAAGTTGTAATTGTTTTCTGACCACATGAATTTGGACACAAACGTTCTAAGATATTCAAACCAGTTTTGGACAGTCATTTTCCAGGGTAATTTAATCCCTGCTTTTAGTGGAATAAGAACACTGTCGAATTTTCTCAAAAAACAAAAAACAAAACGCAATTACCTGACTATGAATTACCAAAATTATGACCTTAGTTTTTCAGACACGGTACATACATCAATTCCTACACACCTTTATAAAATACAGACTTCCGTTGTTGTTAAATGTAAGTTATTATTTTTAATTATTAAATGTAATTAAAATCTTAAATTACTATTCAGCGTAAACAAATTGCTCTTCATTACAGCAGTGAGATAAAATAAGAATAATACGCTCCTTTTAGAATGTTCTCAGTAATACCAAATCAATCTGAATTATTTTCACTACCTACTTCATGCAAATCATATTTTTACTATCCGTCAGATGTTAATTCAATGTTCAAGTATCCTATTTCGGGAAAAACGTGAGATGAAACTTTGTGGAAGCCCGCATTTCACAACAAAAATAATAGTTCCGTAATTTATGGCATTGCCATTAGTGGTATGAAATAATTCATGCCACAATTCACATTTGCAAGGGACGATCTGTTTTTTAATTTCCCGTATACATTTACAGAAAGTCGTTTCTTATTACCTGTTATTGTATATAAATGTGTTACATTTTTATTTAGGCTTCTGCGCCATTATGTATTACTCCGAGGGATTCTATTGCGTTTCTTCTGTCAATACGTCCCATCTCTTCTCATACACTATTCTCCGCCGCGCTCTACGTAGAAACATAGATATCTTCAATGACAAATTAGTTGGAACAAAATCAGTTTTAAATGAAGCTCAATATAAAATAAAGCACGTGTCCACTAATATAATAGTCAATTAGAATGATCAATGCGCGTGGTGATTTTCCTGGTGTGATTTCAACTCTCCAATGTACCTCGACGGAATGCTCCCATTGTTAATGTTGTTTGTTGAGAAACAAAACAGAAATATAATATACTCGCCTTCAGTGTGCATCTCGCAATATCAACATTAAGGCCAAAAGAAAAAGAATTGCTTAGAACTTTTTTCTTAAGACACAAATATGTAAATCAGAACTTACAGTCAGATACTTCAGGTCACAGTATAGTACCCTACTATGGAACGGTGTGTTGATATGATTCGCCAAAATCGTTTCCAAAATTACCAAGAACTAATATTATGAGACTTGTCAAATGTAGCTTTCAAAACAATCGAACACACGAATGAAATAATTTAGCTGACATACGATTTTAATCTTTGGAGTAGAATTTGTTTTTTTTAATCTCAAATGCTGCTCTTTTCTTAATCACATTGTATTCACAATTATATATTACTCCAATAATAAATATGGGAATAAAATGTCCGACTTGCATTGGAAATATTGGAGCAATGTAATGTTAGAAACTGCCTAAAGGATTTTTTTAGCCAGGTGACAAGAAAATATAGAAAGAGACTTCTATGATCGATTTTTCGCGTGTGAAGATGTAAGCAAGTTCACAAACATCTATTATTTTTATTACTACAAAATTCCACACAAATACATTATTCTGAAGATAGGAAATTGACTTTATTCTGCCTAGAAAGACACTTAGAACAACAGTCTAACAAACTATCAAAAATAAAGGATCAGGAGCCTAAAAAATAAAAAAATGTTCAAAATTCCTAACTGTATTCAATTGTGATGGAGTCTGCGTGAACATAATACTAGTTTTTTAATACATGATCTGTATTCTAGTTCTGATCGATAGTTCTGATTCTTCATGATCAGTTCTCTAGAAGTTTATTCATAAATAGACCTTATTTTGTTAAACACATTAATCATAGAATTAGTTTCAAATCTTAAAATTTGGGAGCGACATGAAAATAAGTGTTGAGAAGTTTGGTCAAAACCTAACCATTGTTATTTTATGTGCAGTGACAATCCGTAAGAGCAAAGCACCACAAAAACAAAATACACCGACGTTCAGAAAACGTACTTATTGCTACGGGAAATCTTACCAAAGACCTAGTATTGATTTACATGAAATCGCTGCCATTAATATCTTATTACAGTATCATCTTACAAAACAGATTCAAATCGTAAAATTTGTCATAAGACATTTGGTGTACTCCAACCGTACAATAAAAATAAATCCACGCAAATAAGTATAATAACTCAATTTGACGTCAACTGTATTCCTATTTCAATACCAACAGCACGTCACCAAAAGATCAAGCAGTATATTCAAACAATGATACAATTAGATGTACAGGACTTAAAAATTGTGTTGACGCTAATTGATACATGGAAAATAGTTTTCGCAAATGTTTTCAAATATTTTGCATTCACACTCTAATACATTACATCCGATTTAAAAACAAGGTTGTAGTTTGAGTAGCAAGTAGAATTGATGCTAGTGTATCTATGTTGTTGAAAAACAACTCATCTAATTTTGAAGAATAATATGAAAACATTACTTTAATTCTTATGAAAATTAATTTTACAAATCACAATGAAACTTCACTTCCCAAAAGAGGTTATTAAAGCAGGCGACGATCGGAGACTCAAATAAACATAATACAATATTACAATACCAAGCATACCTGTGTCCACGTGTCGATACAGAAATGCAGTAGTATCTCATTAACGAAATATCCGTACCAAGCATCAATTTACTCACTAATATGAGTAAATAAAAAATCTTTCAAACCACGTTCACAGTTATACGAAGTACGATTGTTGTTCGTAATTGTTGTCTCTCCTCAGGAGGCGTCCGAGAAACATGTGAACAGGTCGTAGCGCGGCCATCTGGGAACAGGTCGTTGAGCAGCCTTTACCCCACTCGGCTAAGAGCTACTGTGAGTGTCAGAATTAACGACAATGAAATAAACCCCGAACGGTTTAAATTAAATTTCCCACTTTCTTATAAATGCATTCATTTGTTAGCATGTTTATTTTACATGCAAAAATAAAAATGGAAGGTAACACATATCAGCCCTCCAATATCCAGCTTGGAGGTTAATAACTAGAGACGTTCTCAGTTTTGGCATAAATAGTTGTATTCATGCTGAAACGAGGAAGTTACATCATGGATTAGAGCAGTCGACATTACGTCATCTTGTAATGCGCGGTTTAGAGCAGTTTACTGTTTCCTGAATAGATAACTGGAAATCAATAAAAAAAATCGAATACAGTAGTATATTTCTGATTCGTTGTCGTAAATCTGTTTGGCAAAATCGATTTGAAATGTGTTTATTACGCACAAAATAACAGTGAAATTACAATGTAATCATTGTCACTTAGCAAGCACGACTACCGTTGATTGTCGTATGGGATTACTAGAAATCGGATGTTTAGAGAAATGTTTTACTGCTTTGACAAAGACACTCCGTAAACTATTCATAATTGTACGATAATACAGGAATTGTATTATCGTAATATTAATATATACTGTCTACAATATGTATTTAGCATAATAAACTAAAACTACCTATTCATTCGTTTATATCATTTTCATCTTTTTAATTGTCTTAACTATTATAAGCTTGTTTCATAATCGAATCGTCTCAAGGAGAAAACTCTTTTATTTATTTGAACGGAATATCTTCGCAAGCAGTACAGTACTTCTTACCTATATTACGAGCGATTATCTCAAATTACAATCTACATTACTCAGCTAAGTTCATTTCGCAGCAATATTCTGGAGCTGAGAATTTATGCCAACCTCGATCTGCAGTACCAAAAAATTCGATCACCCTTTCTAATCAATTTCATCTTCCTATCTAATCCTCCCAATTTGCGAGAGAGTTTTCTGGCAAGAGAGTTGGCTATTTATGGGGACAAAAATCATACCTATAAGTTCTAGGACTTAAGAAGGACATTTACGAATTAAAGTTCTAGAACTTTAATTACTTTTAGGGTGCCGAAAATTAAAAGCAATAAACACACTTTATCCGACACTATAAACTAAAATGACAAATTTCAATGCACGACCACCACTTTTTATGAAGCATGTGTCAAACAGGTAAGTAAAGAATAATTGATATCATTAAACTTCAGCACTATGTGCACATTATCTCAACACTGAGTAGATTCTCCCTGGCACGAAAGATGAGAACAAGTTTGTCATTGCTACCGTATTTTGTGAGAAAAAGTGCCTAAATGATCTAATCGTATTAATAAAATAGCTATAAATAAAATAAAACACATTTGAGAAGTTCTCTCCATATCAATTTATAATACCTCTTTAAGATATAACGCCTATTTTCACAAATTAAGAGCCTTCTTACACACCTAAATGGGAGCTTTTAGAGTATGGTCCGCTGGATTCATGATCAACTAAATTCATTTTAGGATGAACAAGGGTGGAATACGCCCGAATATTTTGAACACACCCTAGAGCGCAAGCCCGGTCGCACTGTGTTCCGTCAGGATATGGTCTTGGGCGGAATTCTGTCAACTGAAAAAAAAAAATCTCATCTGGCGGGAAGAAAATCCATTTAAATGAATTCCACCCGAAGGGTGGCCATGCAGATGAATTTTGAGCTGTTTTTTTCACTTTCACCTTCGTGCGCCCCCCCCCCACCTCCCCACCACCATCACCACGGGGGGACGTGCCGAGTGGAGCGGAGGAACAGCTTATCTGAAAATGCAAGGAAATTTAGATATAGATTTATTTTCTTTAGAAAATGAATTATGAATAAAAATACCAATAAAGAAAGACTAGCAACATTGAAAAACATATAAAAAATATCCATTCCCTAGTTTCAGAAAACTTATTTGCATCGCTAAACCAACTACATATTTGATTTTATAGTATTGCTAGCAAGATAGCAACCGAAACTCCCGGCTCTACTCCTACCACAATTAGCAAAATCTCAACAAAACGTGAGCATAGTGAATCTACAACAAGGGCCTGTCTCAGCAATTGCTCAATGTATCAAGAGAAACTGGACAAATAACCTGATCAGATAGACGGTCCCAGATGTGCTTGTTACAGGTGTGTTTGGTCTTTTAAATATATAGAATACAAATGTTGCATCATTCTTTAAATAATATTGTTAATTTTTTATGGCTAGTGTGGTCTCGAAATGTTTAGAAACGGTTATGAAACAGACTATATTATACTTGGCACTCAACCTTGTATATCCATTTTAATTAATTTCATCTAGCAGAATGTTGTAACGTACATGTGTTATTTGTGGATTACTTGTAGTGAGCTATTGATAATGCCAATGATGATTATGATTCCTGTGGCGCGTTTTGTTATTATTAATAGCTGTATTGCATTAAAATAAGTTCCTGTCCTTAAGTAAGTAGTTTTAACAAAAACTATCGATTTGTAAATACATATGTACTTGAACTCGGCACGGACTGGTCAAAACCTTGGTCTCACACGGAACGGCACGGCAAGATTATCAGGGCTGCCTACAGTTGCTTCCGAATGAATTCAGTTCTCGCGTTTTCGCTGTTCCTTTCCCTATGCCGTGAGTTTTAATTTGCTATTTTATACTACGAAAAGAAACTTGAAGAAAAAAACTGGATAATGGAAACGCAGTGGATAAAATCAAAATAAATGCAGCTGAAAATCCAAGCGATGATTCCAATTATTGAAGAGAGTATGACAATTAAAGTACACACACGAAAAACAAATATCATTAATAAGCAATAGTATCATTTACTAATTATTTCCACTTGTGATTGCTATTAATTACTTGATTATTCGTTCAAATTTATCATCTACAAATAATGTCCTGTTATATTAAGAGCGAAAGAGGTGCGAATAGAATTAATAATGTTACAGTTGGCAACACGCGTCTGATATAACATACTCAGTAGCCTCCCCTCCCCGCGTCCTGCGCTATGACACGTCAAGAAAAGTCGCCCGACTAGTAAGGCAATAGTAAGGTTCCAAGCTCAGCGAAGAGAGGCTTGCAGATATCACATTTGTTTATTATTCGTACAATTTTTTCTGCAATATAAAAGTCTGGTACTATTGGATGTGCTTTCTTTAGGCAGGAATGTACATTCGCACTATACACGCAACGAGCCGCGTGAATTCAAAGAATTTTGAATGCGTGGCGTAATGAACTTAATTTAGAGTTCAAGTTAATTATATGGGTTTTCCATTGGGGTGTGACTGAATTGAGAGTCACAGAAATTGTGTTATCTTAACAGCAGTCAATTGCATACGTATTGTATATGTGTTGCAAATTTCCTTGATTGGCAACTCGAAACAAAAATCTATGATTAGCAACTCTAAATAAAATCCGTGATTTTAATAAAATCCGTGAATTTAATAATCGCAAATAAATTAAATATTTATGTTCGTTTTGTACATAATGTATCTTCTGTAGTTACTAATAAATATATCAATTACCTTCGCCCAGTCAATAGAATGACTGGCGAAACCCTTTCTGAACGATAGATACTCCAGGTCGAAGTTCCAAGCCGGCAGAAGAGAATCTACTAGATTTGCATTATTCATTTGTACAAAGCCATTCAAAGACGACGTAGTGTAACTTGTTAGTTTATGAATAACAAGCTTGGAAGACCGCTGTCTCAAGTTTTTTGAACAGGGACATTAGCAAAAAATTGTGACCGAAAATTACAAAAGAAAATGGCATAACCTGCAATATGTACCTCTTATTTGGTTCGACAGCCCGCTACGGGCTTTGGCAAAGAAGCGGCGACCCAGCCTCTCGGCCATGGGATAAGGGGTTCGTGTTATTAGCATGAAGACATCCCATCACCGTATATACTGGTCTTCATAATCTTAGGGTGGGAATAACCCTGGCCACCCGTAGAACCCACCAATTATAATATCCCATACTCAAAAAGTCATTACCCTTGCAACTCCATGTCGCTACTCATCTATACCAATCAATGATCCGCCCAATTTTATCCTACGCTTTTCCTATCAGGGCCTCAGTCAGCAAATCGAACATCCAAAAAAATGCAGATTTTCCAAAATAAATTCCTTCGAACCATCACTAAAGCTCCATGGTTTGTACCTAACTCCCAGTTACATAACGAACTCGGCATTTCTTCTATCTCCGTCCATTTCTCCCTCCTATCCTCTCGCTTCTATCCTAAAATTCCCCAGATTCCCTCAGCCGTACATTTCAAAATCGGAAAACAAAATCCTCACCACAATAGACTAAAGCAAAAACTATCGCGACAGTTCTTCGACCCTCCTTGATTGTCATGTACCCGATGTGGCTTCTCACATTTAATTCACATGTACTCAATGTATTCATGTCTATATTTTTTTAATCAATGTTAACGTAATTCAATGTAACATCACTCTATCGTACTCGGATGCTGAGAGCCTTCGGGACAAGCAGAAATAAATGAAAAAAAAAAAAAGGATTCAGCCAAGGCTATCTAGCGGACAGCTACTCCACCTGCTGCAGGTGGCTTTGGTTTACCAGTCCGCCTGCGAGAGAGTACAAAAGTTGCGGTAATAATTCGGAGGTCACCATTTTCGCTGTTTCTCTTATTTTCTGGATGTTCCAACTCATCCTCTGATTCACTACACATTTCAAACTAAATAATTGACCGGCTTTTAAGAACAAACACACGGCAGCGACATATAATACAACATAACTTGCGTTCTGGCCTTAATGTCAGTCAAATATTCCCTTTTCCACTATCACTACGCTAGTCAGATGGGATCAAAGTAAAATTATGATCCAATTTATTTTAAATAATATTCCACGTAAAAATTACTGATAAAAAGAAATTAAAACTGACAAACATAATATAATATTAAATGCAAGTTTAATATACACAATCGAACGAAACATTTACTAGAATGATTCTCAATGATTGTCAGTACTTGGTTTGTAAACTTCTCCGTGATTGGTCAGGAACCTGTGTCATAATGAAAACTGTGTCGTAATGAGTATCGTTATGCAACGGGTTGCAGCCATCAAAATCCAAAATTATACACTGGGAGTAGAAAAAAATGTTTCTGCTGCACAACTGTTTCTAGACAATTATAGACTATACTGAGCATCAAAAGGAAAGTAACATTAATTTTAACAGTGATATTTAATGTATTATTACCATTTGGACAGTATAATTCTAAACAACCTGTAACAAGAATTGCACCGCAGCTTCCGGGTCAGTGACCCCCATATCGATCAGTTTTTTCGTCCAGTTTCCCTGATCCTTTGAGTAAATGCTGAGATGGCTCCTTGTTTTGCCTTTGGACATAAATGTAACTTCATTATCTGCGCACGTCTTCTAGAATTCAGTGGAAAATATAGTTATTCAAATTATCGTTCTCCACATTGTCGCGGCAAGAAGTATTATTCCTTCACGAAGGACATGATGAGTGATAATGGCCCAAATTTATAGCTGATTTACTCTTGAAAATAATTTTATTACATCGCAGCGAATATTTTGTTAACAATCCTCGCAAAAAACGCTAATTTCTTTCTGTATTCAAAATTCAAGTAGTATATGGCTTAGGGTAGCGATCACAGAATTATGAAAACGTGCACAAAATTCACTTTTCCCTGTAGCACGTCACACAGTTTTTAACTCTTGTTGGAGTAAAATAAACTTTAAAAAATTCCCGAAGTACCGGAACGCCGTTTCGTCGCGTTCCGCCAGAAATCAAGCCCTCCTTGTATCACATGACGATCGGACAATATTATTTCTCGAGTTACGATTTTTTGAATATGTTACTGTTATATGCACAAAACATTTGAAAGTTTTCTAATGCATAGTTTTTTTAAGTACATGTACCGAATTTTTTTAAAAAATATTATTTATTCCTTTGGTTCGACATACAAATGTCTTTCAAGGATGTGAACAATTTTATTTTTTTTTTTCACAATTCAGTAAACTATAACATTTTACATTGATATATAAATCCTAAGGTTACTCAGGAAGGGTCCTAAATAATTTCTTATTTATAATTAATTAAATATTTTTCTTTTAGTTTGTAGTTCATATTGCTATTTAAGGAGGTTGAAAGAGATCTTTTGAATATCGAGTCTTCATGCGGGAAAAATTATTACATGGTTTGCCTTATTTAAATTCATTATTTGCTGGACAAGACGGAAGAGAAGAATAAAAACAATTTGATAATTTTGAAATATACGTCCTTACTGAATCTGTTGCTAGTTCATTTAAAGTTTGATCATTACGACATGAACCGAAGTGATTAGGTTTTGACATGGGTTTAAGTGGAGCTTTTAAGAGCTTCACGCGGCGTCGTCTGGGGGCGGCAGCGGCGTCGCGGACACGGCCACCTGCATCTAAACCCAACGCATCCGGCTGCGGCTAATCCGCCCCGCAGCTGCGGCGCTCGTGATCGTTAAGGCGCTTTGGTGGCGCGAATATATAAACTCGGTGCCTCCCAGGGGTCGCACATTCCGAGATCGCGATGCGCGTCTTCGCAGCGGGGTTGACACTGCTGCTGGTGTCCGCCGGTTGGGCGGCCTCCATTGCGCCTTCAGGTAAGGGCACTCCGCTCGGAGCAAGCGAATATTGGGCTAGAAACGATTTTAAACTCGTAAAGGAAACACATTCTACTTGTCGAATTTGAATTGTCGTTTTTAGAAAGTGAATCTTCAAATTGACTCTGATTACCACCAAAATGTGTCAATAGTGGAAAACCGCGAGAACCTTCAACGGTGTTGGTTTTTATTTGGGTATCTTTCCTCTATATTTTCGAGCTCAAAGACCATCATCTCAGCGTTCTGAAAGAATGTTTTATTGAGTGAGTCATATATTGGGATTTACATATTAAATAATTAGGGTGCCACAAGACCACGTACTGTTTTCTTTCTTACAGTTACTTAATATAATATGATTACAATATTACTACTAAGACTTCAGGCATAACTTGAACTTTTAACTAAGTTAAACGTTCTCATTCCGTCCAAAGTTCTCATTACAGTCCCAAGCTCTCATTCCGCACGGAACGAGAGAGATTTTTATTTTTAATTTTTTGAAAATTCAAAAGTTGAAATGAAAATGGATTTATCCCACTGTATTGTGCTCCATTATTACAAAAAGTTTAAAGAAAGAAACAAAAGAAACAAATATAACATATTTACTCAGGCTGGAATTCGAACCTGGATTTATAGCGACAAAATAAATTTTTAGTATTGTGGCAATTCTTTCACATACCAAATTCAAAAAGTCACAAAACCTATTATTATTTTCGAAAAGGGGAACATGAAATGATTTGAAAATCTAATATTGAAGAAAAGTGTGTATTAAGAAAGAAATATCTATCTGCAATACTGAAGATGAACAAAAATGGGTTTAAAAAATCAACTTTTGCAATTTTCAAAATCTCAGAAATCGTAAAGGAAATGAAGCATACGCGACATTATTGAGCAACAATATGGCACGTATGAGCGCGAGGATTATAAATAAAGGACAAATTTTGAGTCTCTTTTAAGAAAACCTTTTTGAAGTATTTTTTTAACTGTTAAGATTTTACTAAAAATTACGCAAAAACTACTCATATTTTTAAAAAATGCAATTGACATTAAAACAAGGTATTAATTTTGATGAACATATTTCATTTAGAAAAAAATCATTTCTTCAATATTGATAGTTGTAGATGTAGCAGGTTCCAAATATTTTAAACTTTTGCAATTTCCGATGTGTCAGAGCTTTTCACTGAAAATCAATTATGCACCATTTTTATGAGCGTACTTTGCTATATTCGTGAAAATAACCAGTTTTGAGAACATTTTGAAACTGTAGTATCGATTTCATGTGTCAACAAAACTCAAAAACCCCGTTTCAATGACTATGATTATTAGACTCATACGTGAAGTGAATGCTATAACAGCGGTGTGATTAGTCACCCGATTGTTAAAGTAGTACTGCTCGGGTATTTGGCTGGTATTGATTGGAGAAATCACGTAAAACTCCTGATCAGAACGGTCAGCTAGAATTGTTCTTCAAAGAGCGGTAGAATTCAATCTAGCTCATACTGAAAATTCGCCACTGTCGTGCGCGTACTCCGGGATCTCCCGGTCGGAGATACTACAGTGGCAAGCACCGATGCGCTGCGCTCTCTCAGCCTGTTTGTTTCAAATCAAGGGGCTGCGTCAGCACTCAGATCGATCGGGTTTGGTTTGGTTTGTTTTTCGTGTTTCCGGGCGCGTCAACTGCTTTGGTCATTAGTCCCGTTAGTGTAGTGCATGTTTTTTTCTCGGGAGATGGCGGTGATCTTCCCCCGCTGGATGGCGAGATCCGGCGCCGACCTACCGTCGGCTAGTGGGGTTTCCCCCTAACTAGGACTCTCCCACCAGCGGGGCACCGCCCCAGCCGGGACAAGCCCTAAGCTCCCGTCCGGTCTTCCGGATTATGTGGCAGTTTAGTGCATGTTAGTGTGTGTGTGTAAGGGGAGAGGATAGGACAAGGAAGAGGAAGGAAAGATCGCGCGCGGTCCGTGGCCCGTTTGGTAGGGTACTGCTCCGGCATTCGCCTGGTGTTGATCGGAGAAACCACGGAAAACTACTGATCAGAGCAGCCGGCCGCTAGAATTCTCCTCCAGACAGCGACTGAATTCGACCTAGCTGAAAAGCTAGTTTCGAAAATCCTACCGCCGTCACGTTTTCGAGAAAATAGGTCAATACATACAGGAGAAAGAAAAATCCACTTTTTCTGAATCTAAGACCCATTAAAACTGGATACGAGAAAGCGTAAAGTACGCACTGAATTACTTTGTACCCCTTTTTACGTAGTGTAGTAAATTAAATACAATGCGTACAATGCATAAAAATAATGCCAAAGAATTATAATAATAGTGCAAAGCCTATACGGATAAGTTATATTTTGTTTGATCGTAGTATGAACGTTTTATTTTGTATGTTTTTCTTTCTCAAATTACTGTTACTTTCTCAAATGCAAAGTTAGTGTACAAAAAGTTATAATGTTGCGACAAACTAGAGGTGCTACAAGATGACATATTTTCTAGTTGTATTATAATGTTGCCATTATGTAATATTATGTCACAATTTCTGTATGTTACTCTTCAAATATCACTTTATATCGTAAATAAATGAAGCCTGCAAAATAAATTCTTTGAACCATAGTTTTAAATGAAAATCTATTTCTAGCATGAAATTCAGTGTATTAAGGTGTATTCAGGAACATATCCGATGCATGATTTAGAATAAAAATACCCTGCATAAGCAATATGCGAGAGCGTAAAACAAATTAAAAGATCCATGCGATCCAGCGGCGGCGGCGGTAGCAGCTATCGCCACATCGCGCTGTTGCCAGCGCGGCGTTGATAAATCAACAATGAACGAATTTCACATATAAATTGAACATCCAGATCTGAAGGCCATCCAATATATCGCATTATGAATGCATTCGAAATTACGATATCATTACCTTCTGCATATCTGTATATAAATTCTTCCTGACTGTGATAAAGTTTAATATACCATTTTATTGAACGTAGAGAACATTGTAACATTAACGTTAAGTAAAGAAAGTCGCCTTATCTTAACCCATCATGTCGACGTTTAACAATGAACATCTCAAATATCCATCGCTGCAACAATGTCCGCAAGCGGTGATGATATAAAATTCTTTCTTATCATATTTTAATTGAATTTTTAAGGGACAAAACTTAATTGGGCTAATTTCAATTATCTGATGATATAGCACTAATAGCAAGAAGTAAAGAGGCACTAGAAGGAATGTTTACAACATTGGAAATAAACAGCAAAACCATAGACCTTAAAATTAATGAAAAAAAAGACCAAATACTTGAAAATGTCAGCATCGGAAACTAGAAGAAAAATACAAACAATGGAGATAAATGATAACAACTTTGAAGGAGACAGTGATTTCACATGTCTTGGAGTTAATATTAACAACACAAACAATATATCTGAAGAAATCAACAAAAGGGTGATGAAAGGTAATAAGGCCTATTATGCAAATATACCACTCCTAAAATCTGCTCTCTTGACTAGGAAAACAAAAGTCAAGTTGTATAAAACTTTAATCCGAGCCATAGTAACTTACGGAGCAGAAATATGGGTCCTGAGCAATATTGACATCGAGACAGTACGTATATTTGAAAGGAAAATTGTGAGGAGAATATATGGAGCTGTAAAAGACAGAGAAAGATGGAGGATAAGATCTAATGAAGAAATAAACAATATTCCTGAAGATCAAGATATAATTAGATTCATAAAATCTCGCAAAATTTCTTGGTTGGGACACGTGCAGAGAATGGGAGTGGAAAGAATGCCTAAACATATACATAAAAATAACATTCTGGGCGTACGAAAACGTGGCAGGCCCAGAAAAAGTTGGATCCAGGATGTTGTGGATGACCTGAAAATAATGAGTCACTGGATGGTGGGAGAAGGCCGAAAGAAGAGAGGAATGGAGGCAGATCGTGAAGGCAGCCTTGGCCCACATCGAGCTGTAGTGCTTTGGAAGAAGAAGAAGAAGAAGAAGAAGAAGAAGAAGAAGAAGAAGAAGAAGAAGAATTATTTCAATTATGGTTATTATATATTGCCGTTATATGGCGCAACGGCGATTATATAGCGCCTTATATTTTCTATATTCTTGTATTGACACCACTTCAAATGATGCGTCGGAAATTCGAATTTTCCATTTCGATTTTTTCCCTCACTTTTTGAAAATACAGAGAGTGCGCTGAAAAGGGACTAGCACCACTTTCTTTGACATTCTTTGCTATATACATAGAAAAACATTTCGGAGACATTTCTGAGAACATAATTGATTAAAATTTTAAAATTGCTTATGTTTACGCATTAAAATGTAAAATATACACTTTTCAAAAAATCAAACGTGACCTTATTTGAAAATCTGTTTTTAATGAACACATTTCATTAAAAAAATTATCTTCATGACAATAGTTGTAAGAAGACGCCTCCCCCCAAAAATTCAATTTTTGTAACTTTCGAAAAATCAGGGATTTCAACGAACACAAGTCCTACGCCGTTCTCTTAAACGTCCTTTACGCTATCCGATTTAAAAATTTAATCAAAAAAATGTTTGCCGTCTAAGTAAAAAAAATTGTTTGAAAACATTAAAACTTGCCTATATCTGTCACAAAATTAAAGGTAAAGTACACTAATTTTCAAAAAATTGTAAGTGACCTGAGTATCTAAAATCTGAAGAACATTTCACCAAGGAAAAAAATCTCTACCTTTAATGTTTTAATTGTAGGTGGACGTTAAAGAAAAGAATATTTAAACGGCCCTTTACTCCCAGCTCACCCCCATATTTCAGGAATTTTTATGTAGTGAGTCGTAGGTACCAGCAAACGTCATGCCAAGTTACTAAAATTCACGATTTTTTTCCTTCCATCACCAGTTTTAGATCAAATTTGACTATGCATACTGCGTAAGCAGTAGCAAGAAAGTAAAAAAACCCTTTTTATTTATTTATTTATTTTACGTAAAAAAAACCAGTTAAAAACTGCGTATGACGTGCTGTGGGGAAAAGTGAATTGTGTGCACATTTTCAAAATTCTGTGATCCCTACACTAAGTCATATACTACTTAAATTTTGAATTTTGAAAATCCTCTCCCTTCGGAAGAGGGACCCACAATTCGTGAAATCTGACTACATAACGTGTTAGAGGAAGTAATTTACTACACATTAGAACACCACAATACGAGTTTACGTATAGAAAAATCGTCATTTTTGCCGTATTACATAACTTGCTCTATACATCGCGCTGTAGGGATAGGTACTACCGATGGATCATATTAATCTTTTAATTTGTTTTACCCTCTCGCATATTGCTTATGCATGGTGTTTTTGTTCTCAAATACGCATCGGATATGCTCCTGAATTCCTTAATACAATAAATTTCACGTTAGAAATATATTTTCATCCAAACCTTTAGTTCAAAAAATTCTATATTTCAGGCTTCGTTTATTTACGAGATAAAGTGATATTTGAAGTGTAAGATAGCAGAAATTGTGATAGAATATTACATAATGGCAAAATTATAATACAGCTAGAAAATATGTGCTCTTGTAGCACTTCTAGTTTGTCGCAGCATTATAACTTTCTGCATACGAATCCGGCATACGAGAAAGTAACTAGTGATGCTACAGAATGGCACAGACTCTGTGTTAATAAAGTTTTCTAATTTCCTTGGTGTGGACTGTTTTACAGTCTTGCCCCATCCTCTTACCAGCTGCCATCTATCGTCGCCCAAAGTACATTTTTTTAAAACATTTTCTCATTTCTTTAAATTCCTTGTAAGAATAGCACTTGTAAAATACACTTATAAAGGTGGCATAGGTCAGATTTTCACTGATAACTGAATTTTCGGCAACTGCAATAGTTTGAACTTTTTTTTCGGCGATTTCCTACAACTAAAAAATTGCAGATAGAGATTTTTCCTTCAAATGAAATTTCTTGTCCATAATTAGTTCTTTAATCTTAATGATATGTAACCTTAGTTACGCACATTTTTTGAAAATTTTTGTGGTTTTTGCGCAATAGTGCGTGCAATTTGTGCAATATTAAAAAAATATAAAAAAGATTTTCTAAAAACTACTCCAAATTTTTTCTTTAAGCTTTTGGAAGAGATAGTGCCAAATGCACTCTATAAGATGTCATACACACCATTTTGCTCTATTCGTCTGTTTTTCAAAAATTACAAAAATGTATTTTTTTACTTGTGTCTCACGACATTATTTACATTATTGGCGATTTCTTCACATAAATGTATTGATGATTACATGTGCTTTATATAATATACTATAAATCTTCTCGAAAAATGAACAGTTTTTTATGATACGGAGCTCAAAGTTTCTCATTTTTAGAAACGCTCAAACGCCATTTACTCACAAATGGTTCCAAATGTTTTCTTTAAACCTATCCAACGGATAGTGCTAAATGCACTATTTAATATGAAATACAGTTTATTTTCCGATATACTTTCGTTTTTTAAAAAAATTACACAAATGTAATTTTTTTTAAAATCTCTCATGTCGTTAATACACACATTTCCAACAATTTGTAAACACTATTGAATTTGTGAGTTAAAGATCTTCAAATCACTTCAAATAAAGAAAAACTCAAAAAGTTCGAAAACTCAAAGTTTCTGCGAAAAGGAGCTTCAAATTTCGCATTTACAATAACGCTTACAAGCTATATTCTTGAAAACGGCTCCAAATTTTTCAATGATAATTGCTGTTTAGGACGAGATTTTACTTTTCTTTAATATTCTTAAAGTAATATTTCGCTTCTACTATTAGGAAACTGAAAAATTGAGAAAACGTCAAATAATGTACTTTGGGCGGCGATATATGGCAGCTGGCAAGAGGATGGGACAAGACCGTAATGCCAGTCCACACCAAACAAAATAGGAAACTTTACTACGATAAAGTCTGTGCCATTCTGTAGCGCCACTAATATTTTTTTCGTATACGTTCGTATATAATATAAAAAGTTATGTAATGCTGCGGAAATTAGATTTCGAGATTTCAATGGAAATACATGCTGTACAAACCGGACACCGTAGAAGTGTTTTTATTAAACGTCCGTCCGTCCAACTTGTCTATCGTCTGTGAACAAACTGTAGCGCCTAAATTATGCATAGGATTTTTTTCCAAACTGAATAAATTCCTTCCGATCTGGCCTCACTCTGAGTGCTGCGATTTTGAAAAACATTCATTAGTTTTTGGGGGTACTTTACACGAAGCCCTTGTCCCATTTTCAAACTTTTCTCAGAAAAGTCCCCAAATTCTTTGCAAGAATAGAATAAAATACACTTATAAAGGTGGCATATTTGACTGTTAACTTTGCAAACGCATTGTTGCAAAAGTTTGGATGTTTTTGGCGTTTTCTTCCAGCTGCAAAATTGAAGATAGAGCTTTTTCTTCAAATGAAATTTGTTGCCCATATTTAGTTCTTTGATTAAGGTCATGCACATTTTTTAAAAAATATATTAGTAGTTTTCGCGCGATATAAAAAAAACAAATACAAGATTTTCTGAAAAACTATTCCAATTTTTTTAAAACTTTATGTAAGGATAGTGGTAAATGAACTCTGTGAGATAACATAAACGCCATTTTGCTCAATTTTGTTTTTTCAAAAAATTGAAAAATGTAATAATTTTTACTAATTCACATCGTTAATCTTTTCATTAGCGGCAATTTTTTCACATTAATGCATTTACGAGATATCTGCTTTAAATGTAGTCTTATTAAATTTTCACGCAAACTTAAAACTTTTCCGAGAAAACAGAGCTCAAAATTCCGCATTTTGAGAGACGCTCAAACGCCATTTGCTAAAAAATGGCACCAATTTCTTTCTTCAAACTTTTCCAACGGATAGTCCTATTTACATTGTTTAATATGCCATACACTATATTTTTGGGTATCCTGTTGTTTCAAATTTCACACAAATGTAATTTTTTTAAATATATCTCAACCGTTAATATCGTATGCACATTTGAAACAATATGTAAACGGTATTTCGATTTGCGCGTAGAAATGCTTCAAATGATTCCCCATAATAATTTTTGAAAACAAAAGAAATCTGTGAAAAAGAGCTTTAAAGTTAATTTACAGTAACACTTAAATGCCATTTTCTTAAAAACGACTCCAATTTTTTTCTTCTTACTTTTGTTAGGAACTACAGAGATTTTTTTTACGCCGTCAATATGCACATTTCCGGCGATTTGTAAACGTTATTGCTTTTTGTGCTATAGAAGTGCTTCAAAAGACTTCCAATAAAGTTTTCCGAAAACACAAAAGATGTCTATGAAAACTATTTTCAAATTTCGCATTTACATTATTGCTTAAACGACATTTTCTTAATAATGACTCCAAATTTGTAAACGAAAATTTTCATATACGACAAGGTTTTACTTCTCTTTAATATCCTAAAAGTAATATTTCAAATCTATGAAAAATCTATGAAAATTTTGAAAAAAATGAAGCTTTCGCATCTGTAGATGGCAGTTCCAAGAGGAAGGGGCAAGACGGAAATTTTAGCCCAGACCAAAGAAAAAGACAAGAAAACTAACTAGTACGAGAAAGTCTGTGCCATTTATTGCACCTCTTGCAATTTTGTGCCTCTTACTATATCTCCATAAAAATTAATCCTACCGAAAATTAAGATCAATCAAAATTAAAGAAGACAAAATTTCCTACAAAAAGTTCTTGGAAGGTTTTGTTGTAAAATTAACTCTATTAAAATTATAGGATTGAAAATTTCTTGTTTATATTTACGATGAGACCTTTTTTTATTTATGTCCCGTATAAAAATGATATGATGTTGAATTCACAGAAGTAATTTTATTTCTCTTCAACATTTATTTATATATTTGCCTATTTTAACAAAAACATGAACATGTTTCATCTTCTCAAGTCTTTATACATAGACTTCCAAATAACTTAGGTAATTGGGTTCGAGATTAACTCAGGTACGAAAATTGATAATCCATAGTTTCTTTTATTTGGATCGAATGAAAATATTTTGTGTAAAGCATTGTCTACACTTTCAACACATAAATTACTACACAAAAGAACATAAATTGAATAATCACTTTTATCGCATACGTAGATGGACAACTAAAATTGAGAGGGTCAGTGACGAACGACACACTCAAGTGTTTGATGACGGGATCCAATGATTATGGAATTGGTGTATTTGATTTAGTTAGTCAAAAAACAATAAAAAAAACTGTATGTGGCGTATGGGGCAGAATTTCATCTGCGCACGTATTATTGAGTTGCAGAATCCCTTCCCAACAGTTTAACTCTAAATAGTTTAAAGAGGAATAAAAGTTTACGAAATAAAACAAAATAAATAATAAGAAAATTTTAAAAAGCGCGAGATAAGCAACATTTGAAAAACTAGACATTTCGTTCCCGAGTTATAGAAAACTTATTTGTATCGGTGAACGATCTGCAGATTTGATTTTTATGCATTGCTAACAAAATAGTAACTCACGCCTAGGTGTACTCCTATCACTTCAAGCAAAAGGAGAGCTTAATAAAACGTGCGCATAGTGCTATTGTAATATTGATGCAAGCCCCAATATTCATAATATCACGAACGGCATGAATCTTTTTGCCATGAATTATTCTGTTACTTTTCCTAATGATTGCCTTTGTTAATCAGGACTCGGATATTTTCTTTCGAAACTCAGTTTTATGACTTAATTTGACTGGACTATATTATTCCTCATCAAGGAAATGAGAACATTCAGAACCCTAAAATAATATAAATGCTTTTACAACACAGTAGTTCTTGGAAGGTGCCGAAATGTATTGGGAAAGGTGCTGAAATGGAAAAGGGTGGCTTCATTAATTTAAAATATATTCAAATAGGATGTGAAGTACTACTAAATTAAAATTTATAGCAAACTTATCAATGAGTTTACTCACTCAAGAAAGTTGAAGACGGAACTACTTACGGCCAACATAAACAATGCAATTTCTATTTGTGGTAGTATTTTATTTTGAGCATTTTTGGTTTGTTTATTGATTGATACTCTAAGTTTATTTGAATTGTGTGTATTTTTAATGCGGTGTGTGCTTGTGTAGCGTTCGCAATTACCTTTAACAACGAAATCACTTAAGAATCATGTTCGCGTCGAAGTGTGCACCGCTGGCTTGAAGGGAACTGAGCGCCTCCTGTTCCCGCAGAGCCAGCGGACAATGAGAACGCCACAGAGCCCGCGCAGCCGCCGCAGCCGCCGGCCCCAGTGAGCGCTGCGGCTGGGCAGCTGGCGCCCGCGGCGCACCCCTTGGCTGCGTACCTGGCGCTGCGGCCCGCCCTGCCGGCCACCCTTCCCCCCTTCGACTCCAAGGCGTTCGTGGACCGCCCCCCTTCCAACACGGCGTCCCACCCTCGCCCCCGCCCCCGGACCCGTGTTCCCGTGGCTCGCGCCCGGCTTCTTCGCCTCCAAGAAGAACAGCTTCCTCAACGCCCTGCTCGCCGCCCAGGCTGCGCCGCCCTACCCCGCCCAGCAGCCACTGTACCCCGCCCAGCAGCCCTACATGTACGCGGCACAGCAGCCGGCGACGCCAACTCGACGTGCGATCTTCGGTACGCAATTGAAAAACAACACAGAAGAGTTTTGGGACCAAGTTCGATGAAGGAAAGGATCCGGGAGGGATCCGGTTTGCCAAGCCACTTAGCTTTTCGAAACGGTTACTCTCGTTTCATCCAGACCCATCCCCTAATCAATTTATTTACCTTGTTGTAAATTCTCACTATTTCTTCCGAGATCTCTTCACCTACCAAAATGATACTACACTGGGTCAAAATTTCAAAATAAGATCAAGAATTAAACCTCTGATCACGCCTATCCCAAACCGTTGTAGCACTTAAAATTTTAGCTACATATCTTATATTGCTGCTAATTTTGCTTGCTCCTGTGGTTGCCCTGCTATTTAATTGCTCCTGTGGTTGGCCATCTCACATTAGGGTTTAATCTGTTCAGTTACAAAATGTTGTAAACATCATATGGAAACATTTATAAGCGACTCGTAAAGTAACTTTAATATTCTTGATTTAAAGCATATTCACATGACCACATTTTGAAACTCACTACTGCTTCTTTAACAATTAAACTAGAATTAGAACCTGAAATTAATGAGTGAAATTATTGAGGTTCTCTAGTATTAACACAGAATTTACTAGTCAAATTATTCTAATCTCTAATAAGGAAATAAGCGAGATATACGTAATAAATTAAAAATGCGATAAATTAACAAAATGTTCAATCCTGACTGTTAATTTACATGAGTTCAAAATTACACTGAGGTGACAAAAGTCAGCTCCTAATATTGCGTCGGACATCCTTATGTCCAGCACGTACTTATGTATAAAATACATAAGTAAGTGAAAGACACAATCTTCTTTATCCGTCTTGAAATAAATAAAATATGCGTTATACTTACATAAATTTATTGTTATCTTCTTTTTGGAAGATAATAAAAATCAATCCAAAACTAGAGGTGCTACAGAACGGCATAGATTTTCTTGTAGCAAATTTGTTCAATTTCCTTGGTGTGGACTGGCTTTAAGGTTTTGCTCCATTGCTCTGGCCAACTGCCATCTATAGTCACCCAAAGTACATTTTCATGACATTTTCTCTACTTTTCGGTTTCTTAATAGTAGAACCGAAATATGACTTCAAGAATATTAAAAAAAGAGTAAAACCTTGTCCAAAATAGAAATTTTCATTGAACATTTTGAAGCCGCTTTTAAGAATTAAAAACTTAAAATTTTTTAAAATGTCTGAGGGGCTTCATGTAAATTACTCACAAATTTTAAAGAATATTTTTCAAAGCTTAACTAGAGCCAGGTGGACAGGGAAAAGGCCAATCAATTTGGAAAAGATCGTACGCATGGTTTAGGCGCTAGTAGTGTTCACAGACGGACGGACAGACTTGGTTTTTCGGCATCTAGGACCCACAAAACAGGGATTCTGGCTACATCTCGGGTTAGAAGATTTTTTGCTTAATTTAGCTACTGGATTTATCAATTTTTTCGTTGTTAGGGCTCGGCAATTAATTTTTTCCGCCAAAAATCCGCTGTTTATTCGTGCAACATTACATACCTTTCTCTATACTACGCATATTACTCCGTGTATACGTACGTATACGAGAAAATGAAAATTTACTTTGGGCGACGATAGATGACAGCTAGGCAGTGAATGGAGCAAGACATTAAAGCCAAACGACACTAAGGAAATTAGAAAAATTTGCCACGAGGAAGTCTGCGTCATTCTGTAGTACCTCTAGTTTGTTAATAAATTAACGGTCATAATTTTATCGGTGTATTAAAGTGTAGTTTATAGGTGTAGTTTTATAGTGTATTTAATAACCATGTTTTCTCTGTTTCACAGGCATGGTTCCGTTCGGAGGTCCGCCCCCGGGCCTGGCTGTCGGGCCAAGCGTTTTCGCCGCGAAGAAGGCAGCCTTCCTGCAGAAGCTGTTCGAGACGCTGAACGCGACCGAAGCACCGCCCACGCCAGCGCCGGTCCCCAGCTGGCTGGACCTGTTAGACAACCCAACAGACGCTGCGCGCGTCCCGCTGACGCCAGCGTCCGCCCCGATCGATCCCAGCGACAAGAGGGCGCAGTTCCTCTCCGCGCTCTTCGACAGCCTCGGCCTGCCGCCGCCCACGCCCAAGCCCACCCTCGTCGCGCCCGGCTTCTGGTCGCCCTTCGCCGCGCCGCCCGCCGCCTCCCCTTCGCCAAGCCCACCATCGTGCCCCCGGACTTCTGGGTGCCCGCCGGCAAACCCTCGCCCGGCGCGCTCTACAAAGCCAAGGTCGCGTCCTTCCTGGGGAAGCTCTTCCAGCAAGTGAACGCCACAGACGCCCCTTCCTCGGGGGCTAATCGTAGATACGTCAGAGCTGTGGAGGAAGCACCGGAAGTCACAGAGGAAGGCAGAACAGTCGAGCGACGCGGCGTTTTGGGCGGGCCGTTCGGTGGCCCGTTCGGAGGCCCTTTCGGCGGAGCTTTTGGGCCGTTCGGCGCCGGAAAACCCTTCGGCCCCACTGTAGACCCCAAATTCTTCATGGATAAGAAAACGGCGTTTCTGAACCAACTTTTCGCCAGCAAGACAGCCTCCGCGGCCGCGACGGCGGACAGCAGTGGCGGGGACGCGAATTCGACCCCCGGCTTCGGCCCTTTGGCCCCTTCGGGCCCTACGCCTTCGCCCCCCCCCCCAACCCCCCGGGGAAAAGGCCTTCCCCCTGCTGGCCCTCAAGGCCACCACGACGCCCGCGCCGCCGCAGGAGGACCCGGCCGAAGACGACGAGGAGGCGGACTTCGACGACTTCCTCCAGGTAGGGACGGACCAAGTTAAACAGTTTCTTGGGATCAAATCACCGCATCGATGAGGAAGAGATGCAAGAGATGACCTTTCATTATAATTTTTATGTAGTTGTTCAAATATCGGGGATACGGAATGTATGCAAAACGAAAATATCGCCTCTATCCGTTAGAAATCTCTATGAGTTTGCTTTATTAAGCTTTTTTCTTCGATTTTCTTCGACAATCTAGCGGCTAAACCGTTCAGCCGATTTTTTCCAAAATTGGTATTCCCCAATCGATCTGACTGATGTCTTTGTCCCTAGAATTTGAAACATATTTTCATTTTGGAAGGTACTTTACATGATGCGCCTGGGATATTTTCGAAATTAAAAAAGACTCCATCGTTTTCATCGTATTTGGTTATCGGATAATGCGAAGGATTTTTAAAAGAACAGTGGAGGTCTCATTTTCATTGCAAACATTGAATTTCCGAAAATTGTAAAAATTCAACATTTTTTCGGAGGCTCCCTCACGTGAGGTCAGTAATAGAATTCGCTCCCAGCATCAGATATCCTCATTCCTTCATCCATTGGCCTAATCGCGGTTCTACTGTCGTACCCAGGAACTGGCGGAGGGCCTGACTGCGCCGGACGTGGTGTACCTGTCGCGTCGCGGCTTGGCGCCGGGCTCTCCGGACGCGGCCCGCCAGCAGCTGGTGGACTCGGCGGTGGCGCAGATGGCCGCCCTCAAGAACGACATGGTGAGCACGGTGAACGAGATCCTCAGGCAGAAGGAGGCGGCGGCCGCGCAGCAGCCGGCCTTCCCCTTCGCCAAGGGGCCCTACGCCGCCTACGGCGCCATGAAGAAGGGCGGGCCGCCCCCGGGCGTCACCTCCAAGAAGGGCGGGCCGCCCCCGGGCGTCTTCTCCAAGAAGGGCGGGCCTCCGGGTAAGTGGAGAGATCAGGCGATGTTTGGAAACGCGTAACACTCGCCCGCCGGACATTCCTACCGACTAGGATTAGCTCAGGGCCAGCCTTGCCGATGGCCATGTAGCGACTATGCCGGGAGGTCTCAGGGTTGGGGTCCCGACGGTGACGGTTTTCGCATTAGCTGAATGACTGGGTCGCATTCAGTCGTCTGGAGGAGAATTGTATTTCCCGGTCTGGGCTGCTCTGATAAGTAGTTTTGCGTATTATTTATTCTACTCCAGACGAAGACCGGAGCAGTACCCAAACAAACGGACCATGGACCGCTTGCGATCTTTCCTTCCACTTCCTTCTCCTATCCTCATCCCCGTGCTTGCACAATCGTAAACTTACATGCACTACACTACCACACATGCTGGAAGGACAGTCGAGAGCCAAGAGCTTGTCGCGGCTGGGGCGGTGCCCCGTTGGGGGAAAACCCGGAGAGGGAAAATCCTGCAAGTCGTTGTGCAGATCGGCGCCGGATTTCACCATCCAGCGGGAGAGGAACACTACCGTTTCCTGGAAAAAAACACTCACTATACTAACGGAATAATTGACCACTGTAGATGATCTGCCCGGAAACATGAATCAGTCAAGGGGACACTTCGATTTGAACATGACTGCAGCAGTAGATAAGGTGTAACCGAAAACGCATTAAGCAACATCATATAGTCAGAATATTTTGACGTTTAGAAGAAGCATTAAGAACACAAGCACACTATTCACAATATATGTTTATCGGCGGACGTTTGACGGGTATTCTGGGCGGTTCGTCGTGCGAGTATACTGTAGCCAACGATAAGCAGAGGCGAATTTGTCTCCGATGATTTATTTATACCCGTGTCCCCATCGAAAAGACGCCGCTGCCAATGGTCCGGGTGGAGTCGAAGGCTCACTCCGCGACGGAAGCAGCACCGACCTGCAACATCCGTGTGTATGAATTGCATTCCTAACGGCCGTCATGCCTTTCTGGAACTAAATATTTTTGCCAATAGTTCTTTTGATAGTTAAAAGCGCTTTAAATATTGAATGTAGTCTTTTTTATGATATTGTCTGTTAATAAAGTTTCTTAAAAATCCCAGCATCCGATGCAGTAAGCGCGGTTCTATGATGTGGGGAGTGTGAGTCACATTTCTTCACGTAAATTCTCGTACGACGTTTCTCATACAAAGTATTTAATGAACAAATTCTGTCCGTGAATTATGTCTTGAGATATTATCTATCAATAGAGTATTTCAATGAGCGGCATTGGAAACAGGACTAAATCAAATATGTAAAGTTTAATTACAAGCTATGGGTGAGCTCATGACCCCCTTTTCTTCCGTAACATTTCGCCATTTGGATCATGCCTGCAAGGCGATAAGTGTTGCAAATAAGAGTCCTAGATGCAGAGGAAGTCAATTCGTGTTTGAGAAGTGATTGGCTTGTCATTCCACCACGTAGCTCATTTTGACATAATCCCATTCATAATCATTCAGCTATCGTTATTCGCTCCCACGCTTCCACCTTTCATCCAGTGGAAAGACAGGAAAATCTCTATTGTGATCTTGTGCTGTGAAGAGGGGAGAACGTCAAGAAGTAAGCTTCCCCCCTCTTCCGCGCCACTCATCACCTCCCCCACGCTGAAGGCATGTTGCGGGTGGCTCCCACAGGCGGTTTCCCGTTCTGGGGCGGCGCCGCCCCCACGCCCGACCCCACGGCGCCCCTGCAGCAGCGCCTGCAGGTGCTGAGCCAGGCCTTCGACTCGCTGGCGGCGCTGGAGAAGGACGCGTCCGCGGCGCTGCTGCAGTCGGCTGCTGCGTCGGGCCCCGCCCCCGCGCCCGCCCCCGCGCCCGGCCCCGCCCCCAGCGCGGACGCGGCGGCGCTGCTGCAGCTGCTGCGCCAGGCCGCGGCGGCGGAGGGCCTGGGCGCCAAGGGCCTGCGGAAGGGCAAGGGCGCGCGGGGCCGGCGGCGCGCAGCCTGCAGTTCGCCGTGCGCCAAGGCCAGTTCAGCCTGCCGCCCGGCGCCGAGGAGTTGCTGACGGCCGGCGGCGGCGCCACCCCCGGCCAGCAGGAGGGCGGCGGCCTGCGCCTGCAGGTGAGTCGAGTCGCGCGCTACGCCAGGCGCCTCCAAAGCTCCACAGTTTGCTGCCACTTTTGGAACTGTTTTCTCCCTACGTCACGCGTTGTAGGAAGTAATTTACTAATATAGGAAAAGGATTTATCCACTTTGTCGTAACCAGGGTCTGACAATAAAAGTTTTTCTGTCGAAAATTCGCCGTTTGCCGGCGCCCGATTACAATACTTTTTCTTCTTACATTCATAAGGGCGAGAAAGTAAAATTTTTAATAGAGAAAGAAAGGTATGTAGGAAATTGAAAGGTATATCAAAAGTTGATGATGACGATGACGAGGATACGAGCCCGTTGAATCACTAAAAGAGGACCGCAGTAGCTCAGTTCATCGACTGATGTCACTGCAGCGCCTCAGGTCGGGAGGTCCTTTGTTCGAGTCCTGACGGTGGCAGGGTTTTTTGACACTAGCTTTTCAGCTAGGTCGAATTCAGTCGCTGTCTGAAGGAGAATTCTAGCGGCCGGCTGCTCTGATCGGTAGTTTTCCGTGGTTTCTCCGATAACACCAGGCGAATGCCGGAGCAGTACCCTACCAAACAGGCCACGGACCGCGCGCGATTTGTCCTTTCTCTTCCTTGTCCTCTCCTCTCCCCTTACAGACAGACACACACACACACACACACACACACATACATTAACATGCACTACACTACCACATATTCCGGTAGACCGGTCAGGAGCTTAGAGCTTGTCCCGGCTGGGGCGGTGCCCTGCTGGTGGGAGAGCCCTGGTTAGGGGGAAACCTCGCTAGCCGACGGTAGGTCGACGCCGGATCTCACCATCCAGCGGCGAAAGATCACTGCCTTCTCCCGAGAAAAAAACATGAACTACACCAACAGGACTAATGACCAAAGCAGATGACGCGCCTGGGAACCCGAAAAAAAATCAATTAACCTAACCTAAAAGGGGAGGGGCCTCTACTCAGAACACAGGGGTGGTTCTGCTTATATCTTTGGTGAACCAGTCCTTAAGAGATTTAGTGTTATCACTACAGTACTACTATCTACTACCAGCCTGCCTCTACATTTCACTATATGCTATTTTAATACTAACTGCTCTCAGTTTTCAGATACATTCTAGTGTTACTTTTGTTGTTCATTTTGGAATTCACTTTTCCTCTTATTTTAGTTTTTACACTAACATTTAATTTAGTATTTGCACTTACAAGTTAATACAGTTCTGAATTATAAGATGATTTTTGTAGGCAGCATTTATTTTTTTATCATCCAACCTTTGAAAACAAATTAAGAATTTTCTTCAAACAGATCTGTTTCCTCAGAGTTCTCTTTCAAAAAATATTTAAAATCCAAAAAACATGAACGAATAAAATAATTGTGATGTCGATGAGAAGAAATAATATAGAACAATAAAGATGAAATAAAAATTGGCGGGTTATTCAAAATTTGTATGACGTACTGTAAAACTAAATTCTGAAATTTAAAATAAGCAAATTCAAATAATAAAAATACATCAACAACCATATCAATAATTTCCTAGCAATTAAATTTCTAGAACAAATTGAAATGAATTCTTTTAAAAACACTATGTTCTATTATCTCATTCCCTTTCCTGTCGAGAAGATGAAACATTTTGAAACTCTACCAATTCTTTTACCTAAAAGTGATTTTTTTCTGATTCTGCTACGTCAGCAAATAGCAAAATATCGAGAAAAGGAAGAAAGTAGCTGGAGGATCCCACGCTGTGTGGCAAGCGGGACAGAAAAGCACAAGCTGTCAGCCGTGGCGCAAACACACTCTGGGATTCTGGCATTGGAAATAGAGCGCCCTTCGACACGCGACGGGGACGAGGCGATGGCGTGAGGGACACGCGACTGCTCCTCCTCCACAAATAACTTCGTTGGCCGAGTCCTAGCCTGATTGCCGGACCTAGACGGCAAGTCTGATACGAAGTTTAAAGAGAAGTTCAGTACTTTTCTCCTGTTGTAGTGAATTAACCACTTTACAGACCAGTTATAGATAAAGCATTCAACTCATTGTATACTTTGTTGTGATAGGTTTTTTTTTACTAGGATGGTGACCCCTCTGAGATCTTCTTCAACCGTTTAGATTCCTCCAAGTCATAGATTTAAGCTACTGTTTGCACAGACCGACGAGATTTATTTGAATCATTATTCGATCCACATTCGCTCTTCTAGCAATAACTAGACGCATTTATGGTTATTTCATATCATGGAAAATTCTGATTTTTTGTTCAAGCAGCGCAGCAGCATTATTCAACCGATTTGCCGCACTACAAAAAAGCTATAACGTGTGCAAATTTTGTACCTTGGTAACGGACCACTTATTCCCAAGTTTTAATTCTCTAATGAGGAAAACATAACTAGTGGTGCTACAGGATGTCACAGACTTTCTCGTAATAGTTTTCTAATTTCTTAGGTCTGGACTACATTTTCGGTCTTGCCCCACTCTTTTGCCAGATACCATCTATTGCCGCTTAATGTACACTTATTTAAAATTTTCTTAATTTTCCGATTTCCTACTGATAGAACCGAAAATATTATTTTAAGGATACTATTGAAGAATAAAACATCGTCCTATATAGACATTTTCGTGAAAAAAATTTGAAGACGTTTTTAAAAAAAATGTGTCAGCGTTACTCTAAATGCGAAATTTGAAGCTCTCTTTCACAGAAAACTTTTCAGAAGAGTTTTCGAGAAAGCTCATTGTAAGTCATTTGAAGCACTTGCTCTCACACATGTATACAAATTGCTGGAAATGTGCATATTAATGGCATGTAAGATATATCAAAACTAATGGTGCCAAAAAAGGACGCATTATTTCTAACTGCTCCCCAATATTATATTACAGCATAAACCTGCGAAAGTGTTTTCAGCCAGCAAAGATATTTTTCCGCTTCGGAACCCGAACTCGGATACTCTAAGTTAACTTGACGACACATGTCACTACTTCACAAAAACGCCGTAAGGGTCGAACTCGGATAGAGGCATAAAAATGTCAATGCCCCTTCATCTCTTCTTCTTCTTGCCGATTTCTTAACCGCTACTTCATTCTTCCGGTGCCTAGTCTTCTTTTCCAGTCTTCTCTGTTCTTCCAGGAATCAGGATCAAACTTTTGATAGGGATAGTGCTAAATGTGCAATATTAAGATGTCATAAACACCATATCTCTAGCTATAAACATTCTATCCTTTTGTTTCTTTTGAAAAATTACAAAAACATTTTTTTTTCACTTCTCTCACGTCATTACTATTTATATTAGCGGTAATATGTTTACATTATTGTATTTATAAGTATATGTGCTTTAAATAATGTCATATATAATTTCTTGAAACCTCAACAGTTTTGTATGATACTGTGCTCAAATTTCCGCATTTTCAGAAATGCTCTAAAGTAATTTTCTGAAAATCGGCTCCAAACTTTTTCATAAAACTTTTCCAAAGGATGGTGTTAATGGCACTGTTTAATATTAAATTTTTTGGGGTATTCTTATGTTTTTAAAAAAAAATGTAATTTTTTTTGAAAATCTTTCACGCCGTTAATACGTACATTTCCAACAATTGTAATCACTATTGAGTTTTTAAGAGATTGAAATGAGTTTTAATGAAGTTTTTCGAGAACTCAATAGATTCCTCTGAAAAATAGTTCCAAATTTCGCATTTACAGTAACGCTTAAACTCCATTTTCTTAAAAACGGATCCCAAGTTTTCAATAAAAATTACCATTTAGGACGAGGATTTACCCTTCTTTAATATTATTAAAGCAATATTTCGGCTCTCCTATCCGGAAATAAATTGACAAAATATTTTTAAAAAAATATACTTTGGGCGGCGATAGATGGCAGCGAACAAAATGATGGGGCAAGACCGTAAAGCCAGTCCATATCAAGGAAATCAGAAAAGAATACTACGAGAAAGTCTGTGCCATTCTGAAACATCACGTTACTTTCTTGTATACGTAGTACATACATACGGAGTAATATACGTAGTATAGAGAAAGTTAGGTAATGCTGCGAGAAAAAAAAAAAAAACAGCGGATTTTCGGCAGAAAAAAATTCATTGTCGGGCCCTGAAAACGAAAAAGTCGATAAGTTCAGTTGCTAAATTAAGAAAAAATATCCTCTAACACGTGGTTTAGCCAGAATCCCTGTTTTATGGGAGCTTAATACCAAAAAAATCAATTGATAAAACGTCCGTCCGTTTGTCTGGGTGTATGAGAACACTAGCCCCTAAACGATGCGTACGATTTTGTTCAAACTAAATAAACCCCTGTCGATCTGGCCTGAGTCAAAGCTCTGTTTTGTCTCGAAACATTGTTTGGTTTTTGGGGGTACTTCTCATGAAGCACCAGGGACATTTTCAAAATGTTCCCCTTTTCTTCAAAAAAATATATTCCTTCTTTTCCAAATCTTTCTTAAACCATTCGTACTTTTCATTCAGGACTATTTCATTTCCATTTTTTTTTTACCTTTTCCTCCCTTTCCTTAATATTTCCCACGCTTCACTCTGAGATTTAACCTCTCCTAGTTCATTTAATCTTCTATCATTCCAATCTCTCTTTTTATTCTTACAGTAAGTATTCTTTAAAATCCGCTTTTATCATAACATATCTTATTTTATTTATGGTTTTCATTTTCCACTTTCTCCAATTGATTTGTGTTTACCCACAGACACACAGAACGGAATGTCGTAATGTAAGACAACGATAAAGGAATTTTCTTCCTGATCTGTTGTGGGGGGAGTTGAGAATTTAAAAAGCAAAATAATCTAATAGTACTTCCGATTTTTCTTTGGGAAAATAGTATTTGTAAATATCAATGGTTAACGGCGCGTTCTTTGACTTTTTAGGTCGTAGACATCTTGTAGCATTCCATAGGGAATTGTTGTGAGGAGCGAGAGTTGCGGTGTGGTTTTGTTAGAATTTAAAGAATGTTCCTGAAGGGCTTTTCTGACTGTGGGATAATGATTCATTTCCTTTTTTAACCCAGGGAGACGTAATTTGTTCCATAGTCTTCTAGTCATATTTGCCTTATCTAGTAATTGTTTTGAAAGTAAGTCGTGCGTCTGTTCGTTATTGGAAGTGAGAGTGTAAGGTGTAGCTTCTTGAGCTATGAGCACTGATAGCCTCGAATGTTAAATTTGGAATTGGGTCTCGCTGATGGACTGATCAACAAGAAAAAGTTCGAGCTGTCGTCGTCGAAGTTCGTTTTGCTTACGATCCCATTTGAATTTCAATTTAGGAAAAACAAAGATTTAAGGTGCGAAACTTGCATTTAAATTTTATTAGAGAATCTTTGAGCTTTTCTCTGAATATAGTACATGGAATTCAATGATTTTTTAAAGCAGTTAGTAATTTTTTCTAGAATTCCAACTATAAAATAGGTGTTTCAGTGGATTGGAATATTTGGATATTAGTTTTGAGGTTGGCCTTGGTTTTGATGAGCGAGGATTGTTGTTGGTGCCGCGTAGTTAAAATTTGGTGTTTAATTTGTTTTGGATAGGAATGGAAAATGAATTTGTGATGATAAAGTTGGTTTTGAATTGCGAGTCTGGCTCATTCTTGAGGGGTTCTATCTTTCCTCGTGGAACATACTCTATTATAATCATCACAGGTACTTGTTCGGTGTCCCTCCTATGTTTATGTGGTGTATTACAGGATTTACAATTTACACAGAAGGATTAAACTTGATTATCAAAGGTTACACGATGTGATGCGCCTGTAGCACTGATGAAATTTTTCTGGCAATTGCCCTTGCTGTGTCCAACGTCCTGGCATTTTGAACACGATATCGATGTCTTGTGTTTTCGTCTCGTTTCGAATTTTACAACCGAGTTGCACATTTATTTTTTTATTTAAGATTTTGTTGATATTTTCTGTATTTGAAAATTGCACTGCTACTACAGGAATTTGTTTTCTGTCCTGGCCGTGTAGCCGTGCGACGCTCACTGTAGGACATTTCTCGATAATTTCGGATTCAATTTTGTTCTCCTGTATGGACACAAGCAAGTTATTGATCACTAGTGACGTTTTTTGAGTTAGAGGATCTGAGTACGGGTGAAATTCCGTTTTAGTTACTTTTACTGTAGCTCAAAGTTCTAAAATATTTTATGGTTTCTAAATTAACTTTTATTTTGTTATCTTTTAATGCGGGGTTAAAGTTTCCAGTTACTATTTCCTTAATTTTTTTGAACGAATTCTGGATTATTATCAATGTGCTAGACATAGATGGGCGGGATATTTACGCTATTTCTGCACAGGTCAGCGTACGTTGAGGGTTGGTTTGAGGTTGGACGTCCTCCATCGTTCGTGTCATACCCGAATGACCTCGCCGACGTCTGCGGTAGAACGGTCGATGTTTTTCGATATTTTTATGAATGAGTTAATTGTTATTGATCACTTAACGCGGGTTGACAAATAAAAAACACTTATTACTAGTTGTGCAATATTAACATCACATCGGCCGCCACAGGGGGAGGGTTTTGCGTTACTAGTAGAGGTAAGGAAGTGCAATGGAGTCTGTAACTTGAGTTTGACGTATATTTTGCTCTTACACTTACATTTTGAAGTTGTTTTGAACATGTACCTTAAAACTTGTAACACTTGTAATACTGAAGCACTATGGATGTCTCACTTTGCCCAGTAACTCAAACTTGAATAGAAGCGTTGATAAAAAACATGGTTGTGACCGTGGTCTGGCTTCTTGGTCGTCAGAGCGAAAACTGAGTGAAGTGCTCCGGGGCTTTGGAATCCGACTCGTTCTAAGATGGGAACGTATCCCCATGACTCCGAATCCTGAATCGCTGATTCAACACTAGTTTCACTTAGACATGTGCATTGGACGAACAGTTCGCTGATAGAAGACCGTGCCCAGACTTGGTAGCCTTGCCGGTGCGGTGCGATATCGACTGCGGTCAAGGGAGCGAACTGCACTGTATTGTGGTCGAGGAGTGAAATGTAGTACACACTATTCATAGCTAAATATTCATGTTACTCTAACTTAAGATCTATTTACGTCTGTTTTTTTGTAACTCCTCTCAAGTTTCAAACAGTGTTAATTAAAGTAAATATACATTTACGGACATGATTTACGGCGATTTTTTGATCATACAAATGAAATGAAACCTGATGGGGAAAAGGCCCAAGAGTGGTGCAGGTGGCGAGGCGATAGGCGCAATTTTCTACTCGAATGTAAGGATGGATGTATGAAAGTATGTGTAATGCAAAACTCTATCATGTTATAAGCTTTTGAGCTGGAACTTGGTAAATATGTCAGGAGTAGGAGTTAGTTGTGACTTTCCGGTGATAATTTCAATGCTTTCATTTTTGAGAGTACATTACATAAAGCTCCTATAAAATTTTCAATATTTTATTGAAAATTATTGCAATTTTATTCTTTAAGTGTTTTGCTACAGTAGAACGAAGTGATTTAAAAAATATGGTATAGTTTCGATTTTTCTGAAAACCTCTAAAATTTTCAAAAATGAGAAAATTAAATGATTTTTGAACCTTCCCTTCAACTCTAATATTAAATATTAAAGCCAGATACGTTTTTTTGAGGGGGAGGAATTTATCCCTCTATTATTTTAAAATGTGAGTAGTTGTTGAGTAATCGTTAAGAGGAGAGGTTTCGGTATGCAGCGATTTCCGACTAGTTTTGTAGTCTCTACATTTTTGTCAGCTGAAACGGAGTTTCAGTGAGGACATGTTTGGAGTGCAGGTACGCCGACTCGCTTCGATGGATAAGCGGAGATATTAATCTCACTTCGTGTGCTCGTGCCTGCCACGATTTTAGATTGCTGTCGGTGATCCCACTTCCACATTCCAATGTTTGCGAGGCCCAACCCGAACACTCTATGACCTCCACCGCTAAAAAAGGCAAACCATTGCATACACCGAATTGTACAATTGTGATGTGGCAACAGAGCTGATAATAGGCCCAATAAGGAGAAACGGACCCACAATAATAACGCCCATGACATTTTAGGCTGTATTTAATTTTACACTGGTGTATCTGCTAAAAATTATTCAATTTAAGCAATGTTAATGGAGTGATCAATAATTTTTATTGCGTGTCATGTTTCTTTGGAGGTTATTTATGAATGGTTCTAACCATTTACTAACTTTTCAACAAGTCTGATTTACGTGCAACTGAAATAGGGCTGAGATCGTAAAGGTATTATTAATATTTCATTTTATTTATTTATTTATTTATTTACTTGTTTTATTTATTTATTTTTTATTTTATTTATTTATTTATTTATTTATTTATGGATTCTTACTAATAAAAACAATACCTGCAACTTAACGAAAACACTATATTAGAAAATTGTAAAATCCTTACTTCGCTTTTCCGCCTGGCGTGAGCCGGCTTCCGCATTAAGACCTCGTACGTTACCTTTCTCAGTAGCATTGGAAGATCACAGGAAACGTGATCGCAGGATTAAAATGATTAGATTATCACTTTTACAAGTAAACATGGAAGCTGGAGAAAATATCATAGTTAATTAAAAGTTTTCTTTCTATTTGTTCGAGTTGAGCCTTCTGAAACGTGTATTTTCTTTTCCTCGCGAAAGTTACTTCTTTTGAAACGACTTGTGTAATTTACAAGTAGCAATAAATACAAAATATTCTTAATATCACTAAATGAAAAAGTTATTTATTGGTTAAGTAATAGTAATATTTTAAATTTAATTTGCTTAATTTTAAGATAATAAATGTTAATTTCTTAAGATTTTTAGTTTGTAGATCAATAAACTTCAAATTGCATAAAAACGTTTATAATACAAAATTACATAACGTTATTATTCACTCAAAACGTTGAATTATACGGCTTATAGGAGAAATTCTCATTTATCCCTATATCTATGTGTATTTTTTAGATGTTATAATAATATAAAATATTTTCTAATAATACTGTTTTCCCTGATTAGTCGAAGGGAAAATCTTTGAGACTGAATGATTTGTCCTTAGGGATTCAATAGAATATTCTTCCGTGACTTAGCCTGTAAGGGTAAGGAAGAAGCATCTTTGCCGATACCAAAGTTCACAAATTTAATTCGAAATCAATTGGACAAACGGAAATGACGACAATGAATTAAGATTCATTATTAAATAGAAGAGATATTTAGTGAATTCAGAGGCCAAGAAAATTGCAATTTATGAATGAAATTGTTCACTTGTCATTTTACAATTGTTTTCTGTACACAAAATCTTTAACTTTGATTTAAAATCTCTTAATTCTCAACAGATCCCTAAAACTTTGCTTGTCAGATTCACAGTTCAGTTAATTTAACACACCTTTAAAACAATCAAAAAAACTTTTTTAAGGAAAGTGAAAACGAGTACGTGACGTTTCCTTTCTATTCGCAGTGAATATCCCTTGTGCCTTGACACTTCGTTTCACTAAATGGCATGACTCGCTCACTCTAGTCAACTTTAAATGTACGTGCAGTTACGAGATACTATCAGACCTATTATGCAGTATCGATCTAAATGTTCTCCCCTGCTTTCCCTTCAGCGAGGGAACTTTTCTCCTGCTGTTTACTGCCTCTGAACTTTTTTGCCTCTAAACATTTTACTTATTTCTGATTCCACATAAAAATGAATGCAGACGACTGGGAAATAACAACAAACCTTACTTCAAATAAACCTTACCATCCAAAAGGAATATTAGGAAATCTGTATTAACGTACTACAATTTTAAAAGTGAAATAGTGTAGTGCATTTTCGAGGTTTTTGAATGGCAATAAAGAGCAGTGTAGCCATTATTGAAGGGAATTATTGTCAATTTTACGGATATATTTACGTAAGATGAACAATTAAAAAATTTCTGTTTTCATCTCAGTTTGTAAATACTATTTGTATGTATTAAATTTTTGACAAATTAAATGTGTTACTGATAGTGCTGCCAAGAAAGGAATTTGTTTAAAACATTTTAATAACCTATTCGCCGGAGCGTCTTTCGGTTAGAAGGGACCACAAGGCTCTCAAACATTTGTGGCCTCTAAATATTGTATGAAAAATGTATTATGTCCTTTTGTCACAATTTATTCCGGAAAGTTAATATAAAATTAAAATGGGTGTTAATACTTCGTTTTGCGGTAACCAAACGAAATATAAAAAGATTATTATAGGGATGGGATTAAAATCAATAAAAACTTATCTAATTTAAATTTTGTTGTCCATTTTGAAGGAGACTGAATTCGCTAATCTCTGTATTTTGTTCAATAATTTAATTAAGAAACTAATCATTTTTACAACGCACAATATCTCATTAAAAAAATAATGATGAACATTCTGATAACGAGGTAACAGCGACAGTATTTACATTGGTGAAAAAGAGATGGTGAATGCGAATTGAAAAATGTAATGAACGTCAGGGATGGAAGTATACTTAAAGACACATTATTTCTAGGTTTTACGTGCGGAAAATTCCACTCATCGAAATTTACATTCAAACACTCACAGTTTAGACGTGGAATATTGCATTATGACACGTGTTCAATAAGTAGTTAGATAAGTACGTTTTCTATGCTACCGACCTTTCATATCTCCCATGTCCGTTCAATTTTTTACTATGAATACTAGGACTTATGCGAGGCTTCATATGCCTCAACATTGTCTCCAAACTTTTATTTACTCAATGCTCATACACGTAAGATTCTTCAGTGTGTACAAAGAAGATAAATAGGTATGGCGATACTTAGAACAATGAGGCACTGTCAGTGAGTGCCAGTTTAGTCTTAAATTGTCTCCGGTTTGAAAAATTACATAAGCCTAATGTTAAAAATCACAAATATATCATCATTAATTAATTTTTAAATGTTTAAAAGATTATATTTTTACTAAGCGAGTAATTGGGTCTCCCTGTGCTAAAAGAACCGAAGCAAATATAAGGAAATAAAACATATTTCTCTATGACCATTTAATATTATACGTAATCACTGCAGTTTCATGTACATAATCTACATATTGTTTTATCCATATTTCTCATTACATTTCGCATTGTTCATTCAACAGAAAAGAAATCTGGAAATCAGCGACACTGAAAATGAAATACGTACACCATCTGAAATTTGGATGTGGCAAATTTGACAACTCTACAATTATTGCCAAAAGAATCGAGGAAGTATTTTGAACAATCATATACGTCATTGATGGAGTGGAGAATAACTAATATGTTAAATTATTTTAATGAGAGCGCTTTCTTAGCTTATTTTACAAAACTTTATCAACCGCATAAAATGTCTAGTTTACAAAAGCTTTCCTCTACGTTAAGAAGCATAATATACATACACAATGAAATAAAATTAGAAGCGTTACGCTCAATTGCAAAACATCAGTAGATATTGAAACTTTATCTTGGATATTTCACGATAGTAGAGAAAGTATAGTCTTCTACTCGCGCATAATGACTATTATCAAGTTGAGGAAATTACGACATTCACCCCTACGTCACTCGTGTCATTAACATCAACTCCTGAATAAAAGCCATCTTATTCGCTCGTTCGACAGATATCATCCAGTGGTGGACGAACACCGCCACTTCCCGTGATAAAACATTCACTACATTAACGGGACGAATGACCACAGCAGTTGACGTGTCCGGGCACATCGATTCAACGCACAATTTCTCAATGATCATTCATATCATTACACAATAATTACAATTTGATCAAAATCATTCGCCCACTATGACAGAGGGCTATGAACCAGCATGGTAGTATAGATTGCATTGCTTCGTAGGAAAGGCGTTGTAAGGGGTTTGTGCTTTGCAGATCAAGGTGCCCACCGCCTAAGCGGCCGCTGTGTTGCAGGCGGGGGAGCAGGATGCCGACTACGCGACGGACCAAGACGTCGAGCAGGACTGGCCGCGCCGCCGCCACCACTCGCACCACTCGCACCACTGACGCACCACGCGCCATGCCACTTGTATGTAGAGGGACGTTTCTTCCAATAAAGTATTGTTTGTGAGCAAATCACTCCGGCTTGTGTTTTGTTTCTCTGCTCACGGGGTTTTGGAATTCCTCACAGGGCGGTGCAATTCGCCATCCACAAGAGATTGCAGATTGCTGTAGACTGAAACGAACTAGTCAAAAACTCTCACTGAATACGCGAAAATGCTTATCAAGGAGTAGAATAACATTTTTACTTTTCGAAAATATTGACGTGATATTCTACATTTGGAAGATGAGATGTGAATATTCTTCTTCTGATAGAACGACTCTTAAATCCTCAGGTTACATTTGCACCAAGAATTTGTAAACTAAGACAATTAAAAATATTGTTGGATACATTAGCTTGGAAATATTAGCATCTGTACATCTTTTGAATAATTGACAAACAGAATTGTGATAAAATATAGGTAATAATGAGTGAATTTTCAAATAGATGAACAACCATTGATAGAGATTTCATGTATTTTCTAAAATTCTGACGATTTTAAAACATCATATATACTGTATTAATTTCTTCCCAAGTGATTTCTACGATATTTGATTAGGGAATCAATGGAAATAACCAACATGTTATTTTATTCATTCTGATGTCACTAAAAGTACACGAGTAATTCTTCACGATCTTTTGTTTTACAATGGGCAAACATAGGACGTTATCACGTTTGAGATGTAATTTTATTTGTTCTAAAGTTGCACAATGGAAGCATCTGTAGAGGAACTGAAAGTGACATCATCAAAGAGATACGCAAGATATCTGCAAGTCACACAAAAGTCTGACGCGATCACAATTGGAAATGTTTTTTTCTTTAAGAATATGTGCGTCTCCCTTTCAAAGTCTAGCTGCATTCACCAAAGGATTGGCTCTGTTAATTGCGATTCAAAGCTGCCTATTTGAATCAGCGGTCTAAGACGTATTTTTGAGATTTTTTTTGGAAGACAAAGGTAAACTCCTACATTTCCCACCAGTGTATAAATGCACAATCATTAATACACGATTAATTGCCTTGAATTCAATTGTAGTTTACCTTCTGTAAGTGTAAGTTCAAGAACACGAAATCCACTACTGTATAATTAACTGATCTGTGATCCACATAACTGATCTGAAGGTAGAGAAACAAACTCTTCTAATCCCTGTCATCTGGTGAACCAAGAAAACAAGGTTTATATACTTACACTTACACTCTGTCATATTTTGCAACGGGTTGTCATGCTTTTCGTTTATCGCCATGACATACAGTGACCCACTGTGATGATTTGGACCAACTGTGCGGGGTTCAAGGTCAGTGGGTGTAATCCCATTAGTCTCACAGGAATGTTCACTTTGCGATAGTGAAGAGAACATACCTTTGATACTACTAAGTAAATGATCTAGACAACTTTCCATAATTATAGTCGTTACTCAACACATAATTGTACTGTCATCACATCGCTTCCCAAAGGACAATGAACTCGAGTCTCAAGAAATGCCGGAAGCTTGCTTCGCGGAAAGCGTCAAACAACGTCCGAAGGGCGGGCGTGGGGCCCCGGTTGGGCGAAGTCCAAGGGCCGAAGCGGCGCCGCTGGGCGTGGGCGTGGCGGGCCCGCGGGGGAATCCTGCATCAAGTGCATTGCTGTGCGAGCGCGAGAGAGGCAGTGCCTTGCTGCGGGACCTCCCCGCGGCGCCCGGAGCTCCGCAAACAGCCGCCGCCGCCGCCGAGATATACGGCGCGGGGGGATCGAGCCCCCGCCGCGACGCCAGTGGCGCCATGGCGGCCGAGCAGCCCAACGCCTGCGGTGGGCCCCGGCGTTCGGCGCGCCCTGGGACCCGGGCTCGGCCCCGGGCTCGGCCTGGGCCTCTCGGCCAAGGGCTCCGGCGAGGAGACGGACATCGAAGAGGCGCTGGCCCTAACAGGTGAGGCTGAAGGTGCCCGAGATCGACGTTCACTAACACTCTTGCCGTTCTAAGGTATTGAGGCCAAGAAGACCCGCGAAGATATCGTGCAGTGAATATTTAATAATCTTTATATTTCGGTTACTGCGAATTTGTATTTTTCTTGAACGTTAAACTTTCTTGAACGAAATGTTTCTTCAACGAATTTTTCTTGACGTTCACTCAACACTACGAGTCTTACTGTTGCTAAGGTATTGTAGGCCAAGAAGATCTGGGAAGATACGTTCAGTGAATATTTAATAATCTTTATAATTTTGGTTACTGCGAATTTTGTGTTTTTCTTGAATTCTTAAATGTATCAAGTATTATTTCAATAGACCTTGAAAAAGACAAGTGACATGCTGCTGTTTGGAAAACAGAACAGATGCGCTTCTTATCATGATCTTAAGAGCATCAAAAGTTTTAATATATTCTGAGTTCGTAACGGAATATTCTTGTTTGCTACGACCTATGCACACATACAGTGAAGATACAATTTCTACATTTAAAATTTTTATGTTGCGCCGCTTCCTTTTAATATCTTTTATTGATTTAGACAGGCGAAATCTTCATCTCATGGCGCTACAATCCTAGGGGGTCTTGCCCTGCCTAAAAATCTGCCGCCACTCCTTTAGACATGCAAATTAGTTAGAAATATATTTGAGTTTGAGAGAAACTGATTGAAAATAAATATTTCCTCCTCATTTTTGTTTCATTTCATTTAGTAATTCACAGGGACATGTTCACCTGCGTCAAGTCCATGTCATGGGTTGTGAGTTGTTACACGACATCAATATCATGCGATCCTCTTCCAAAGAGGTATTGAAAGGACCTCTATGCGTGTGTTACAATCATTCCTCTCGACGTAATTATTTCTTCTACAGTTTGGCAATAGTGTGATCACCTTTTCACTGGGATGTAAGCAATAACAAACACAATACAACAAAAACAAACACAAAGGAACGCAAACGAATAAATTGTGCATCGATTCTCACACTCAAGGTGCCGAAAACAGGTACAAGATCTGCGGGTGAGACGCGAGGTAAAGACCCAGGTTTGAGAAAATGAAAGAACAACAACAAGAAAAATAGCACCTCGTCTTGGTGGTAACAGGTAAGAAGAGATAGGGGGTCTTATTTATAGAAAGAACTGAATGACATGAATAGTACAAATGAAAATGTTCGTTATCAATTTCAGTTAAGAATTTGCATTGGCTCACCTGGACGGTGGGACAATAAACCAAATAACAAACTAAAAAACACCAAAATTACAAAGCAATAGTATCTAAAACGTACTGAAATTCTTTCATTTAATTTAATTTCATTTATTTTACGTCAAAAAAAAGTTGAAAGTGCATTGACGTGCTATGGGGAGAAGTGAATTCTGTGCACATTTTCAAAATTCTGTGATCCCTACTCTAAGTCATATACTACATGAATTTTGAAAAAAAACTCTCATGTAATAAAATCTATTTTCAAGTATAAAAAGGCAATAAATTTTGGGCTCTTATCCATGATGTCCTTCGTCAAGGAATAATACTTCCTGCCGCAAGAACATGGAAACGATAATTTGAATAACTATATTTCCCAATGAATTCTAGAAGACGTGCACAGAAAATGAAGTTACTTTTATGCCCAGAAGCAAAACAAGGGACCATCTCAGCTTTTGCTCAATGGATCAGGGAAACTGGACGAAAAACCTGATCGAGATGGGGGTCATTGACCCGGAAGCTGTAGTACAATAGTTGTTACAGTTTGTTTATTCACATTTATACAGTCTAAATGGTAAATAATGCATTATGTATCATTGTTAAAATTAATGTTACTTTTCTTGTGATACTCAGTATAGTCTCTAATTGTATAGAAACAGTTATGCAGCAGAAACGATTTCACTTTGGATTTAAACTTTTCTATTGCATTTAATCGTTTAATGTCATCTGGCAAAGTGTTGTAAAATAATGTACATGTATTGTATGTGCATTTTTTGTAATGAGCTGTTGATACTGTCACCTGATGAATATGATTTCTACGTCGAGTGTTATAGTAATAGATATCGGCATTTTCTGAAAATATATTCCCGCCCTTAAGCAAGTATTTTTACAAAAACCGCTGATTCGTAAATGAACAGACAAGGTAATGGTAAAATTCCTAGATTATGAAGAGAGCTTACAAGAATCACGTTCTTGAAAACAACAAACTCTACATAATCCACGGTAAAAGTGAGAGTGCACGCCACTGGGAACCTCACCCCTGTGGAGACTTTGAGTAACTGGAAGTGTCCGTCCGTCCGTCACTCGCGGCTAGGCCACTTTCCGTGCAACAATCGTTGCATGCGGTGGCATTCGACGCATCTTGATCTCCTGGTGGGGAACTGATAATTTGTAATTGAATCCGGCATTAAAATTGTAATAAATTTCCTAAAACGTGTTTTTGCGTGTTTTAGTGCTTCGATCGTATGGTGTAGATTAGGAATTAAACGTCACCTAGATAGATCTATCTAGGTGGCGATGATTAAACCCCAGTAACCAAGGGTAATTTTCAGTTCACGACACCGTAATTGTTTTCCACAAGTATGGCAACTCTGATTGTTGCCATCTGACGCATGCAAGACTGAATTGCGCCGTAGAACTGTCAATTGTGATGCTCCTTTGAAGTTATTCAAAAGAATAATTATAATATTTTATAATATAATATTTATAATATTCAAAAGAATATTTCATCTATATTACTGTATTTTTAGTAATAAATTTGCAAGAAACCATACGTACAGTATTACCTTGTAACTTATTAAAACTGAAGAACTTCAAGTGAATACGGAGAAAACCAGAACCGTGAGTTAAGCTAGAGAATGAAAGCACATCAGTTTTCAAATTTTCACATACTGATATTCAAATGAAAAGCCAGGTATCTCCCACCAGCGGGGGATTGCCCTAGCCGGGATAAGACCTAAGTCCCCGACAGGTTTCCCGGTATGTGTGGTAGTGTAGGGCATGTTAGTGTACGTGTGTGTGGGGGGGAGAGGATAAGACAAGGAAGAGGAAGGAAAGATCGCGCGCTCTCCATGACCCATTTGTTAGGGTACTGCCCCGGCATTCGCCTGGTATTGATCGAAAAAAAACTCGGAAAACTAACGATCAGAGCAGCCGACCGCTAGAATTCTCCTCCAGCCAGCGACTGAATTCGACCTAGCTGAAAAGCTAGTGTCGAAAATCCTGCCGCCATCGGGACTCGAACCTAGGACCTCTCGGTCAGAGGCATAGCAGTGACATCAGTTGATACACTGAGCCACCGCTGTTCTATCAATAGACATTTATTTAAAAATATATTAAAAAGTATGCACTATAAATTATTTAAATGTATAATTAAAAACAAGGTCTGAAGATGGTTATAAGGTGTAGCCGAAACGTCATGTAATCCAAAAATACTAAATTTAATCAATATACACTATGATAAATTACTCTTAATTGTCAAAAATAAAAAGTGGAACTGGTTGTGTTAATAATAAATTATAGATATTCATTGAAGAAGGAAGAAAATAAATTTGTTCCTTTAATTGTGAAAGTACTTTAGATGGACTGCCAATTTGCTCCTACGATTTTACTGCGTTTTTTCAAAACAGCAGCTGTTTGAGCGTGCGCCATATTCCCTTCCTTTTTGTTTGGATAATGGTGTGTTGCTCCTTTCCTTATTCTCCTACCCACGTTGCGGGCATACCCTTTTGGAAAACGAATAACCACGACCACTCATTCCGATGAAAACCAGGAGACGCAGGTTTTGTTTAAATTTGTCTGTTGGTCTTGCCAAAAGTGACTATGATGTTAATACTAATGCTATGGATATATTCTAATATTACTTGCATTGCAGATATTATTTTTGGTAATAATGAAGCGTGTATATTTGTATCCTAATAATGTTATTACGACGCTCATCTCAGTTCCGTAAAGATTGATTTTACAATCAATGTGGATAATATTAGTTTATACATCTTAATAAGGTTCAATGTGGTACGTTGTCATGACAACAAGGTATGAATCTACTATGCACCATATCGCCAAACGTAAATAATCGGTGGTGAAAATAATAACTCAATAAAAATGCAACTAAAAAGACTTTTGTAGATTGTTGTGCTTATGAGAGAAACTTACACAAAGACACATTTGTAAAAACTGAAAAGACAAAAAAATAAAAACTCTCGCAGCTTCAGAGGATATATTGAAGACCAGGAATCTTTTCCATTTTCTTTCATCGATCCCCTTACGTTTTTCTGTATTATACGGCATCCATACTCACAACACATGAATGGTGATTAAATATAAATGGCTGAAAAGATAACAATATTATACTTTCTTTTCTGAATTATGTGCTGCAATTCGTACTGTAACAGATAAATTTATTCATTTTCAAAAGTTAAGAGTGACTACTGTTCATGGCTATCGAAATAAACGCAGATATGCACCAGAGACTCTTCATTTGAATTGGTTGAATTGGACTTTTGCAAGTTAAAACTGAGATTTTAGTATGGTAAAAATTACAATATTTCAATATTACGTAACTATTTTCAATAACGCGAGAAAGTATGTGCACCTCTAGTATGAATTTTTCCAGAGTTCCTGGGTATCTAACTAAATCATAGACACCTCTCACATGCACGGAGGATGGGTTGTTTTCTTCCAATATCCGCACGCATCGGAATTTAGTAACGTAGATGGATATTGAAAAAAGTAACGAAATAAAGCATATCTTCCCTCCTCAAAACAAAATACTGGACATACAAACACCTTGAGTAATTGAAAAGTCATTCATGACGAGAAAGGATCGAGAAAACCGCAATGCTGACAACCGAGAGAAGCGAAGTTACTATTTTTGCAAAAGGTGGAATTTCTAGAACGCAACTATTATTTTCATCGCAACTAAATTTTTTATTTCTACCTGTTCAATTTTTACATTTTCAGGTTTTGAATGACAGTTATATTCATAATTTTTTGGCAAGATGCCACATTTACATACTAGGATGAATTTTTTACCTATAGTTGAAAATTTTTTTTTTATTTTTATTTTTAAAGAATATATTTCGGAATACGTGATTTAATGCGAGAAGAATTATAATTTTCACCTAGTTCGTAGTATTGAGAAGCGGGGAGAGAAGGTAAAGTTTAAAAAAAATTATCAGTTTGAACATTGATATAGTTTTTAATTTTGTCTATTTGTAGTAAGGGTGTATTTGTTTGTTGGAATAAACCATTCACTTTTAGTAATTTTGTAAAAATTTGTTTTGTATTGTTTGTATTTATTTATGTGTTGTAGAAGCATTGCGCAAATGGGCCATGAATATGTTGGGGATGGACGAATTATTGATTTATATAACAACAAGTCGCAGTCAACGTGAAATTTTCAGTGATGATTTAATTAAGGATATAATCTAGAAATTTTGTGATAAGTCGCATTGGATATGTTTTAAATAAGGTGTTTCCATGTCAATCGTTTATCTATATTATGACCTAACGGTCATTTGGCCGTCAAACGGAAAAGGAACGGAGATTGCCAATTCAAATCTGGCGCGTATAAGAGACCGCAAATCGATCTTTTAGGGAAATGATTCCGGGAACGAATCACGGCCGGTGGGAAGAGGCAGGTGGTTCGAGGGAAGCAAGAAGAGACATGACGAATGGCGCGCACGGGATGTGGCGGTGTGAGGCGAGGAGTGAAATAGGCAACATCGAGGGTGAAGGTGCGTGGAAGGGTTGATATGTGATTAGACGAGCACTCGGAGCATTGGACAAAGCATAAACTAAAGGAGTTGTGTTCGAGCGTCAATGCAGAACTATTAAGTGAAGTGAAAGCATGTGGTTCAGTAATATGTACGGGCCATGAGAGAATGAAATAGAGTAATGTTGAGGACAAAAGACGTGTATAAGTGTTCTCATGTGATTAGACGAGCACTCGGAGCATTGGATAAAAGCATAAAACTAAAAGGTATTGTGTTCCGAGTGGGACGAGTGGCTACCACGGCTCGGTGACGTCAAGGACATTAGGAGAGGCGGCTCTATTCCTACGACAGGAATGCGGGATCCTCAGATAAGTAACGAAGTTCGTAATATTCGTGAAAGTCGGGTTGAATTATTGCAATCATACGCTTCAGAGTGTATGATCTGAGGAGAGGACATGACGATGAACAATCAAAAATATTCAAAGAGGGAGGGATAGATTGTAACTGGTTAATGTTAGGTAATAATCACACTGAATGTAAAACTGAAGGATATAGAATATTGGTATTTCATTATTGTATAAGAGTGTGGGAACTCCCGGATGATTTGGTATATTCCAAACAGTATTGATCAGTAATGATGTTAATCACGTTAATAGCATGCGATTATGTAATGAAGATTTGTCTAGTTGTTAAACATTCTCGATTTTTTTTGTGAATAAATGAACAATTGTAATGTGTAACTTGGTGCATAGTGGATTGAATGAGAAAAGTAACAAGCCCAAACCCAACATCCTCCTAGTAAAGGCGCTCCCCCCTAGAACGATCCCTTGTCCTTAATCATTTTGATGACAGTATATCTTGCATTCAAAATTCTAATATGTCGTAAGTACTTGCTTGGTCAACTTGAATCCCTAATTCGGGAAACTGAGGTAAGTACGGTTACAATATATATATATATATATATATATATATATATATATATATATTTAAAAGCAAAGGAGTCAGAGTGGATCCTTCAGGTATACCTGATACTATCGGTCCTTATGAAGAAAGAGAGAATAGATTTTAACAGTAAAAAGACGCAGTAAAAAGTTTTTTAATATGTTGAATAGGGGTGCCAATATTTTGTAACTTGTTATCTTTAAGACTTCGTGGGGGGACCTAAATTTAATTTTTGAAGTAATTGTGAAGTTAGGTGAGGATAAATGACTTTCGATCTTATCATTAAAACATTGATTAATTATTGGATTATTAATATTACTCAATATTCAGTTCTTCTAAGTAAGCGTATGTATGACCCATTAATAGAACATCTTTCTCCATACTCAGTTCCGTCCATTTCTTTCTTTGCAATTCATTACTACTAGGTCCGATGTGATCGGCAGTGAGACATCATACATATTCCTTCAGTTTATGTTCAGTACTTCAGAAGGCTAAAAATTACACAGCTGCCGGAGGGAGAAGGGGAAATTTGCTAATATTTATATCCGCACAACAATTCTTACTAACTTTGAACCACTTTAATTTATCCATCATCTTCGTCTTTGATACGGACAAAAAAAGTCCATAAAAATTAATGCTCAGATAGTTTATTTCTTGTAAGTCTATACTTTTGAGAGAAAAGCAATAGAAAGATATTATTTACTTCTACAGCTCCACTACTACATATATAGACAAGTTATCGTTTTCCTGGCACGTTATTACATAGACTATTCCTCAGAACTAGGACCCTACCAGTAATTAGAGACGACTTTACCATGCATATTTACCAGTTATTGATTATCACCTCCTAGGAGGTGATAAATTTTGCGCCTTGTTTTGTCAACAGATAGAGGTTATGTAATTTTGATATTATTTTTATTCCATGGTCTGGTGTGTATCTTTTATTTGAAATTGTTTAAGCGCAGAATGTTGCAGCAAAGGTTTAGTTCGACGTCGAATGACAAAATAGAGGAAATTATTTGTAAATCCAAACCAAATAACACACTCAACAACAGGAAATATATTTGGAATCAGTTTGAGAAATTTGTGAGGAAAGGAAATATAAATTAACCGCGAGTAATACAAATTAGGAAATATCAAATATCTTAAAAGATTGGAGCATGAATATGAGAAGAGTGGTGAAGAATATAAAGAATATTCCGTGAAAACGATATGGAACGTGACTGCGAAAATGATACAAGAAAAAATTTTTCAAGAATTCAATAGAAATATTAACCCCTTTACAGATATGGAATTTCAAGTCGCTAGAGAGGCTAGAAATGCAAAGAGAAAGTTACTACAAAACATTCCGGAGAAACGAAAGGTTAGTGCAGTAGCTCTTAAATCTCAAGAGTACCAATTATTGATTGATACGTGTGAAGAAAATACGCCAGAAGGGTTGCACTAGAATTAGCGTGGCGTGGTGAAGAAGCGGCAAAATGTTTAGCCTATTATTTCCAAACGGAAATAGGTCCTGATGGTAAAGAAACCGGTAGAATAGCCTATAATCCCGTATTTTCAAAGACTTGTCAAGGAGGCAATGGAAAGCTTACAGAGACAAAATGCTTGACATCAAATGAAGAGTCGCCTTCTAGATGTCCGGTAAGATTATACAAACTTTTGGCCGAAAAACACGCAGGTAACATTAAAACTGATCGATTTTTTGTCACACCTAACCCTTCCTACCACAAGTCAGGTATTTGGTACAAGAACTGCCCTTGGGGAAAATCAGTTGTCTACATGGACGAAAACGTACGAGCTAAAGTTGATTTGACACACAAAAAAGCAGAAAATAACTAACATTCTTGTCGTTAAACTGCAGTTTCTGAAATGCTCCAAGTTGGCATACAAGAGCAAGAAATAATAAAAATTCAGGACACTCCAACACATCGTCATCAAGACTTGTATCTCCAAATGAATGAGGAACGCCATTCTTCAATTATTAATAAATTAAGACATAGTAGCGCTTTAAATTCAATATCTTCCTTAAAAATAAGCGAACAAAACACGTTTCCTTCGAATTTAAACTTTAAAGATTGTGTATTCAATAACTGTTTTCAAGTAATTTCGCTCTTAGTTTGTCTTATGTTTATTTTGTTGTTTATAATTGCCCTTATGTATTTATTTCTGTTCGATGTGAAAATATTTTAATAAAACAATGTTAATGATTAATAAGTACATTATATTTATGAAATTTCATTCGTGAAATAGTCTTAGTAAATTTCACTCGTGGTTTGGAAATTGTCGATAAATTATCGGAAAATGTCGATTTATCGACAATTTCCAAACCACTCGTGGAATTACCTTTGATAATGTAACCGGTTTGGAAGTACTGGCGTGCTTTGTAAGCAGTGACGTCACAAGAGAGTGGAATGCCTTTGGTATTTAAAACAATAACTTTTTCACACTCATCTGTTTAGCAACTATTCGCACCGTTGGTGGCGTGCATATTGAATACAAAAGCCATTATACAATGTCAAATTTGGCGTTCAAATCACCCTATCATATTTATCAATTACTCTTTACTTCCATATTAATCTATGAACACTGTAACTAATAAAAGAAGGCCTATCGGAAATGCTTGATAGTCTTACTTCGAGTTTTTGAAGAATATGAATGAAGTTATAGATACACCATCTCAGCTTTAAGAAATGTTCAGTGACGATCACATATTTTTCCAAATTCTTGATATTTTCAAATACAAGCCATTTTATTTCATGTTTTCCAAAACGATATTTAGAGTACATTTATATCTCTTATTTTTACAAAACTTCGAATTAAAATTTGTTTATGTTAACAAAAATTTTCGCTTACTTCGCTGCATGGGGGGGGGGTGTCTTCATTCCAAATGTCTTATATAACGAGGGTTACCATACGTAATCTTAAGAGTACAACTATTCTTTTAGATAGTATCGCCTTTTGTACTTTCTATTTTATTACTTTCTCGTATATGCACGTATATACAGAGTAAATATACATAATACAGAAAAAGTTAAAATGCTGCGGAAAATCGATTTCAACGGATATATACGTTTTGGGGTCCGCTGATACAAAAAAAGTGTTGTTTTTCCATGTTCGTCCATCCGTCTCTACGTCAGTGAACACCACTAGTGCCTAAACCAGGGCTGTCAAACTGGCGAGTCGCATGCGGCCCGTCTAACTGGCGGGTTGCATGGCCGTTTACTGTGGCCCGCGAAAGGTTATTGGTGAAAAGTAAAAGTCTTTTATTCGTGTTGGGTTAATACATTGTGAGCCTAGTTAATACATTCTAGTGCAGGCACCCTGTTGAGGTCAACACCTGCCTTCAATGGAAAATAGTTTAAGTTTAGATTTATGGAATATTCTTTTCTAGTAAATTCCGAAATTCAAAATCATTCCAACGTGTTTCACTGTTTTATGCATGGTTCTGCATGATATGACGCATGGGTTCATCCCCTCCCGTTTCAGAGCAGCCGAGCAAACTGTCGAGGTCAACAATACAGTGAAGTCAGGTGTACATCGCCCTAGTAATGAAAATATGGCCCGCAACCACATGAATGTTCAGTTGTGGCCCTTGTGGACTTGCACTTAGACACCCCTGGCCGAAACCATACGTAGGATTTTTTTCAAAATGCATATACCATGGTCCATCAGGCTCAGGTCAAAGCTTTGAGATTTTGAAAATCATTCTTTAAATTTTGGGGTAACTTTACGCGAAGCGCCACGGACATTTCCAAAATCTAATCAAAAACAGCTCCAAATGTTTCTTTAAATTTCTTGGAAGAATAAAGTAAAATACACTAACAAACATGGCCTAGGTCCCATTTTCACAATTAACTCTAAATTTCCGAAAATTGCAAAAGTTAGAATTTTTAGTTAGTCAGGCGGCTTTCTACACCTTCAAAATCTTTAGATTAAGATTTTTCTTTAAATGAAATTTGTTGCCCACATTTGGTCATGTGCTTTTTTAAAACTTTTAGTAGTTTTCGCACAATATTGCGTGTAATATGTGCAATTTTAAACTGGTGGTGCTAAAACAGCACAGCTGACACGCCTTTAGTAATAGTTATGCAATATTATTTATACTGCAATTTCTCTCGAAATTATCACATTTTTTTTAAAAATTTAAAAACAATATTTTCAAGCAATTATTATTAATTTATTAATTATAACTGCTTTTCATACAACTACATATCCCAACAATGAATTCCCAAATTTTTTTTTTTTTTTTTTTTTAGGCCCCAGCTCCCGTATGATACAGTTTAAAAGACGTAATTCCCAGAAATTTGAGAAGCCACATCGGGTGCATGATAATCAAGGAGGGTCGAAGAACTGTCGCGGTAGTTTTCGTTTTAGTCTATTGTGGTGAGGATTTTGTTTTCCGATTTTGAAATGTACGGCTGAGGGAATCTGGGGAATTTTAGGATAGAAGCGAGAGGATAGGAGGGAGAAATGGACGGAGATAGGAGTAATGCCGAGTTCGTTATGTAGCTGGGAGTTAGGTACAAACCATGGAGCTTTAGTGATGGATCGGAGGAATTTATTTTGGAAAATCTGCATTTTTTGGATGTTCGATTTGCTGGCTGAGGCCCAGATAGGAGAAGCGTAGGATAAAATTGGGCGGATCATTGACTGGTATAGGTGAGTAGCGACATGGAGTTGCAAGGGTGATGACTTTTTGAGAATGGGATATAATTGGTGGGTTCTACGGGTTGCCAGGGTTATTCTGTGGAGAATATTTGATTTCCATGTGAGCCGCCTATCAAAAAGTACTCCCAGATATTTAGCTGGCTTGTTGTTTGGGAGCCAAGTTATATTTTCTCCTTGATAGTTGAGAGGGGGAGGATTATTTGGTCTACGGAGCGTGAAGATTTTTGCTTGGCTTTTCGTAGGGTTTATCCGGATATGCCATTTCTTGGCCCAGTCGGAGAGCTTAAAAAGGTGGTGTTGCAGGTCTTCTTGTGCGGTATCAATATCACGGTTTGAGGAATATATTGCTGTGTCATCAGCAAACAGAGCAATGGAGGTATGAGGGGTGGATGGTATATCAGCTGTATAAAGATTAAATAGTGTGGGAGAGAGAACAGATCCTTGGGGTACTCCTGCTTTTATGGGAAAAGATAGTGAAAGGGCTCCGGAAGGCGGACAGAAAAGTGCGATCGACAAGGAAGCTATTGATGATGTGAATAAGATAGTCGGGGGTTCCGATGTGAATAAGTTTATATAACAGTCCTGGATGCCAGATGGTGTCAAAGCTTTAGCTATGTCGAGGAAGATTGCGACTGTGTGTTTCTTATCATGGAAGCCTTCGATTATATCCTCGGTTAGTCTTAGTATTTGGTGATTTGTGGAAAGTAGTGGTTGAAAACCGAATTGGTGAGGAGGTATGGCTTGTACTGAACTGAGATGGGAGATTAATCTGCCGAGGATACATTTTTCAAACAGTTTTCCTAAGGAGGGCAGAAGACTAATTGGGCGGTAGCTTGACGGGTCGTTTTTGGTTTGTCTGGTTTCAGAATGGGAATGATGTGGGCGTGTTTCCATTTGCGAGGAAGTATGACAGACGAAGAGAGCATTAAATATTGCTGTTATATGTAAAATGGCTGTGAATGGAATGCGTTTAAGTACGTACGTTGGAATTAAGTCGTGACTACTGGAAACTTTTGGAGTAGCGACAGATAAAAGGTTCACAATTTCGGTGGGAGATATGAATTTTGGACATCTTGGGACTGTTGTTCTAGTTCGTCGTATTTCTTCGAGGAGTAACTGATCATGAAGGGATTTTCTGTAGGATGGGGTGTAAAGGTTGTGGCAAAGTATTCACCTAGTACATTGCTTTTATCTGCTGGAGTAGTTGCTACGGATGCCGCGTTGTTAGGAGGGTATATTAGTTGGCTTGTGCAGAGGCGGCAGTGATATTCCACAGTGTATGATCGTTGGGTTGGCGGTTTGAGTTTGGAAGTGGAGATATTGGGCGTTAGATATTGCCAAAGATGTCTTACTATTTTAGTGAGTAGGTTTAGGTACGATTTTAAGAAGGGGAACGATGTTTTGCCAGTGATTACGTATGTATCTTTTGTGATATAATAGTCTCTGTAAGATGGGTGAAATAGGAGGTAGTGGGTTGCGTTGACGTATTGGGGGAGCTGTTAGATCTAAACTATCGAGGATGGTGTGGGTGAGCGAGTCAATGGCTCTATCAATTTCTTGAGAGCTTTTCAGTGACGGAAGTGGTGGCAGAATGCGAGAAATCAGGATCTGAAAGTGAGGCCAGTTGACTTTTTGTAGGCAGTAGGGCTGATCTGGGCGATTTTCTTTTAATGAAGTATTTAAGCAGAAAAGAAGAGGTCGATGGTCTGAAGGGAGAGCGATGTGTGGCTCCACAATAATATTGTAGCTAATGTTGCTTGAGATACCGAAATCGAGGATGTCTGCTGGTATTGAAGATTGGTAGGGATAATAGCTGGGAGAATCAGGAGCATGTACTGTTAGATTTAATCTTTCAATATCTGCAAGAAGAAGGATGCCGGCAGGAGAATTGAGTCTGCTACCCCATACTGTATTCTTGGCGTTCCAGTCTCCAACAACAATTGTTGGTTGATTTGATAAAAATAGTGAATCGATGTCGCCTGTTTTATAAGGAATATTGGGAGGCTTATACACTGAGGTCACAATAAGGTGGTATTGCCCGGTTTGCTGTACTGCAACGCTTATATTTTCAAACGTGGGGTTTGCATATTCAGGGAGATGATGATGGGAGATATTATTTTTCGCAAAAATGGCTACACCACCACTGCTATGATTTCGTGGACGATCATATCGATACATCGTATATCCAGGAATGAAAATTTTGATAGAGGGCTTCAGGTGGGTTTCTTGGATGCAAGCTATATCGATATTATTGCTATGGAGAAAATGTGCGAGTATATGAATATTGGTTCGTAGACCATTTGCATTCCACGATATTAGGCGGATTGGATGACGGGGTTATTTGATTTAACATTTTCGAAAGGAATATTTCAACTTGTTGGGAAACAATTTGTGAAATTATTTGAGAGTGAGAGTGAGTTGGGAATGTTGAAGGTTTGAGGAAATCTGAGTACAAGGGCGATTGATACGAGGACGGTGGTCTCGGTTCGGTCGGTCTGGGTATAGTGCGTCGAAAGGAGAAATGTTCCGGGGTCTTTCTCTGAGGTGTTGAGGTGGTGAGGAGGGGAAAAGGGGCGGTGAAAGGGTTTGGTGGAGTGAATGATTGTGTTGGCAGAACTGTTGAAGGCATGTTTGGAGGTTGGTTGTGCGACTGGGAGGAAGAACTTTTCTGGATAGAATATTTTGGTAAACCTGACATTCACGGCTGGAGGCCCGATGTGGCTTATCACAGTTTACACATTTGTTTCTTCATTAGCGCACTCGATAGTAGCGTGTTGACCCGCACATTTTCCACAGCGCGGTAGAAAGCCACAGTTTTTCTTAGAATGTCCGTAGTTTTGACATTGCCTACACTGAACTGGACCAGGTCTATGTCGACGCTCTTCTATTGTGATGACAGCATTAAAAAGTTCCTTTAAATTGTAGATTGCATTTCCTTCGTTTGTTTTAGCGAGAGTTACTGCACATAATGGCCATGGTTTGCGTTCTCGGTTTGTTAATCTTATAACTGTTATTACAGGTAAGTTTTTTTTTACTAATTCCTGAAGTATTTCTTCTTCTGAATAAGAAGTTGGTACGTTTCTGAGTACTACTGAGATGGTAGCTTTGGTTGGGTCTCGGTAGGTATGGTAGGATAGGCCTTTAGTTGATAGATTTTTTCGGAGCAGGGTGAAATCATCAACGGAGTTTACAACAACTTCCGTGTAGGATCCTTTAACTCTAGTGGTAAAATTAGCATGTTTTAGTAGATCTTTAATTATTTTTAGGAGTTCCGGTGAGCAGGAGGGTTGTGAATGAAAATAGGGGTATTTTTTCGATATGTGGAGGAGAAGTATTAATATATGCATCTTGAGGAGAAGGATCTTGAGGAATATTATTTGTCTGATCAAGTGGAGTGAATCTGTTGCTGGTGATAATATTATATAATGGGATAGTTCCAGGAGTAGGCACGCTGCTCGGGCACTGTTTACTGGTATTTGGATACTGCAGTCGCTGGCGCTTAACTGAAGGCGATTCTGTTGTACTTATCTGATGAGCTGGAGGCTGCCTCTCGAAGGATGATTGTTGCATGGCATCGGCTGAATACGCAGGTTGGCTCGCTGCTAACGGCTGCATGAGGTGTGGGTAGTGGAAAAGTTGAGGTGGATTTGGATAGAAATTATTCAGAGTATGTAGTGCTGAGGATACAGCTTCGGGGAGTGGCGGGAACGGATCTCTTGAATCTTCCATGGCCGGTGATGAAAAGCGTCGCAGAAAAGTCGTCGGTTTTCCTCACAACGCAGACTTGAAGTAAACACAAACAATACGTTCACAGATTTAAGAAAGAAAACAAAAAAAAAACTTAGTAAACACTGTTCGCACTATGAAAGTCACTATGAAAGGCACTTGACACTGAGCCGTAGCGCTTCGGCCCCGGCACGGGGCTTATCTCTGGTCGCCGCGATAATTAGCGAGAGAGAGAGGTGTGCACAGGTCGACGGTTAAGCTCGGAGTCTAATATTCACTATTTAACAAAATTTGTAAGAGGCTATTACAATTGATACTTTTGAGATTTGATTTGAAATTCTGCTGCCGATTCGCGGTGCGGCATGTCATTGTTGCATTCTAATCTGATATTTCCTGAAGGCTACCAACTTTATTTTATATATTTCAGTCGGGTTTTAAATAATTTCTAAAAGATGAATGTGTAAATGTATAACAAAAGGTCGAATGTAAGAAATGTGAAATAGTATACACAGTCTAACTTACGAAGATCCAACTGCCTGGAATTACGTTCATGAAGGGCAGTAAATTCGGAGCAAGCGATTGTTTATCGCCAAATTACACAAGAGATACTCATATTTTCTAGAAATTTAATATGACCTTGTTTGAAGATCTGTCTTTGGTAGCTTTGGTATCTTAACCAAAGACAGATCTTCAAACAAGTCATATTAAATTTCTTGAAAATAGAGTATCTCTTGTGTAATTTGGCGATAAACAATCGCTTGCTCCGAATTGACGAATCGCTCCGAAACCACCATATGAATCCATAGTATCACTCTCAAGTCTAGACCTATTCTGTCTAGTTTTTCAAGTAGTCTATCATGGGAGACATTATCAAAAACGTTCGTGAAGTCTATTACCAGCCGCATCGATTCAATCACCCTCATCTAGTCCATCCGCGATAACTTGGCAGAACAGCAATTGTTTGTCAGTCGCAACCTTTCTGAACCCATGTTGGCCCTCAAATAGCCAATTTTTTCTACTACAAACGTTTCTAATGTGTCCAGCGATTATGTGCTCCATCTGTTTACAGACATCTCATGTTAGTTTAACAGGTCGATAATTATTTACTTCTGATCGAGACCCACCCTTATAAATGGGAACTATAAAAGTTCTTTCCAATCGTGAGTAATACTTGATTTATTTAAGGTAATATCAAAAAGTCGTAGCAGACATGGAATCATGGCTTCGTCTCTTGCTTTTAATTAGTCTCCCGAAATGTCGTCGGGGCCCACTGATCTCGCTATTCTATTTCAAAGATCACGTGATCGAATAATCATTATTTCTCCCGACCCGTTCAAAGCAAATACGTCATTTTTGCTGCAAATATCGAACCGAAAAAGGAATTAAAAAGTTCCGCTCTGCCTTTGCTCTCTGTAATTTTGTTTTTATTTGCATCTCTTAACACAGGAATGCCCTCTTATTTTCCTTTCGTCTTTTTACGTATTTGAAAAAGTAATTTTCCCCCTGCTTAGACTCGGATAATATACATTGTAAAAAAATTCTTGTGCGTCCAGATTCTCTTGGAGAAGCACCCGAGAGAGACTTTTGAATTTTCCCCTATTTTCTGCACTTCTCCCGCGCTTTCCGTAAGCTTTTCTAACTTTTGATTTCAGTTTCCTTATCTTTTCATTATAATACTCGGGATCTGGTTTTTTAAGATATTACTGTGGTACGAAGCGTTCTCTTCCCTCAATCAAACTTTTTATAGTTTCTCCAGATTTCCCCCTACGCAGCTTCCCTTACACCAGTCCGAGTAATTTGCGCTCAGAAATTTCTGAAACCCCTTCACATGTACCTTATGATAGTGATAGACCTTTGTAGGTTTAGAATCTTCAATCAGAGAAACATTTACTGCTATTTCTATAAGAACCGCAAAATGTGTCACTAATCCCCTGTACCACTTCCCAGTTAACGGGCAAGTCCTCTGGTCGGATTAGAAAGGCGTCCAGCAGTGCCCCTTCCCAGGCCTTGTAGGCTCCCACGCAACCTGGGTGAATCCATTTTTCCAAACCAACTCATTTACACTGGCTTGCGTCCCTTCCCTATTGGTCACCTCGCCCGCCCAGTTTACATGAGGAATATTTAAGTCTCTACCAATTATGAAACGTTCATTCTTATCATTATCTATACGAGTTAGATTACTAAGTTTCTTAAGCATTTCTAAATTTTCATTTGGAGACCTGTATGCACCTATTATTTCCAATGTTCTATTAGTGCATTTGACACGTATAACATCTCGAATTCCGCGCACTTTCCAGACCTCTTCTGCATTCAACTAGATTAAACACAAATAAACGTTCCACCGCCGCGTCCATCTCTGTCTCTCCGAAAACGGCATAATCAGGGCATTATAGACATTAAAAGCTAAAATAGGCAAAAACGGCAAATGGAAAATTTACTAAAACAATTCCAAGTACAATTAAGTGATTAAAAGTCATAAAATTGTAACAATAATAAAAAGGCATTTTGACAAACTTCCGGCTCTAATTTTACATTTTAAATTGAACATTTATTTGCTTTAGTAGAGGAAATGGAAATTAATGTAGGTACATTTGGAACAATAACTGTCAACTGACTTCTCCAAAAGGCTATGATTACGTAGGCTTCCAGAAGGCTCCAAAAGGCTGTCAACTTCTCCAAAAGGCTGTCAGTGGCCAACTATCCAGTGAAGCACCGGCACTTCGTAGGAATTTGTACAACCCTTCCTCTTAAATTTGGCGCTGGCGGAGCCTGCTCGTTGCCTTGACAAGCCTGGCCTTACACCCGCAGGGTACGGCGCGTTCAACGTGGCCTTGCTGCTGACGGGCGTGCTGTCGGCGCTGAGCCACCAGGGCAACACGGCCATGCTGTCGTACCTGCTGCCGGCGGCCGAGTGCGACCTGGGCCTGACGCCCGCCTCCAAGGGCGTGCTGGTCGCCACGCCCTACGTCGGCATGCTGTGCAGCGCGCTCACCTGGGGCTTCCTCTCCGACACGGGGGGCGGCGCCGCCTGCTCATCGTGCTCTACCTCCTGGACGGCGCGGTCAACCTGCTCTCCAGCCTCACCAGGCCTTCTGGTTTCTGCTCATGATGCGCTTCATCGGTGGCTTCATGTGAGGCCCGTCTTTTATGCTATTCGCAGCTTTTGACCAATGACCAACTCTGCACAGGGTTTCTCATCTGCCATCCATAATTCATTCTGAGAGCTGCAGTACCAAATGCAGACTTCTCGAGCTTATTTGAGCTGCATTCCTTTTACTTGCAGAGAAGTTCTGTTTTCTTCTTCCAGAGAGGACGATCATGCGGAGAGAGAAACTACTCAGCTTGATGATCTTTCCCCAGAGAGGGTAGAATTTGTAAGAGACCTTGTTGGAACATCTATAAATCACTTATTTCCGTTTTCTACGGATCCAAAACATCACTTGTAAAAATCGTTTTGCGCGACATATTTTTACGAAATAATTTTCATTTCCTCGTGACTCGACATGCAAGTCTTCGCGAAGTCGAAGTCAACCTAAGTTGTCTAATAAGTCGATTAATCTATTTTCGTTTCTTTAATACAACTATTACAATTACTCATTTTCTGTTTAAAAGTTTGAAATTGTTGTAAAACACTTCCACAAAAATTGAAACTTAGTCCTTTACATATTAAAACCATTCTCAAGCAAAATTTCCTATTTCTGTTCGGTTGTCGGTGTACATTGCAAAATAAAGGCAAATACAAGAGAATCTGCTTCGGCATCATTGAAATATGTAAGACCATCAAATAGGAGCCGAAGACTGGATTGTGGTTTCGAGTCCCGCTTAATGCATGTATACTTTCACCATGTGACTGATTGATGTTTCAGGGACTAATGACCACATCAACTGATATGACCATTAGTGCCGTTTCTGAAGTGAATGTTTTATCCCAAGAGGTGGCGGTGATTCCTTTCCCCTTTGGGTGATGTGATATAGCACCGCCCTACACTTCTGCTTGCGAGGTTTTCCCTATCAAGAAAGGAAGGAAAGATATTGTAATGTCGACGTTGCAGCTTTAGTGGGTAGAGGTGTTAAAAAATGTACAGATCTCTCTGAAACAGTTCCCTGTACAAATTACTTCGATGAAGATGATGATGAGAGTCATACTTAGTTCTGGAAGCAAAAGGTAGGGGGAATCTTGAGGTTTTATGATTTTATTTTCCCTCTAAGAATTACTTGGGTGAAGGTGATGAGTGCCATACTCATATCTGGAAACAAGAAGTAGGGGGAAGCTTCAGTTTTTTGATTTTATTTTCCTGATAGATTATCGCAATGGCAACTTGCCGCATGTTTGGGAGATCCTCACAGTCTTATCAGAGATGAACGATTATGGCCGAATTGGGAAGTCGACACAAGGATTAAGGACTCACTAAGCAACAAGTGGTTGCTTAAAAACGTCACACATGTGAAACAACTCTCATGTATGAGAGAGCTGTTTTATTTTTCAGAGACATCCTTCCGTTCGCAAATGATCGAGTGGATTTTCCATTTCATCCCATTTCTTTTCGAAGTATGTGTAATATACATCTTATAAAACTCTAAATATTCTGAGAAATCATTAGCGTCGCTTAAGAATGTAATGTAATAAAGAAATAGCCGAAGGAGCAACACTTAAGGAAGCGGGCGACATGAGATTTGCGAATGAGAAAATTCTTCCCCATAAGGAGGCCAGTTTGAATACGAGGATACGATTATTCGTGGGTGGTAATATATTACACCCTAACCAGGCGACAGTCACATGGTAAGAACACGCATGAGTTGCACGGGACTCGAAGCCGCACCTTCCATTTGGCATTCATGCAGGATGCAAGGCCTTGCGCCATCGAAACCGACCAAATGCCTCTTACGGTATTACATCGTATATAACTTTATTGCGACAGTGGATGGTACCACCTATACCTTAATACATGGCCTTTGTGGCTTTGTTTCCTTGGTGAAAGCAGATTACTCTAGTGATATAGAAAGGGCCGAGCGTAGTATTTCTTTGAAACGGCCGAGCGATACGCAATCCTCCTGCTCGAGCGTCATTCCACCGTGAACGTAAAATGCGCATCAGATAATCGATGAACGTAAAAGAAATTACCACCTAAGGGAAAAAACTGCGTCTCATATTATATTATCATTTGTCTCTCACAGAGAGGTGCTTCCGCAGTCCGTTATATTTATTTGAAAGGTTTCGATTACTTGTCCATCACCCATTCATGATCAATAGGAAATTATATTTTCATGGTCTCTTCTGTAGAATCGAATTCCACTATTCCATGCAACGAGAGACAACTATATAACATCCTTCAGAATGAATCCACAATGTCTCATTTGTGCCAAAATCCTCAAAAATATGTACTTCTCTTCGCAAACAATTCAAATGTCTTAAAAGATACAATTACAATTTTAATGTTCTTCGCGAATTAGATGTCTGAGAACATTCATTTCGCTTCTGAAACGTACATTTCATTAACATACACATGATTATCTTAATAAAAAAATATACCTCTGTTTCTGTTTCGAAAGTCCAAAAATGTTAAAACGTTACCTCTGCCGTTCTCTGCTGGGACGTACGTAGTAGCGTTGTATGTCTTCTGCGCGTTCTCGCTGTGGCTCTCCCCTGACCTGGCCGCCGCCGTGGCTGCGCTATGGTTCCGCAGCATCAGCGGGCCGATGGCCATCCAGAAGACGTTCCTGTCCGAGTTCCACTCGTCTGGCCACCGGTCGCGCGTCATGATGTGGACGGGCGTGTTCGTGGCGGTGGCCAACGTGTTCTTCCCGGCCGTGGCGTGGGGCGTGCTGCCGCTGCCCGTGGAGTGGCGGCCGCTGCCGGGCTTCACCTTCAACTCGTGGCGGCTGTTCGTGGCGCTGAGCGCGCTGCCGGGGCTGGGCGCCAGCCTGGGCATCTGGCTCTTCAGCGAGAGCCCCAAGTACCTGCTGGTGTCCGGCCGCGGCGACGAGGCCCTGCGCGTGCTGCGCGTCATGTACCGCTGGAACACGGGCGCCGACCCCAACACCTTCCCGGTGAGCTTCATCCCATCATGATCGTCAACATGAGAATTTTTAGGAAGTGGGATGACACTTATTCAAAACTGCAGATGGAATACGGAATATCCTTGAAAACGTCCCTTGTTAATCTGAATACTTCTTGTTTCTAATACTTCTTTTCCGCTGTATATTAGTAACCTGCTACTCCAAGACTTTATACTAGCTTTGCAAAACTTAATAAGTCTAGGATGAAATCTATAGATCTCCAGGGCCTTCAAAACTCAATCGTGTGATTCACTCTCAAATGCTTTCTGGTAGTCAATCCAAGGAACTTTTATATCCTTTCTGTTCAACTGTTAGCAGATGGTTCGTCTCTAGAAGTCTGTACATTTTGTTACCTAAGGCTGCATTTATAATTTTGTACAGTCGACTCCGATTGAAGTGAACTTTCGGGGACTAGCATTTTTGATTCCCTGTATCCTATAATGTAAAAATTAAACAGAATCTCCCCACAATGATTGATTTTATTAATATAGAAATAAAAGAAAATGCATTAATCGCGGGAACTGAAAATGTCAATATCTTTGTCTTTAAAAAATCAATAATTTCAAATGTTTGCTTTGTAAATTTTTCATTAGAAATTCTCTAGATCCTTCTCCAGAGTTCGTGCTCCCCCCATTCTTGATTCTGTATTGCCCTCAATGTCTAAATATCGTTAAGCAGCATTGACACCCTTCAATAATCTCTTGCACTGTTGGTACACCGTCCCTCTTCGAAGTCCTATTCGCCCAATAACATACGAGATCCTTAATAACATCCCCCGCCGGCATCTCCCCGTAGGGCCTAGGAAGCGTCCTTTCGATCGCCAGTCAGCATTACTAAACCCTACGCGATTTTCACTGACTGCGGATGGAAACCTCCGCTTCCTAATGCAAAGGTCGGACCTCCACTCTAATCAGTGGGCTGGTGCGTTAGCCCAGTTTTTCTCCTGTACCCTCCATGGGCCGAAACAGGAAGACCAAATGTTCATGGTCCTTCCCTGCTATATACTTTCCGATGTGGGTGCAGCCACCCGTAACATGCAGACGCTGTTTCCAGCAGCCCGCTGCGGATCAAAAGCTACGTTTAATTCTTCGAAGTGTCTCTTCAAGAATCATGAATCCTCCTTTCTTCTTCTTCTTCTTCTTCTTCTTCTTCTTCGAAGATGGCGTTGAGGTTCTCATCTGTATTTCTTCTTCCTCTGACCCCTCTAACATATTGAGCATAGCAGGATCTCATCTGGAGTATGTCCTCTCACCCCTCACCTTTAACCTATACGTGGGTTTTCGTAACGTGGCGGATGACACTAGGTCATTTTTACACATACCCTTATAAAATGAATATTTTTAATTAATTACCGAACGTCCTTCTCAACGGGGCTCATGGCCTCAAACACGTGCTTATCACTGTTATAAAGATTCATTTTATAAGGCAGGAGGTGTAAAAATTGTTGTATCTGCAGGATTCAGGGTGAATTACACATTTAATATTTATAAGTGATTTACTGTCACCATAACAAATACACTGAAACTAAGTAACAAATAACTGTGCAATTCTCATAACGACGTTCTTGCCGTATAGTGCCTTATCACCGGCAGCGGCGATAAGAGTCTCCCGTGCGGTAGCTGGCGGCGGTGGCCGCCCGAAGTCCACTCTTATCGCGTAGCTGATAACGCCACGACGGTGACGTGTAGCAAGCGCCGGCGGCAGCAGCCTGAAGTCCCCTCTTATCGCGTAGCTGATAACGCCACGACTGGGCGTGTAGCGAGCGGCGGCGGTGGTAGCTAGGCGAGGTTATTACTGAACGAGAGCGCTCCTCTCCCGGCCTGTGACTTTATACCCCACCGCCCGGCAAAGGGGGAGGGGAGGGGCTGTGCCCCTCCATTAGCGGAGAGTAACTCCGACTCGTCTTCTGATTGGGGGGATACCACAAAAATGATCTGTCATCCGCTACGTTACGAAAACCCAAGTATATTCAGTAGAGCCTAGCTACTGGTACTACCTCATGCTCATGGTGGTACTCCAGCGCCACTACCCTCCACAAGGCCGGTGGGTGGAGTTGTCATGGAAGGTGACGGGGGCTGCGCGCAGGTGCGGCGGCTGCGCGCGAGGCGGGGGCGCCGGCGCTGACGTCGGGCTCCACCATGAAGGCTCGCCCTGCGCTGCGCCTGGGCTGGCGCCAGGTGCGCCCGCTCTTCCAGCGCCCGCACCGCCCGCGCGCGCTGCTCGTCTTCGCCATCCAGTTCTGCACGCTGCTCGGGTGAGTGCGCCAGGACGGTGCTCTGAAAGACCGCTCCTGTTAATTAAACGAAACGACCGACTTGCATTGTAACAGACCCAATCACATACCACCTCCTTCATAGCAATGATCTTCATTTACCACTTCTAAGAGACTTCTTTCAGGGAAACTTGTCAATATGCAGTTCAACGAATTTTCCGTTGTTAAAATGAAAAATAAATAATAATAATAATAATAAATTAATAATAATAATGCTTTTATTGATATGGCGAAGCTCGGACCATCAGGCCCGCTCTTCCGCCTAACCACATGTCAAGACGTATACAAAGTGCAAACATGTAATATATGCAAATGTAAAAATATATTTAATTGTAAGTAATTAGTAGAAACCAAGTATAATTTAAAAGCGACTTTTAAAAAGATAAATATTAAAATAGATACAAATGTGGAAATTTTGTTTGAATATAAATGCATAGACGGAAGTTAAAAACATTTGAATTCAAATAAAAGTGCTTTTAATAGATATATTATAACATCTTGATGAATAGCGACTGAAATTGAAGGTCAGGAGAATGCGGCACTCAGTAAACAAATAAATCGTGGCCACTCATATGGTATCTAGGACGCTCGCATCATTCGTTTAATATTTTTTAATGAGGCGGCGGATGTGAAAGTGACTTCGTATGAACCGTGTGTGATCAAACAACCCCACACACGTTCTTGTTTTACCGGGGAGCGTTAGCTCCGCGGTGGGCACCTAAGTTTCTCGCTTTTATCCTCACTGCCTGCAGGCGCACAAGTTCGCCGACATACTTGAATCTCGCTGGAACGCAGTTTGCCCTCACGGCAACCTCTCCATCCAATGCCTGGATCGGGCTGCCCTACCAGCTAAGTGCTACTAGCTATCCAGCCTGGTACTGGAGTCCGAATAACGCGCTACTCACATGCGCCGGGAACAAGTCCTTCCTCTTTGCCCAGAGTAACGACGAAGCTGAGAGCCCATTAGGGGACCACCCGAACTAAGGCCCGGGTGGCTCGGGTCCCCCTTCCCGTCTCCTCACTGCTTACAGCTTGAGGCTATTGACGTGAGTTCACTAGGACCTGGGCAACCCGAAGGGGGGTCCGTTTTCCTCTTCTGGACTTCTGTATTTGGGATCCAGAGTATCGGGCCACTGCCACGACGAAGCTGAGAGCCCATTAGGGGGCCACCCGAACTAAAGTTCGGGTGGCTCGGCGCCCTTCCCGTCTCCTCACTGCCTATACCTTGAGACTATTGACGTACCTCTAGGACCTATGTTATCTGAAGGGGCCGTTTTCCCCTTATAACTTCTTTATTTGGGATCCAGAACGTTCTTGCGAACGTCCCTTGGCCCAATCCAGCCTAAGGGTTGGCGCCATTGACCCAACTTGGGTTACCGGGCATGCCCGGTAACACGGGGTTTATATTTGGGTTTTCGAATAGTGACGCCTAAGGGTATTATCTTCAAGATGGAATATAACACGGCCTTTCGCATTTTTCTTGGTCGTGCCGCTAGAGTAGCTTGATCTGCTGCACTGTTTGATACGGTCGCGATCATGCCACTTGCGGCAGGACAGAGAAAAATGCAAAACGTCGCGCCATATTCCATCTTGAAGATAATACTCTCAGGCGCCACGTTACGAAAACCCAAGTATAGCATGTGCCTACTCATTACCTACGCAGACACGACCTCCCCTGCGGGGGATATCTTGTCCTGTCGAACTTCTATATGTGAGGCCCAGAGCATTCCGAAAAACGTCCTTCGCCCTTTGTGCAAATTCCTATTTTTTCGAAACGCTCAAACGCCATTTTCACAAAAACGGTTCGAAAGTTTTTCTTGAAACTTTTCCTAAGGATAGTATTAGTTTCCTCGGTTTAATAAGTCGGAAAGAACATTTTAGTGTATTCTTTTGTTTTTTCAAACATTAATGTATTTTTTTAATATATCTCACGCCGTTACCATGCACATTTCCAGGATTTGTAAACACTATAGCATTTGTGAGTTAATATGCGTCAAATGATTTAAATAAGTTTATCGAAAACTCAAACATTTTCTAGAAGGAGCTTCCAATTTCGCAATTACAGTAACGCTTAAACGCTATTTTCTTAAAAACGGCAACAAAATTTTTCAATAAAAATAGCCATTTAGGATGAGGTTTTACTCTTCTTTAATATTCTTTAAAGTAATATATAGGTTACACCATTAGGAAACCGAGAAGTTGTTCAGAAAAATATATTTTGGATGGCGATAAATGGCAGCTGGCAATAGGATGGGACACGAGCGTAAGCCAGTCCACACCAAGGAAATTGCAAAACTTTACTACGAGAAAGAATGTGCCATTCTGTAACACAAATACTTACTTTCCCGTATATGTTCGTATATACAGAGTAATATATGTAATACAGAGAAAGTGATGTAATGCTGTGCGAAAAATCGGCGGATTTCGGCAGAAAAAATATCATTGCCGGGCCCTGATAACAAAAAAGTGGACCAATTGCCACAAAGACCTCCAGTTGCTAAATCATGAAAGAACTAGACGTGGTACAGAATGGCACAGACTTTCTCGAAGTATAGTTTTCTAATTTTCTTGGTGTGGTCTGGCTTTGAGGTTTTGCTCCATTCTCTGGCCAGCTGCCAGCTGCCCAAAGTATATTTTTTTACATTTTCTCAATTTTTTGCTTTCCTAATAGTACAACCGAAATATTACTTCAATAATATTAAAGACGAGCGAAAGCTCGTCTTAAATAGAAATTTTCATTGACAAATTTGGTGTTTTTAAGAAAATGGCGATTAAGCATTACTGTAAATGCCAAATTTGAAGCCCTTTTTCACAATAATCTATTGAATTTCGAAAAAGGTCCTTTGAAATATTTTGAAGCACTTCCACTGACAATTCTAAAAATGCATAAAAAAAAAAAAAAAATTAAAAAAATGAATATACCAAAATTAACTTTACATATATTAAACAGCGCACATAGCAATATCTATTAGAAAATTTCAAGAAAAAAATTGGAGCCATTTTTGAGAAAATGGCGTTTGAGCGTCTCTGAAAATGCGGAATTTTGAGCTCATTTGTACGAAAACGTTGAGTTTTCGAAAATTTTATTTGACATTATTTGAGCACAAGAATAATGTGAATAAATTGCCTTTAATATAAATATTACCGACGTGAGAGAAAGTCAAAAATTCATAAAAAAAGGAAAATTTTAAAAAATTTATTTAAAAGAAAAATAGTAAATGTTCGGGGTTCATGTAAAGTACCTCCAAATTTTAAAGAATGTTTTTTAAAGTTTCAAAGCTTCAACTGAGTCAGATCGACATAGGTTTCTTTAATTTGAAAAAGATCGTACGTGTGGTTTAGGCGCTAGTAGTGTTCACTGACGGACGGACAGACAGACAGACAGACAGACAGACAGACAGACAGGCAGACAGGCAGACAGACAGACAGGCAGACAGACAGACGTTTTGCTTCCAATTGGTTTGCGGCATCAAGGGCCCACAAAACAAGGAAGTTTATAGTGATAGTGAAGAAGCTATGTTTATCGAGCGGAGAGAGTACTAAGATAGTAATCAATATCGGCATCGATTTTTATACAAATGGTAACATTGGCACTGACAAAAGTCATTCTTGGTTTCAGTGTACAATTCTATTCGAATTGTGCAAACTTCGGTGTTCCCTGTTGAAGACCTGAAGTTACTGAGTCACAGGTATATCGACTTCGCGTGCCTCCACACGTATACTAATACACAGAAAGGTTCTAATATCAACGCGGAAACATTGCATTGACGTCATTTGTAATGCTTGGAGGAAAACCGTCATTCTCAAACCTTTCTTATCGTTTCCTTCAAGTTTAGAATACTCTTTAAGGATCCTCGGGTTGGTCATATGGTAGGTTCCTGTATTAACCAGGATACGTATCAGAAATTTAGTGGTTCTACAACAGCACGTACTTTCTCGCACATAGTAACGGATGTGTGATATTATTATACCCGAATTGCTGCCCATATAAACGCATCTTTGTGGTCAGTTGTAAAACTCATTACAAATCGTAGAACTGTAGGTGCGAAAACTAATCCTTTTAAAGCTAATATACTACAATGCCAACATCGCAAGCCGAATTCGTTTACTACGCTCCGTGAAGTTAAGCGAATTCGAGACTCGCGGGTTCCTGTTTGGGTGACCGGGGAGGAACCCCGGGATCTAACGGCGTCGAGCCCCTGGCCGAAGGGATAAAAGGCACTGATTGACTGACTGCGACGTAACGAGACTTGACAAATGTAGTAATTCAGTATAGTAATTACTCAGTAACGGAGGATTACTCCAGAAGAAAGCGCTCAACGCCCAACAAAGGTTAAGAGACGCGTTGCATCAACAACACAAATTCGACAATGCGTATGGAAGCCCTAAAAAATTAGCAATTAATAACGTGAACCGGCGGTGGCGGTCGCTGATGTCTACAATCTATTGTTGCCAGCGCGTTGTTGCATTAATGGACGATTCGTTTGGCATATACGCACGGCAAATATTTGCTTATTAATTCCCTTCTAATTTTTTAATTGCAAGTATTTAATAATTGAAAATTAAAGAAGTAACTTATTATTCTAGAAAAGTAAAAACTATATCAAAACTATATAAAATATATTAAAACTACAAATACAAAATTTAAATCTACTTATATCAACGATGTTCTCGTTGACGATACCCCCTTCTTTCACAAGAAACCCTCATGTAGAAACACCACTCGACAATGAGAGATTATTCTGAGAACCTCATTCCGTATCGTGAGTTCCTATTGTTAAATTGCAACGTGATAACCATTGTGCCCTGATAGCTGAAAAGTGAATAACCGGTAATCATTATATACAATTTTGTAAAAAATTATCATACTCAATTTTTTCCAATTTTTCTTCCATATTCTTACATTTAAAGCGTATTTTTAAGAGAGAATACGTAATTAGGCTAATTTCAATTAAGGTTTGCGGTTTGGTTAAAACAAAGTGCATGAATATATTGAAGATGCAAATTGTAGAATAGAGAAAAAATAGTATAATACTACGAATAGAATTAGAATGTAGTTGACATTTGGGTGTGGAGGAGGACGGCATTGCTGCATTCCGCGCGCTCTACCAGGTACTCTCAACATTAGGCAAACAGAAGAAAGGAATATTGAGAAACTCGTAACAAGTGAATGAAAGATAATAAATCGAAATCTACCTTTTCTGATCCGTCGTCAATAATTCCCTGACTACGCTATTATATGTTGACCGGGAGGTCCTAGGTCCGAGTCCTGATGGCGGCAGGATTTTCGACACTAGCTTTTCAGCTAGGTCGAATTTAGTCGCTCTCTGGAGAAGAATTCTAGCGGCCGGCTGCTCTGATTGGTAGTTTTCCGTGGTTTCTCCGATCAACACCCGGCGAATGCCGGAGCAGTACCCTACCAAACGGGCCACGGGCCGCGCGCGATCTGTCCTTCCTCTTCCTTGTCCTATTCTCTCCCCTTACACACTCACTTACACTAACATGCACTACACTACCACATATTCCGGGAGACCGGTCGGGAGTTTAGAGCTTGTCCCGGCTGAGGCGGTTCCCCGCTGGTGGAAGAGTCCTGGATAGGGGGAAACCCCACTAGCCGACGGTAGGTCGGTGCCGGATCTCGCTATCCAGCGAGGGGAAAATCACCGTCATCTCCCGAGAAAAACATGCACTACACTAACGGGACTAATGACCGAAGCAGTTGACGCGCCCGGAAACACGAAAAAACCAATCGATCAAAAACTATTATATGACAAAGTAACAAACTTCGTAAGTACTTATTATCGATCGCACTGCCAACAAAAATGCAGGGATTTTTATTCTTCTCTCTCCCAATCTTCATCACTGTATTTACGCGCCAATTCAGAGTATCAGCTGTCCGCTGTATTACTTTTGAAAGGTGTAACAAGGGCCCATTTTTTATTAGGAATAAAGCCTACTTTCTTATTAGGAATAAAATAGTTTTGAGTGACCGTGGGCACAAGTGTCTTATCACGCACGAGTTACATCACTATTTTGCATATCTACTGTGGTACCGGTCATGTGCTATCTATTCCATGTCATATAAAGAAGTTGTTATCAAAAAGCCTTTGAGTCGGCGAAATCCTGTGTTTCTTGAAATGAACGTAAAATGTGACGTAGAAGCACATGTCTCAGAGGCATGGCGGAATTTTTCAGAACGGGGCTGAAATTCTACTCATCTAAATTTCTATTAGTGGAAATATCCAGAAACGAATTAATGGTGTGATGTCCTTTAGCCAGTTGACGACCTTGGAATGTATAGTAATGAAAACATGTTTTTTACAATAGAAACGCTGGTCTCTTACCGTCATATATTTGCCTTTAAAAAGGAAACTATTTTAAAATTATTTATACGTACACTGAAACTTGCCCATAAAGAAAGACTTGCCATAAAGACGAGACCAAACGAAATTTTCTTTAAAGACCATAACCGAATCCTTATTTGTTTCCATGTTTCCAAAATTTACGAAGCAAAGAAAATTCACGTAATCACAAAAGATTATGCTGGAATGATGCAATTAAATCAATTTTCTAGTACATACAAAATGCATAAGTATTTGAAATAATTCGCTTACATCTACCTAAGAGAACTCTAATGAAATTATTCATGTTTTCTTCCGGGCTGATGGCCCGGACTGAACAGTCGCCAGTCAGCCGCCGTCCCGGACACTTCGCTCGAGGCCTCGCCACTGAGGATGCCCACCGCAGTCGTGGGCGAAACGTTTGGCAGTTCAACGCCAATTGGACCACGGCCCGTCAGCCCGGAACACATGAATAATATTGACTCCGGCCGTGAAAGCCTTCAATGCTTTCTAATGAAAATAATCTAACAAATATATACCTTTTGTCTTGTTCTTGAAAAATGCTTCCTTTTTATCAATAACAAAACATGCATTCTGTGTATTTAATTTTTTATTTACAGTTATTTTGTGAAGCTAAGTATCTTTCAAGTTCATTTGGAAAAGTTCATCACAATATGATTATACGGGATTTTCTGATCTCGCCGCTTCTTTTTCCTTCTCTCCCGAACTTGTCTTTTGCGTTTAGTTTCCGCAGGTTCACGTCATACAGCAAATTTTGAAAACACGTGGTCTCAGCATCGCTCTCTTCTGCATTGCTTCCTACCTGCAAGCGGAATCCGAGATTTCGGACCCTAAGTTATGGCCGGGTACAGACAACATCTTTTGCATAATTTCGCACATCGGAGAAACTGTAATAGATTTTCTCAATGTGTCTCGCTATCACATGTGTCTATGTCGGCAAGTAGGGAATGCACAAACTATACTCTGTATTGTAATGAAAGGCATACACTATGCATTGGTGTAACGACTGAATCAAAGAGGTGGTACTTCCAGATAATCAATACTATATGGTATTTTGTACGGAGATGTGCGGAATACATGTACTGTCAAATTATACTAGAAAATCAGGAGTATTCAAATTATTGAATGGTGGTTTCCGTGCCTTTCAAATAACCAATGATCGTTCAAATTCTCCTTCTGCATTGCAGCAAAATAATACAGTCAGGTGCTCTTTACTTAACATTCCACCGACAGAAGCATTTAGCATTATAGTAAAAAGAGATTTTGTAGGAACCATTCTAAAAAAATAGCGCAGTTACGTCGCAGTTAAAAATGTTAATTTCACTGTATGTCCAGAAGTCTTTTCCATTGCTCGCCACATACGGCTTGCATGTTACTTGGTGTCTCTTTACTGATTCCAACCATCTGATTGAAAAAACAACTATTGGGTAACTTAAAATCACTATTGTCTAACTTACGAGTGGTTTAATTAGAGTTTCGGTGTGTAGAATAGTTCCTTAATCGATACGTTTTTTGTCCGCGTCGCTACGAACCATTCTCATGTCTGATGGTCAAAAACGATCGTTAAACCACCCACCGGAATCACGTCAGCGAGGGACCGACGCACACTGATTAATTTCGCGTCGCTAGCTGGACAAAAACGCAAAAATCAACTTTCTTGAAAAATGCTAAAGTCCATTTGAAGTTCTACAGAGCATAAGAAAATGTAAAACAATGTAGGCTTTCACGGCCGGCGTTGTAGTCAAAGATTTCTTCCGGGCTGAAGGGCCGTGACTTATGTCACCGGGGAACCTTCAAGGAGGATTCTTCGTCCGAGACCACATCGCCACTGAAGATGTCTGCCGTAGTTGCGGAGGAAACGTCTGGAAATATGTTTTCCAATGGACCACGGTCCTTCAGCCCGGAAGAAATCTTTGACTATAAGAAAATATGTTTAAGAACACACAGGTAACAATGGACACAATGTGGCAACGTACATTAGTCAGCTGCCTCCCATGCTATCTACATACATGATTCAGCAAGCTTATGAATAAATGTCTTTAATTTTCTCTGAAAGCTAAAATTCGACTAGGTCGACATGGAACACTTTGACTTAAGTACATCGCTGTCTGGTAACACAAATTATTGAGGTATTTCTCAAAATTATACTGATGAAAACAATTATTATAACTAGGGCACGGAATTTATTGTAACAAAAAAATGCAAAATATGTACATATATAGGTACATATTTTTTCCAAACATGTAAGAATAATAGAAAATATGTAAAATAAAATTCATTATTGTGTTTAATTTGTTCTCAACAAGCATTTTCCGACTATAGAACGTTGTCGATCAGTTCTTAAGGATTTGGAGGGCTGAAAGTAGATTCTATCTCTTCTGAAGTAATTGTATAGTAGACTTCACCACATATAAGAATTTTATTTGAAATATAAAATACGTTCATAGTATATATTACAATGTTTACGAGGAGACGGTTTGCAAGTGAATAGTAGTTCCGTGTATCGAGTGATGGATCTCAGGGGAGGTGGTTAAAGGATATATATCCCACCGTCTAAATTGAACAACGCGGTATGATCTTTTTCTGTAAAAAATATTTGTTAGTTTTCGATCGAGTAACGATTTTACTGTTTGAAACATGAGCAAGCACATGGTTGAAATTACTTTTGTTCATAAAAATTTGCTCATCGTTGGCTCGCAAGTACGCAGTAAGCGGAGGGGGGAGGGGTAAGTTTGACAATTCATGGCGGAGATTTGGTGGTAATAGAAGCGCAGTAACATTACATTTGATTTGTAAGAAAGATGATTCAGTAAAAATATTTCTAATTCATTCAGAATGTCTTGTAACCTCTAGAAAATGTAATTGAATGCGGGAATGCACTTCCTGTAAAAATATGTAATTACATGGAAATCCGTTCCCTAATTATAACACTCCACTCTTAGATTTTGCATGATACAAAGCTTGAGTACCTCCACAAAAATAACCTTACTTTTTTCCTTTCAAAACTACTGACTCATTACTACGTATCTTCTGTCTGTGCTGCTACAATATTTCATTCAACTATCTGCAACTTTGTGAGATATGCTTTGGTAAGAACTGCACACACACGCAACGTTATAACCTGGAGAGTATTGTTCAAGTTTGAGCGTAGGCATTCAGAATGTCTTGACGGTAGAAATGAAAGTAATTTATTTAATTACATTATACCACACTTGGGACTTTAAGTCTCAAAGAATCACCGCACCACAAATATGTCAAGAAAATGCTCTGTATGGCTCAGTGAAGAGTTCTGTGAATCGGAACGTTCGAACTCTCCGGTACGAAACGAGTAAGGCCTAAGAAGCTCTTTCACGAAAGCGGGGAAAGAGAAAAGTGGTGAAAGGTCAGTGTCTTGTTATCAGAAAGAACTTCCTCTGGGCTGGCAAATGACGTCAGCATAGTTTCCGATTAAATAGGCAAAAACAGATTTTGCGATGGCATAGAACAGGCCTCAACTAGTACTCCTCAAATACTGGGTAGGATGATTCCAATGTAACACAGCCGAAATGCTATTGCTCCTGAAGAAGCAATAGGTTTGATATTGGACGTGAAAATGACTCATGCGAACATATCGCTGAAGACAAACAAGGCGACTGTCCTTTGAGTCTAAGAATCTATTTGACGGCGCCTCGATGCGGTGTAGATACGTGACGGCCTGCATTACGGGGTCGTCTGCAAAAAACAGACCGTAGTGGGTCCCTAAGGGGTGATAAAAAAATCCGCTCGTGCTCTGTCAGGGCGGCTGGGGAGAGTTGGGCCGGGCCGGCGAGGCCAGGCACCGCGTCGCACCAAATGATTATGATGGGGGGGGGGGGGTTGATCAGGCCCATACCTCGTGAAACGCGGACTGATTAGCACAGTGGACGAGACGGGCAAAAATGTTTAATGCATGATTGTAATAAATAAATGATCGGGCAACGGCGGATATTCACTCGATTAAATGAATTTTAAGTAAATGGCAAATATGTCCTTTGCCTTTGCCGTGCGATGTGGAGAAGGTGCGATTCTTTCTAATTCCAGAATTAGCCTTTTTTTTAATTTGTTGCGTCTACTTCGACGCAACACGTCTCCAAGCCCCTTGCGCGTTGAGCGCTTTGCGCTTCTGGGAGTAATCCTCCCATTACTAACAGCGCTGGAGTAATCCTCCGTTAATATTGTCTGTCGCGTCGCGTCTCGTCGTAGTCGGTTGTCAAGAGGACCGCCAGGTAGCATCTCCGCGTACGCGCCTCCTACCGCGCGCTCCTGCGTCACTACCCAGCGGCCAGAATTAGGAAGAAATATGGATAGGGGTAGGGTTTAAGACACTCACAGGGGTTGGACTAGCCCTTGTGAAGCAGCCGAACTCGTTTTGTTGGATCAAATTTCACATGAGATTCGACGGGAATCGAACCCGGATCTCAGTGTTGAAAGGACTGCGACTTTGCAATGAGCCACGAGTTCAGCCTTTTAATTTAATAACGGTTAATAACGCTTTCGTGTCCTTCCTTTTCCTCGTAGATGACCGCAGTGGTGACCACCGTTTCCTTCCAATGTACAGACGATGGCAGGAGGGAGGGAATTTGGTGAATGAATATAAACGAGATGATGGTTCAGAAGGGTTTCTCTCTGGCATGAGCAACCAAACACGCCACAAACACATGGTGACCCTTGCTGTACATGAGAACCTACTGCGTTAGACGCTCGTGAACGACATAAAAAGCATACGGTTTGAGGAGAAGCCATTGCAACACTATCGCGCAGATAAGGATTTCAATGAAACCCATTAACTACAGCACATTCCGTCACGGAGAACAGTCACAGACTAATACACAATGTGACTCCAGGACGACCGCCGCCATAAAACTGATCCACTAAACTGAACTTAAATGTTTTTCCTTGCATTTCTTTTGTAGATTTAATCGAAAATATAAAATTCGTTTGAACAAATGTTTCAACATTGCGAAGTGTAAATTCTTGTTATAGCTAGTGTATTAAGACAATAAGCGCAATCTACACATTGAATAATACGACATCACTTCTTTTCCTGCAATGAAAAGTTATTGTGAAATATATTGCCTTTGTGGACCACTATTTGACGAAACAGGCGCGTTGTGTTCTAAACTGTTGTCAACAAATGTTTTCGAATGAATTGTATGTTACGAAAAATGTACTAATCATATTAACTCTCTAAGGCCCATGGTAATTTTCTGCACACAGCGCTCGCCCATTGTTGGCGCGTTCATGCGTGCACAGGAACCGTTGGAGCCCTCTCGCATTTATTGCTAACCAATTGTTGTGTTGCTAAATATTTACAACTAGAGCGCTCCAATGCCCCAAACGGTGGTTATATAAGCATTTTTTCTGTAAGAAGAAGGAAAACCGTTAGACCTTAGCTGCATGTGTCCCGTCAACTTCGGTGTGGACCAACCACCGTTTGCTCAAATAATTCTAGCAAAACCCTTCATCACACTGATTCAACCACACTACAAATGTTCTTTTCCTTTCATTTAAGACCCCTTTACAAGCAAAATTTATTTTTCGTTGTACATTCGGCAGTAAGGTTAATAAATGCTAAATATATACATTTAAATGACTTTCAGCATACTTTGTTGCTACAGTATTCTCGAAAGGTTCTCCTTCTGTTATAGAAACTTTAGAATTCATAATTTTATAGTATAGAAATCACTAGCAGAAAACGGCAGACTCCTGATCTTCTCTCTCTCTCTCTCTCTCTCTCTCTCTCTCTCTTTTCTTCTTCTTCTCTCCCCTGTCCTTCTGTCCCCTCTTCCCCTTTCCCCCCTCTCTCTTCCTTTCTCTTTCTCGTTTTCCCTCTTACCTCTTTTTGCCCTATCTTTTTCTTTCTATTGTTTTCTCTCATCCCCCTATCTCTTATTCCCACTCTCCCTTCCCCTATCTCTTTTTCCCACTCTCTCTTCTCTCTCTTCTTCCCTCTCCTGTCTTACTCGGCCCCGACCTGCAACTCACAGCAACGCCCATCAACTATGAAGCTCAGGTGGATTTGGCATTCCATTTAATTGCGTAAAAATTGCAGTGATTGGAAATTGCATAAAAAACACGTAGATGTGCCAACTTTCATGGAGAACGGCCAAATGGTGTCGGAGTTCATCGATCTCGAACAAACCAACATTCATTTTACTTTTTCGCTACTGCGTACGCAGTGTAGAGAAAGTATTGTAAAGGTGCGGGAAACAGGGAATTTTCGACAGGAAAACTTATTGCTGGGCCCTGATAACGAAAAAGTGGATATTGTCCCTATATAGCACATTACTTCCTCTAACACGTTGTGTAATCAGAATCCATGTTGTGTAGGTCCTTGATACCGAAAAAAATTGATTGATGGCAAAACGTCTCTCAGTCTGTCTGTAGTCAACGCTAGCGACTAAACCGTTCAGCCGCTATTCTCCAAAATTGTTATTCCCTGACCGATATGGCGGATGTCGCGGCACCTAGAAATTGAAACCGATACTTTAAGTTTGGGGATACTTCACATGAAGCCCCTCCGACATCTTCAATATTTTAAAAAGGCTCCAAATTTTCTTAATGAATTTTGTTGTTGAATAGCGTAATAGAATGGGAATGGTGCAGTCTCGTATTCCTTGAAATCCCAGATTTTCTTTTAATATTGCAAAAATTCAAATTTTTTTGATGTCCTACAACTATAATACTGAAGATGAATATTTTTTGGTGTATTAAATCTGTTCCTTAAAGACATCTTGATAGAAGGTCATGTTCAATTTTTCGAAAATATGAGTAATTATCGCGGCGTAATTTTGCGCGAAATATAGGCAATTTAAAAAATGTTAACAATTCTATTCTCAAAAATCAGTCCCAATTTTTTCTTTAAATTTTCACTTCATATATAATAAGAAACAGTAAAAAAAACATGGTGCTGATCCCATTTTCGACTATCTCACCGTTTCTTCGAAATTTCCAAAACATTAAGTTACTCTCAAATAAATGCCTTCTTTGTATTAAAAATTATTTACTACAATTGTTCTGTGCACGGTAAATACCTTTCTAATACTAGCAACAATTTTTACCCGAGGTCAAAATTAGCACACACAAATATAATATTTTCACTCATGAACACAGGTGAATTTAAATGTAAAGAATTTGATTAACTTTCTAAATGCAATGCAATGAACAGTCGTCACACCCCAAATAACTGAGAATTAAATGTGAAATCTTATGCAAATCTTTAAAATAAAATGTACATACATTATAATGATCTCAAGGTATTCGACTACTCCATGAAGACAGTTTCATTTAAGTCCTATTGATTCTTTCTAAACTCATCTGTAATAATCATTACCCCACTTCCTGTGGCTACGTCGGTCGTTTCCAATTGATTCAGTTTGGTGCGACCGCGTCTTTGACACCAACTGCTGGCGGTCATCATCCTCCCGCCCCGCAGCGCACTCTGCAGCCCCGTTAACAAATTTCACTTTGTTACGTGGGGTGAAGTTGGCTACCGCAGTCCGCGGCACCGCCTTTTCGACCTTCGCTGCTCTCGCGGCGTCTCCTCACAGCGAGGCCCCGCCCACCGTTTCCCCTTCGGCAGCGCGTACGCCGCCTTTGCAGAAAATCTCGGCGACCTCTAACGCTCCAATCGCCGCACTTCACACCCAATTGATTGATTTTTTTGTTTTCGGGCGCGTCAACTGCTTCGGTCATTAGTCCCATTAGTGTAGTGCATGTTTTTTCGCGGAAGATGGCGGTGATTTTTCTCTCGCCGGTGGCGAGATCCGGCGCCGACCTATCGTCGGCTAGTGGGATTTCCCCCTAACCAGGACTCTCCCACCAGCGGGGCACCGCCCCAGTCGAGACAAGCTCTAAGCTCCCGGCCGGTCTCCCGGAATATGTGGCAGTGTAGTGCATGTTAGTGTAAGTGTGTGTGTGTAAGGGGAAAGGATAGGACAAGGAAGAGGAAGGAGAGATAGCGCGCGGTCCGTGGCCCGTTTGGTAGGGCACTGCTCCGGCATTCGCCTGTTGTTGATCGGAGAAACCACGGAAAACTACCGATCAGAGCAGCCGGCCGCTAGAATTCTCCTCCAGACAGCGACTGAATTCGACGTAGCTTAAAAGCTAGTGTCGAAAATCCTGCCGCCGTCAGGACTCGAACCTAGGACTTCCCAGTCAGAGGCCTGCAGTGACATCAGTTGATGCACTGAGCTCCCGCTCCCGGTCCCCTTCACACCAACAACGCCTGCTCCCTTCTTTCGTCTTTCGTCTTCCGGAACGCCCGGCCATTCTCGTCTTCTTCTTTCTTCTAGTCCTCTCGTTATGTTTAACGCTTGCGTGCGTAAAGTTCCTTGCACTTTGCAAATAATTTGTCACGATTAAATTGTTCTGACGTTTCCTATGACACTCATTCGCTTCACAACTACTCTCACGATCTCAAACTTCTCTCTCGCCGTTTCAAATATGTAAATTGTTCCGTTTAATCTGCCGGCCACGCTCCGAAATATTGTTCGAAATTACACTTTTACACTGATTCACATACTCTCTTAGTAATTTCCAATCAATCACAGTTATCTACAAAATGGCTTCTTTTACACAGTGTGTATATGTATATATATAATACAGGAGAGTCACGTAATTTTAGCCGAAGAATTCTAACAAATAAATATTATTTAATGTTATTTTTATCAACGGATTTTTGGTTGAAGTGGTGCCCACGTTACCCCGCGAAAATTTTATGATCATCAAACATTACATATTTGAATAAAACAGTGTACCACATTAACCAAATATGGGCAATTTTACGGTAAAACCATAGATATAGTCACTTTTCAAATGGCCATAGCTCCGTCAATTTTTAACAAAAACATTTTTAGTTGAGATAAGATTAGAGATTAAAATCTGTACTTAAAGAACATTGCTTCGGACAATTTAAATATTCCACTGCAGTCGGCTAAAATGGCGCCACGAGCCAACGCTGATTTCAACCCACATTTGAGCCGCACTGCTGTGACTGATTTCTTTATTCTCTACTAGGCTGCATTGAACATATTTGTAGAGACATCAAACGGTTTCGATGTTACTAGACTTTAAAAACACTGTATGGCATTTGCAAGCCCATGAGTTTTTCTTCCTCTTCGTTTCGGTGCGTGCAACAGTGTCCATGTCGTCGCACCCATGGCCTGCCCCGCGGCACTAAAGGAGGCACACTCATTAATACAACTTCTGGCGTCGAGGTCGCAGCATGGCTCGTTCCCTCTGCCCTGCTCCCAACTTCGAAGTGTTCGCTCGCCGTAGGATTTTCTTGTGCCCGCTCCCACGCTCTCTCCCTCCTCTCTCTCTCTCTCTCTCTCTCTCTCTCTCTCTCTCTCTCTCTCTCTCTCTCTCAAAAGAGCACTTTCAAAAGAGCGAAACTGTCTAGGTGGAGCGCGAGTGCCCTCGGCCACGCTTAGCCGAAAGTGCACGCGAAGAAGCCAGTGGCGTATGGTCTGGGTTACCACTGACTTCAGAAATAATCTTTGATTATATAACTACATAATTTTCGATTATGTAGTTTTGCTAGTTAATATATTTTATTATATATATATATATATATATATATATAATATATATATACGAGGCACGTCCAGAAAGTAAGTTCCGTTTGGTAATAAAATTAAATTGTGTACAGATACAGAAAACTTATTTATTGCACAAAATTCTACAACTCTTAAACTACTTTTCCACATAACTGCCGAAATTTTGCAGCCATTTGTAATAGCGTGGCACAAGTTTTTGTATACCTTCTTCATAAAAATTTGCCGCCTGTGTCTCGAACCAGTTGGAAATAGTTTCTTTCAGCTCGTCGTCATTGTTGAAGTGTTGACCGCCAAGGAAAGACTTGAGATGTAAGACCAGATGAAAGTCGCTAGGAGCGAGGTCAGGGCTGTACGGAGGATGGTCAAACACGTCCCAGCCAAATCCCTGTAGGAGGTTTTTCGTCACATTTGCAGTGTGTGGTCGTGCGTTGTCGTGAACAAAACCAACACCTTTTGACAGCAATCCTCGGCGCTTATTCTGTATTGCGCGGCACAATTTCCGAAGTGTCTCGCAACAAGCATCTGCTATGATTGTTTGACCACGCGGTAAGACATCAATGAGTAAGATGCCTTTCCAGTCCCAGAACACTGTGCACATCATTTTTCGAGGTGTCAAGATTTGCTTCGGCTTAACCTTTGTTGGGGATGAAGTGTGCCTCCATTCCATTGATTGACACTTACTTTCAGGGGTGTTGTAAGAAACCCAAGTTTCATCTCCTGTGACTATCTGTGTCAGAAATTCTTCGCCGCTTTCAGCATAACGGGTCAAAAACTGAAGTGCACTACCCATCCGTTTTGTTTTGTGTTGCTCAGTAAGAATCTTTGGTACCCAACGTGAGCAAAGTTTACGAGATTTCAGTTTTTCGGTAACAATTTCATGCATTAGTGATCGTAAAATTTGGGGAAATTCCATAGCGAGAGCACTAAAACCTTCGATTTTCCTGGATCTTGTCATCAATCGCGTGAACCAGTTCTTCTGTAACCAAAGATGGACGCCCACTTCGTTCTTCATCGTGTACATCACTACGTCCGTCATTATACTGTCGGACCCATCTTCTCACCGTTGAATCACTCATCGCATTTGGTCCGTAAACATTGCAAATTTGCCAATAAATTTCACTTGGATTCACTTTCCTCGCATTCAGAAAACGAATCACAGATCTGATTTCACAAGCGGCGGGATTTTCAATCAACACCGACATTGTAAACAAGCCCAACAAAGCGTACGTGACTGACAGCGATCTCCAAATGGCGCACGTTTCTTCTCCTTGATACAGAGCGTCTACCGCGCATATGCGGAACTGCGATCGCAGCGCTCCAGCGGAGATAAATTGAAACGGAACTTACTTTCCGGACGTACTTCGTATAAACTTATTCGTCGGCTATCCGTTTCGTAATTCTTTTCATTCTTGGAGGTACCGAACTGTTTACTCTGTTTTGCTGTGGGCCATCGGTGTTTTTGATTGGCCGAGAAATTATCTGAGATACCAGAGATCCAGTTGCATACACGATGTGGTTGATTTCAGTAATACCTAAATCTCTACCTGGGGTCTGTATCACCTCATTTAAGACAGACTTCGCTGTCTCTGTTAATCTCTCAGTTTCAGCATTTTCATATATTCTTCTCAACTGTGCACGAGATGCGAATGCAAGTAGACGAACATGTTCTATCTCGCATCGAGATTTCGCATCAGGTCTATATCGTGTAATACATAGCCAGATGGAATTTCACCACTGACGGATGTTTCATTGGGAAGAGATAAACCTTCATCAAATCTATCGTTTTCAGGAATTGTTCTAATTGTTCGTCAGGTCGATCGTTCGATTGAAGAACATACTCCGCATTTCCCTGAAAGTTAGAAAGTTCTGAATTTTCCGCTGCTGAGTATGTCTCGTCGTTGACTGGCAAGCTTATTTGAATCTAGGGGAGACCTCACATCTAGGTTCCGCCCTTTCCCTCTATATCTTGTAAGTTTCTATTTACGAGGCCCCATTTTTCGCTTTATCGAAAAAAAGCACCACATCACCTCCTTTAATTCATCCCGGGTCCATCTCTGGCGATGTCTTTGAGCTACTGCTGGCTCTGGGTTCGTGAAATGGCCAGATGTCGACAAGGTGACATTAGCTCGACCCACCGTGGTTTCGGGCCATTCCCTCGCAAGGCTCAGCAAGGGTCCCTCCAATCGCCAGTCGGCATTACTTAACGATAAGGGATTTTCACTGTCTGTTGAAGGTAGCCTCTTTCGCCGACAAATGCAAGGGTCGGCCCTCCATTCTAATTAGTGTCCTATTGTGCCAACCCAGTTTCTGCCCTGTACCCTCCATGGCTCGATACCAGGAAGTCCAAAGGATCCTGACCTTTCTCTCTCTAGGTATTTCCCGATATAAGAACAGCCGCTCATAACATGGGCGCAGACCCTGTTTACAGCCGCTCGCTACGGATCAGATGCTGTGATTCGAGATGCCTCTGCCGCCATTTTTATCAATCCTCCTTCCGGGAGCGATAGCTCAGTGCATCAACTAATGTCATTGCAGCGCCTCTGACCGGAAGGTACTAGGTTCGAGTCCGGACGGCGGCAGGATTCTCAATACTACCTTTTCAGCTAGGTCGAATTCAGTCGCTGTCAGGAGGAGAATTCTAGCGGCCTGCTGCTCTGATCGGTAGTTTTCTGCGTTTTCTCCGATCAACACCAGGCGAATGCCGGAGCAGTACCCTAACAAACGGGCCACGGACCGCGCACGATCTCTCCTTCCTCTTCCTTGTCCTATCCTTTCCCCTTACACACACACACTTACACTAACATGCACTACACTGCCACATATTCCGGGAGACCGGCCGGGAGCTTAGAGCTTGTCCCGGCTGGGGCGGTGCCCCGCTGGTGGGACAGTCCTGGTTAGGGGGAAACCATACTAGCCGACGGTAGGTCGGTGCCGGATCTCGCCATCCAACGGGAGAATATCACCGCCATCTCACGAGAGAAAAACATGCACTACACTAACGGGACTAATGATCAAAGCAGTTGACGCGCCCGGAAACACGAAAAATCAATCAATCCTCCTTTCTTGTTCTTGTTCTTCTCTTTCGAAGATGCCGTTGAGGCTATCCTCTTCGTCTGACCCCTCATCTTCAACCTATTCAGCAAGGGAAGCTAGTAGTAGCTAGGGAGGCAAGAGAGGCTAGTAGGGAGCCCGAGTAGCTAGGCTACCGGCGACATAGCTCTCAGGCTCATAGAGATACTCAAGCTCCACCACCAACTACAAAATCATGTACTTCCTAGGTGCAGTTGTTATTGTTGTTATTGTTATTATTATTATTATTATTATTATTATTATTATTATTATGAAAACACATAAATACTCCTTCATATTGTATGGGGAAATAGAACATTTCATATAATACGACGGTATGTGAGCTATGATGTATAGCGATAATTTACTTTAGCTATCTAAGAATTTTACAGACCAAACAAGACTCCACAGTAATTGCATGCGTCGTTGCGTGCGCAGAATGAACACGCTGCGCCTGTGGGTGCCGCAACTGTTCTCGTCCATCGAGGAGTACCACCTGCAGCACACGCAGCCCGAGGCGCAGAACGTGGCGCTGTGCGAGATGCTGGCGGCCGCCAGCCACCCCGCCGTGCGCGCCGCCGCCACGGCCCACGAGGACGCGCCGTGCACAGCGGTGAGCGCAGGGGGGCGGGGCGGGGCGAGTTTGGGAACCAAAGGAACGTACATAGAGGGAAAATCGGACAAGTACACGTACACATCGGACGAGTATGTGATCTTTGCCTCTTATTTTAGGCAACCCCTTACGTAGTGAAACATACCCCTAACTGCTACAATGATTGGGCGATTCGTCGTAACCCGTTTCCAAATTTCTAATGACATGGGCGCCAGGAAAAAGGTTACGATAATATTTTAACTATTATTACTCTGATAAAAAAACTGAATATTATCCATCTAGCTGGGTCGATGGGTCACGTCAGAAATAATCGCTATTATCTATTAAAAGCCGATTACCCGATCTGCCATTTATACAGAATGGCGAGGAATCTGGAAACAGATTTGATCTCTGCTGAGTCACTTATTAGCTTGAATTGGCCAATGAAAATCATTTTATCTTTCTTTCAAGAGAAACTTAATGTTTATTTCTATCAATGTAGCAAATTAAAAATGTGTAAAATTTACATTGAGAACTTTCTTAGTCATATCCTCGTTCGAACCCTATACGGCGATTCTGGTCTTCACGTGCTCTTGATTGGTGGTTCCTCGAAGAAACGCCTTCCCTTCCTTTTTTGAAGCTCCGAAGTCCCGAAGTCCAATTAACACGAATCTGCTGCTCTTCTTTAAAAACGAACACCGCCGATTCACCGCCGATTCACCGCTCAAATATTTGCTCCAGCTCCACTATATTATGTCTGATGCTCGTTCTCACCGTATAAATATCCAGTGCTTTTATGATTACACCGCAAAACAAATCTCTCAGTTCTATCTTCCGTTTATAGCAAGAAAATAGGCAATTTCCGGTATCGTTTGTAAACCGCATACATTTATAAGTTCAAGAATGATTATAGTTCACTCGCGAAAAACTCCAAGTCTTATTTTTAAGCACAGCAAAATATTCGGAACTCGACACGTTCCCCAAATCTTAGAAGTATCACAAGTTCACTTTTGGTTCTGCCACGAAAATATTCAGAGTCCGAATATGTCCTTCAAGTCCGATTCTTGCTCTACCACACGAAAATATTTCAAAGTCCCAACATGCACAAATTAACCTATTCGCGAGCGAACTGCTCACCGTCACGACATGCGACCGAATGAATTTTATCCTCCCTTTTCAAACCCACAATGCCTCACCTTTCTTTTATTTTGACAAAATGCCCAAACTTCCTTTTTAATAATCAGTCCACGCTTCTTCAATCAATCCACAAATCTCTTATATTCCCTCCTACTCACGCTGCCACTTCCACGGTCAGATGAATGTTTGTTTATCCTGACAACAACCACGACGTCGTTACTAAGGGCCCATATTGTCTATTATTTGTCCTAACCATTTCGCCCATTTACGACAAATATATTGTAATAAACCTGTCCCCACATTGGTATGTCACAGTAGCGACGTATAACAGGTCACGTTCCGATACAAGTGTTTTCATGTTTCTCCGGAAGATCTGTGCACAGGGCCAAATGCCATTTGTATAAATGCATACAATTTTATTAGTGGAAAAATTGATCAAACCTCGCATGTTCTCTCTCGTTCTCGTATGCGAGAAAGAAAACATGAGAATCCCACCATCTAAAACGCGCTCGAGGAACAGATTATTGGATACTCTGGTAGCCAGCAATCCCTGCTGCAAGGACTTATATAGATAGAAACTTTTTGATGATCAGCCTTCAGATCGGTATATATATATATATATATATATATATATATATATATATATATATATAAAACACACACAATACCGAATGTTACCGTGGTGTTACCGAATATAGTTAGATACAATAATATTAAGTTTAAACATGTTTTCTTGGCTGCGTACGACAGAGCCTGCGATCGGTGCCAGAACTCTGTCCCGCCACCCCTTCGATTCGTTTCGCGCAGCCTCGTCACGCCTCGAGGCCGTCCCCGACCGGTGTATTACTTTCTTTGTGAAGTAGCTTCCATGAGCGCCGAACCCTGAGCGGCCCTTTCGAACCCTGAGCGGCGGCGTCCCAGATCCATTAGTGGAAATTATTGCCACCCTTGCACGGCCCACCCAGGTCTGCACGTGCATTTTATAAACACAAGTGATAGACAAAGAGGGCAAGATGAGGAAAATTTCGCTCTGTTTCCTTGTTTGAGCGCCTTCAACGATTAGATGAGGGTTTTCTACTGCGCATATTGTTTCGACCAATAGTCAACGTGATTCCGAAAATTGGAGAATATTCTCGAACTTCGGAGTAATTTTGGTAGGAAAAACTAGGCTTTTTGGGCTCCTGCAGCAGCGCACAGCACTAGAGAGAAAGGACACAGCGACAGACAGCGTCAGAGAGAGCGAGAGCGAGAGAGAGAGCGAGAGAGGGCGAGAGAGAGCGAGAGAGAGAGCGGCGCGAGAGAGACAGAGACAAAGAGAGACAGAGAGAGAAGAGACAGAGAGAGAGAGAGAGAGACAGAAGAGAGACAGAGAGAGACAGAGACAGAGAGAGAGAGAGACAGAGAGAGAGAGAGAGAGAGAGAGAGAGAGAGAGAGAGAGAGAGAGAGAGAGGGGATCGTGAGTTCTCGACTTGTAAACTTGCACTTGCGTATGAGACTTGTTCTCGAGGCATCAGCGCCCAAACACATCGGCACTTATATCCAGGCTCACAGTGTTAATTGTCCAGTGTTTAAGAACGCCTATGTGCCGTGCTTGGCCTTTTGTAGGAAATTAATTTTCTTTTATGAACGCGGTCGGCAGTAGTCATCCTCCTTATCCGGTGCGCGGGCGGAAGTATGGGTCGGCCGTCCGTTGGGGTCGTCAGCAAAATTTGCAAAAAAATTGTATTTGATTCGTTTAATTTGTTTCTGTAGTTTCTTATCTTCCCTCCATCTGGTTTTTGTAAAAAATGACTTGCTTATGGGCGGGAATATATTTTCAGAAAATGCCGATGTCTATTACTATAACACTCGATGTAGAAATCATATTCATCAGGTGACAGTATCAACAGCTCATTACAAAAAATTCACATACAATACATGTACATTATTTTACAACACTTTGCCAGATGACATTAAACGATTAAATTCGATAGAAAAGTGTAAATCCCAAGTGAAATCGTTTCTGCTGCATAACTGTTTCTATACAATTAGAACTATACTTAGCATCACAAGAAAAGTAACATTAAATTTAACAATGATACATAATGCATTATTTACCATTTGAACTGTACAAATGTGTATAAACAACCTGTAACAAGTATTGTATTGCAGCCTCCGGGTCAATGACCCCCATCTCGATCAGGTTTTTCGTCCAGTTTCCCTGATCCATTGAGCAAATGCTGAGATGGCCCCTTGTTTTGCTTCTGGACATAAATGTAGCTTCATTTTCTGTGCACGTCTTCTAGAAATCCGTGGGAAACACAATTATTCAAATTATCGTTTCCACGTAGTCGCGGCAGAAAGTATTATTTCGAAGGACCACATGAATAAGAGCCAAAATTTATTGCCTTTTTATCCTTGAAAATAGATTTTATTACATGGGAGCTTTTTTTCAAAATTTAAGTAGTATATGACTTAGTGTCGGAATCACAGAATTTTGAAAATATGCACACAATTAACTTTTCCCCATAGCACGTCATACGCAGTTTTTAATTGTTTTTTGACGTAAAATAAATAAAAAAAGGTGTTAGGAGGTGCTAGCGAGGTGGTCGTTTCATATGGTCCAGAACAGCGTACGCAGGTCCAAAGTCTCGTACAATGTTTTTTGGTGCGTCCGAATGGTTGACATCTGTTGCATTTTTCTTCTCAGTAATTGTTCACGTGCTCTTATATTTTATTTCTGTATTGGGCAAGATGTTGTCTTTTAATGTCGGACACACAGGTCTTGCCAGTTTCACATTATACAGCCTTTAGTGAGGTACAGACATGTCTTGGTTCATTACTAACTCCTCTGGATGTATTTAATACTTGCGAAAGTAAAGTGCCACTATTCACAAAATTTGAACACCAGAAACCAACTTAAGAAAAACGTGTCTGTAGTTCTTTAACACAGCACCCACCATTTTGAAGTCTCGTCTATCTTCCCCAGATAAAAAATCTGTGTTGATGTTAATTATATGCTGGAAGTATCAAACCCTTGTCTGCATAAGATTTGATATACCAGCACTTCAAAAATTATCAAAATTCCTTTTCTAATGCTGGGTAGATCGGTAACAAATGTTGAGTGTTTGTACTTAAAAAGGGGTCAAGACAATTTAAGTACCTTTGTGAATCAACATTATTCACGGACCAGATTTTTACACTCATTGCAGTATTTTTCTCGGGAAGCTGCTGTATTATACCACAACATATTACGCTACGCACATTATTTATCATCTAACTCAAAATATGTTTTTTGATCTAGATTGGTATTTAAAAAGATTTTTATATCGAAGATGAAAAATAATTTTTTCATAGACACGCAACTGCTGCGCTCTAGTGAAAATATTTTATTATATTCGCTGGCTTCACATTCTATAGCTCGCTATGTAAAAGAGACATTTAATATATTCAACATTCCAGTATCTTTGTATTCACTGTTAAAGTACAAATATTGGAATCAGCTAAGCATTGTGATCTCGATTGTCGGTCTTCAAATCCGTGTAAAGGATTAATTTGAATTGTAACGTTACACACACGTACGTATTAAGGTCAGTTAGTGCTGTGGTGCCAAAGATGGATAAGATTCATGCAGATGGCTAGCGATATTCAAGAATTTGAATAAGAAAATCGGAATGATTGTATATTTGTGTGTTAATTTTTATTTGTGAACAAGTATATTCATTTCTTTTGCAAATAACGAACATATATTTCTGGAGTGTTTATAAGTTTCTGGGGTGCACATTATTGCTTAGAAAGTAAGTTTTCAAACCAACTTTTGAGAGCTTATTGCGGCTCAGACATTAGAAATATCCAAGCAGTTTGGGGATTGATTATAATCAATAATTTGAACAGAAATAAAATACCTAATTTACACAGGCTGCTATTTTATTTCTCGGTTAATTTTTCTTTCTGAAAAATATATTTATATTTTGTAAATAATAAACAATTTACATGTTCCTGGAGGGTTTATATGCTTCTGCAATGCAAAGTTTTGCCTAGAAAACATTTTTTCAAACCAACTTTTGACGCGCCGGTCACCCGTCAACATCAATGGCTGCGAAAATGTCACAAAAGTGAAACAACTTCTGGACTTTTTGAGTCGGTTATCATTTCGCCTGATTGGTGAATCCTTCCGTTTAGCCTTTCTTATGGCACCGTTTAAACCATTAGAGAAGATTTTGCTGTGAGGAAAATTTGCGTGAAGTTTGTGGCAAGAATGTTGACAGATGAACAAAGAGTGAACGGCGAGGAAATTTCAACAGAAATTCTGAACTGTGTTAGAGAAAACACAAATTTTATCGTTAACATGGTTGTCGGAAGAGAAACCTGGTGTTCCAATTCGATCCGGAGACGAAACCCCAAAGTTCGGGATGGCACACGAACAAGTCTCATCGTCCGAGGAAAACCCGAATGAGTAAATCCAGGGTGAAATAGTCCTTCTGGGCTTTTTTGATCATCGTGATATCATCCACATGGAGTTTGAACGTCCTGATCAAACCGTGAATGTACAGGTTTACGCGGAGGTGGTCAGTCGGTTGCGAAAACGAGTCAATCGCGTGCGACCACACATTGCCTGTTCGTGGAAGTTCCACCACGCCACTGTGCCGTGCCATATCGCGCTGTTGGTGCAAGAGCGGCTAGACTGCTGGCCAGCTAAAAAGCCGAACTAACGGGACAACTTTTGAAAAAAGTCACTGTCGGATGGGAACATACATTTTTACTCGATTTAGGGTAGTTTCGATTCGTTTTATGTTGGCTAAAGTTGTTGCCAACCGTCACACAAATACCCTGAATATATTACCTTCAAGCGGTAGGGACATTTTTTAAAATTTAAGTTTGCAATGAAACAATGACTACTTCCGTAGATACCGCCAACATTCAAAGCCATCCAAGTGAAATTGTGTTATTTTACGAGTGTTGCTAAAGATTTGCATTTTGCGTTTTGGTTCTCTTCGTTCTTTGCGTTTTATCGTTCAATTTATTTATTTAGTAGTACTACGCGTTTTTGAGTTTTATTTCTTATTTTTAATTGTTTTCTTTAGTAATAATAATAAAGTTAATTGAAATAGTTATAGTAGTTCATATTTGTTGTTGTTAAGTGTCCCTTTAGTATTTCTTGTTTTAAATTAATTATATTATATTTATTATTATTTTTCTGAATTCATTTTAATTATAACTGGAAAATAATGGTAAGCCTAACAACATCTGGGTCTATACTTAATATTGAACCTTTGAAGATAACACGTTTTCAAAGACTGTCTCTGGTAACAATGGATAAGTTATTGAAAACTTACACTAATGATGATTTTCATTATTTTTTTGAACTCACTTTTAAAAACTAATGAATAATGGAACAGATAAATTAAATGGATGTATTTGCATTTATATTGACATAACTGGACTATTAGGAACATTTCATTAGATCACTTAAAACTACCATGTATATCACGTTAATTAACTTCAATAATTGTGGTATTTATTTGCGTTCAATAAAACTTATTACTACCACTTCAAAACGTGAAGGAACTGTTGACACACATCTCAAAAGCATTAATAACATAGAAGTATGACCGCAGATAACTTTTGAGGTTGTATTTTTCATTTGCACTTGACGCTTTTTAACACTTCTTAAGCTCGCAATAGTTGATAATGATAATTCTTAATTAACTTAATAATTATTCACAGAGTTAATATTCGTTTATAGATGAACATCTATTTTTAATTCTACCGAAAAACGAAACATGTATTATTGAACAGTGGACAAGACTCGAGACCGCGCGAGGATTGTGAATGAGACAACAAACAAAACAAAAGCGAGAGACTTGATCAGAGTTATAGTTTCATAAGTTGGCTATTCCGACAGGAAATCTTTCAAGCTGCCATATTGCGAATTTAGTGCGGCCTGATACACGGCCTGGAGTCTAGCTCAGTAAGGCATTGCCACGTTGCCTCACCCCCCCCTACAACCCAGACCAGGCTCCGCTTGCCTTCTTCCTCTTCCCTCGCCTCAAACGGGCCATGAAGGGACAACGTTTCGACTCCATCGAAGAATTCCAGCAACGGCTGTAACAAGGACTCTCAACCGCTTTCTGCTCGATGACCTCCAGACGGCGTTCGCGGCTTGGCAAACGCGTTACATTCGGTGGATCGAAACCCTAGGGTCCTACGTCTAAGATCATCAAAAATTTGTACAGATATGTGGAATTAGTTATTTTAAATAAAATCAGTCCCACCTCGTTTAGAACGCACCTTGTGTTATGTATGGAAATCAGCAAATTAACAATAAACAAGATTTTTATTACAGCCTCTCAGTCTTTACAATAGTTGCACCAAAATCCAAAAGAGAGTAAACCTTTATACAATAGCCGAGTCACCAGATGTTCAGTCGAAGTCCAAGTCCAAAGCCGAGTTCACCACAGTTAAACCAGAAGAAATCACTTTGTACACTGCCGGGTCGCAATCACTATACTAAACACAATCCAAGCTCAAGTTACTCTCTAAACATCTGTATACTGTCTGCCGCTACCCCGGCGGCTGCCCGTTATATCTTGCTGCGCGTCGAAGACTCGTCTCCTCGTAGAGGCTTCGCGCGCCGGCCGTTCTGTCCTCATTGGCCGGCTCCTTCCTTGCTCGGCTGCCCAGTTCCCGCTCGCTGACGTCACGGCGTGCCGACTCCGCGGCGCGCGCTTTGGTGTGGCGGACACCGCCGCAACACCTTGTAAATAGAAACGGATCCCCTAGAGCCAGAGAAACGTGTTTCGCTGTGCCATCTTCAGTGTGTGTTATCATTAGTTTAAATGTTATAGAACGATTTTCCTAAGGATGAGCCAAAGTGACAGCTAGTGCTGGCAACATAACTGAAGGTTCTGTGATGTCATTATGCCCTGGAGCCCATTAGACTCCCTTCCTGCATTCATTCGTTTGCAGTTGGCTAACGTGTAAATGGCTTCGACGCTTTCTTTTGTGATGTCATCGGCTGACAAAAATATAGTGCGCCGCGAGAAATAATTGAAACTAGGAAGTGCATTGTTATGTGCTCTTCTATAAAAAATATTTTTTTCTATAAACATTACATTACATTTACTTCTTCTGTAATAAATATTATGTTTATTTTAAAACTGAGACTTGAATGCGAGAGGCGTACCGGTGCACGTGTTTCCGGCATAAAATCATTTTTCTTTCTATTTACATTCGTAGCAGCTTTCTTTTACAGATTGGGAGAGCATGTTAAGATATTTTCCACATACGTAATTAAATTTAAATATTTCCCGAACTCACGTACGTGCATGTACCTCAGCGAAACTCTTAGATTTCATAGGGATGTTTTCCAGAAGCCATTACCAAACACTTTACGAAGAGGCGTGGCTGAACAGCTGTCGCGGCGGAGGGATACTTCTCTGAATTACATGCGATGTTCACTTGTTACGCGAACTGTCACTTTGGCTCATCCTTAGGAAAATCCTTCTATACGTATTCTTTTATGTGATATACTCAGAGTGATAGGAGAGTGATAGACTCATTCCTGGTGTGTGTGTTTCTGTGTAGTACATTCGACCCTGTGGATAAAAGGAAAGCAAAGGGAATTATTAATGAAGAGAAATGAAACATTATCCAAGAAGTCGACCGCAATCCCAATGTGAAGAAGATTGAAATTCCACGAAAGTTAAAGATTCCGCCATCTACCCTGATTTCCATCGCAGGCAAGAGAAAACGTATAGAAGGAGCGTATTTGGAAGGAGAGAGCAGTAAGCGAATGCGTGTGCGTGTGCGTGTGCGTGGCCGTAGATTTCCCGAGAAGGAAAATGTGCTTTTAAATTGGACGAAGCAAGCACGCGCATCTAATATACCGGCAGACCGCACTATTGCCCGGTATACACGTGTGGCGTCATGGAGAAAAACACACAGACATTTACAAGTATGTAAAAGTTTATTTACATGTATGTACAATAACCAACTTCTGCTCCGAAACTACACACTTGTGAGTATTTCCCTGTGGATACCCCACATAGTTAGGGAGGCCCCGACTCCTCTGACACTACTCCCGCGCCACTACTGTGACCTCGTCACCCGTGCACTAGGCACGACACGCTCCAGCCTGGGCGTAACGTTTTTCGCATCGCGCGAGCTTTCCAGAATTAAAACCCACCGTGTGAGCTCGTCGGCTCGATTTTATACCAGAGTGCAGCCGTCACGTGACCGTCCTAGGTGTAGGAGGGAGGCTCGCGTCTACCACGTGACCTTCCCGGTCAACCTGGCGTCCCCTTTGTCTAAATGTATCCCAGCGCCGGGGCGCCCAGCTATTCATGCCCGCAGATATGCGATACTTCCGCTCCTCGTCCCACCCACGGCCGCCAACGTGACGCTACACAGGGTACAGTTTTCGTGCAGATTCTCATACAGTTTCTATACAGAAACTTCAAGATCCCAAACTAGAAGTACAAAAGCCAAAAGTCGCGCATACACGGTCTACATGTTTTCTGCACGAACCACCACAGGCCGGCGCTAGGGGTCTAAAGAGAAACAACTGAATTGCGCCGTCCGAGTACTGTTAGCGGTGGTATTTCTGTGTGTGTGTTCTGGTTACGATCTTTATTTGGTTTTAATTAACCATGAGGAGCTTAGAGAATAAAATAGGAAGTCAAGAATTTGGAAAAAAAAGAATTTATCACAATATATCACTTCACACAATCGCACTTCGACACACATAACCACAAAATCACAATGGCCGATCACCGTTAGTGAATCGTTCTGCCGCTAGAGGCGCTTGAGTCAAACTATAGGTTTTCTGCACGAAAAATTCTGAACATGTTCATATAGAGAACATGCAGTCTGGTCTGCAGTTTGAACGTCCAATCAACATGAAAAATGTACCGTGTATACCGGACTTATGGTTCGCGCGAAAGCAGCATATATGGCCTCGCAGATGGGTCTTACAGAGTTTAAAACTTCTAACGGTTTGATTGAAATATTTAAAAACAGGCACGAGCTGGTGTGCCGGAATGTTCGAGGCGAGGCTGCAACATGGACCCTGAAATAGTTTAATCTTGGAAGGGTGCATCACTTCCCAGTATTCTAAAAAAATACAACCCCATTGACATTTTGAATGCGCAGAACGTCTGTTTTATCACCGTCTTCCGGACAAGACTTTAGAGTTTAATGGAGAAAAGTGCCATGGGAGAAAATAAAGTAAACAGAGGTTGCTTTGCTTTGCTTTGCTGCAATGAAAGTAGGACACAAAAATTTCCTTTCATAATTCGTAAGACTAAAAAACTCTGAATACTTTAAAAATGTATGTAGTTTTTCAAGCTAATATAATTCCAATGGAAAAACGTTGATGATATCATCTATGTTTGAACAATTTTTGCGGGTGTGGGATATAAGATTAGGCGTGAGAAATAGAAACATTATTCTTTTCGTTGGCCAATGCGCAGCGCATCCCCGGGATACATCGTATCTGTGGAACATTAAAATTGTGTTTGCCCCAAATGAACCAGTAATTCCCAGCAACGCGACCAGGCCTTTATAAAATGTATGAAGCAAGAAAAAAAATATAAAAAGAAACTTGTATTAAAGAGATTGTTGTCTTTTCGGTCAATGAGAAAAGTAACAATTCTGGATGCAATGCATTTTGTAAAAAAGTGCCTGGGATTCTTTGCAACAAAGTACCATATCTCATTGTTTGAACAAGGCCAGCTTTCTGCGAGTGGTTAATAACGACACACCAGAAGTAAATGCCATTAGCGGTGAAGAATGGCGCCAAATACTGCCATCAAATAGCGCCTGTGAAGAAACTAACATGGAGTCCATCATCTTTGAAGGACTATGTCCGGTGTGATAAAGATGTCATTTATGAATGACAATAGATGAAGCGATAGGAGAGGTTAATGAGAACGAGGATGAAGCTGATGATGAACTAGATCCTTTACCCGTTCCTCCTCTAACAAAAGTGGTTGAAGCTATGGACATAGTGAAGCTATTTGTCACAAGTTTTCCACTTGAATCAGAAACTAATCAATGCCGTAACTGAGGTGGACAGTGCAATTTTAAAGTTAGGAGAGAAAAAATCTACAATTGATCAATTTTTCAAATCTGTAAAACATTTTTAATTTTTCTGATAATGTGCATTACTTTTTTTTACTTTCTCTATATGATGTAGAGACCCTGATTTTTCGAAAATTGCAAAATTTAAAACTATTTTCGAAGTCTTTCTACAACTAAAATATTAAAGATTAATATTTTTTCTCAATGAAATCTGTTTCTTAAATATAATTTTGAAATAAGGTCATGTACAATTTTTCGAAAACTTAGTACTTTTCGCTTAATTTTGCGTGAAAATACGAGCGAGAAAGTACGTCCCATTTTAGCTCCACTAGTTTCATTTGTTTTTAATTTAGTTTTATTCTTTGTCATTTATAAATAAATTAGATCACTCCGTGGATATTTGCGTATAAATTAGTTCCTTAGTACGGTGGTTTGCAGACCGAAACATGAAAAGTATGATTGCAAACAAAAGTATCCAAAGTTTTTTATGACAATCATTTATTTCAGCAATTGCACAACGTTTCATAACTACTTTTGTTACATCATCAGATGCTTAGTGAGGGAACTACTATCCCATTGAATTACCTCTGCAGTAGAACAATCGAGGAAACATTACGAAATTAACTCACTCTCACTCAGTTGATATTACATAACTAACAGTTACAAACAGACACTCCATTCCAAGGAAGCACCTGATGATGTAACAAAACTAGTTACGAAACGTTGTGCCATTGCTGAAATAAATGATTGTCATAAAAAACTTTGGATACTTTTATTTGCAAACATATATTGACAATCAAGAAGAAACATTCATTTATGAAAAGTATGAGTTGTGTATTGTGCGTAATTAGCTCCTTTTCCCGCTTACGACGTTCAAACTGTTCAGCCTCTTGAAAAACGTACTAACGAGATCCACAGATATACTCGTACTACGGTGAAGTGAGCCGGCGTCGTGGGGTACAGGTTGGTCAAAAGCGCCAAGTACCCCGACTCTGTGGTTGCGGGTTCGAAAGCTGTGTAAAACATGAATGTTTTCAGTTGTTTTTTGGCATAGAGGGCATTTCCCGCCCTAGGTGTATCACATCAGTACCCTAATCCTTTCATAATATGTTAACCTGATTGTTATGTCAGATTTCTCTGCAATCTGTGAGCGTAATTGAAAAATTGGACCCCAATTCCCAGAACAACGGCATATTCACCGGGTAGGGCTGTGGACTATCATTGCCTGTAAATAGTTCACGATCGAGCTTAAGGAGTTGGGGAGCGCGAGGGTTCTCTTCACTGCAAATTGTAGCGCCCTAGGGGTGACGCAGATACCGCCACAGGCATTGGGTGGTCTTTTAGGCGCCGATAGATAACTGCAAGCAAGGTTTGGTTTGTTTTTTTCGTGTTTCCGTGCGCGTCAACTGCCATTCGGCCCGTTAGTGTAGATCATGTTTTTTCTCGGGAGATGGCGGTGGTCTTCCCCCGCTGGATGGCGAGATCCGGCGCCGACCTACCGTCGGCTAGTGGGGTTTCCCCCTAACCAGGACTCTCCCACCAGCGGGGCACCGCCCCAGCCGGGACAAGCTCTAACCTCCCGATCGATCTCCCGGAATATGTGGTAGTGTAGTGCATGTGAGTAAGTGTGTGTGTAAGGGGGAGAGGATAGAACAAGGAAGAGGAAGGAAAGATCGCGCGCGGTCCGTGGCCCGTTTCGTAGGGCACTGCTCCGGCATTCGCCTGGTGTTGATCGGAGAAACCACGGAAAACTACCGATCAGAGCAGCTGGCCGCTAGAATTCTCCTTCAAGCAACGACTGAATTCGACCTAGCTGAAAAGCTAGTGTCGAAAATCCTGCCGCCGTCAGGACTCGAACCTAGGACCTAGAACCGGTCAGAGGCGCTGCAGTGACATCAGTTGATGCACTGAGCTACCGCTCTCGGTTGTAAGCAAGAGGGTGGGGTAAAATCGAAAAGAGCTACTTAAGAGAACAGCACATTAAGACTAAGTGATGTGCAATTATGTATCACCCCTAGTTTTATTTTATTTTCATGTATAGGCAATTACAAGACAAAGCAGTAGAATTCAAACATGCGCACGACATACACGCATCAACCCACATTCACATAAGAAAAATTTAAAAATGATAACGATTATACATTTTAACTTTTATACTTTCGACAAATTTTTCATCTCGTCAGTTTCTGAAGTATACAAGAATGTTTACAATGAATTGTATAGGACCTTCCTTACTCTTCCGCAAACACAACGCGATTACCTTGAAAAGAACTTTAGTCATGAGGAGATCTGCGTGTCTAAAGAACGAACATCGTTCATCAAAGACAAATCAACAAAGGAAGAATCGATACACGGAAGCGCGGAAAAGAAACAAACGGCGGAACTAGAACAGACGATCGAGGAATCAAAAAGGTGGATCGAGGGTGGAATAAAACAACAGCACGGCTGCGGATGTGTAAAGAGAATGATTTATAAATAGTAAATGCGCGCGACCTGTTTGATCGTATAATGGTTTTGTCACGATCCAGAACATGCTTTGTGACATTCAAAGAACACGAACACGCTTTCTTTGTACAATGTATTTAACACTGGAGATTAGAAAACACACCTAACAAAATAATAGGTAAACAAGCGTGTTCATTTTTGTGACAAAATATTTATTTTATCCTTTAATATTGCCTAGATAGACTACCTTGATTTTTATTAGATTTTCGGAGCAGACTAAAAAGATCACTTTTTTATCCAATATAATGAAGCTTTCAAAGATATAAACTATTGTGGCTACTGAATGGCGCATATGTTCTCAAACTACTTAGTTTTCTTATTTATTTGGTCTGAGCTAGGCTTTCGGTCTCCCCATCCTCTTGCTAGATGCCATCTATCGCCACCCAAAGTACATTTCTTTGAAATTTAATTTTCCGGTTTCCTAATAGTAGAACCGAAACATTACTTCAAGAATATTATAGAAAAATAAAATCTCGTCCTAAATGAAATTTTCGTTGAAAAATCTTGGATCCTTTTTAAGAAAATTCGCTTAAATGTTCCTGAAAATGCGGAATTTGAAGATCTTTTACACATAAAAATTTTGAGGTTTTGAGAAACTTCATTGGAAATCCTTTGAAGCTCTCCTACCCACAAATGCAATAATGCATCCAAATCGCTGGAAATGTACATATTAAAGGCGTGAGAGATTTAAAAAAAACGAGAAATTAAAAAAAGAAATGGTTACAGAAAAATTGTTTTTTTTTGTCACCTTAGACAGTGCATTTAGCACTACTTCCGTACAAAAAGTTTCCAGAAAAATGTTGGGATCATTTCTGACGAAATGGCGTTTCAGCGTTTCTGAAATGCCGAATTTTGCACTCATCACTGACAATTTTGTGTTTTCGAGAAACTTTCATATGACATATGACATCATCTGAAGCATATGTAAATGCAGTCATGTATACAAATCGCTTGTAATGTAAATTTGACATGAAAGACAAATTAAAGTTTATACATATAATAGTACTGTCCCTTCTAATGGTTTGAAGAAAACATTTGGGATGGTTTTTGAGAAGTTCTTGTTTTTGTTAATTTTTACTTTCTCGTATTCGTGGGTATATACAGAGTAATATACATAGTATAGAGAAAATTATGTATTGCGGCAAAAACGAGCGCTTTTTCGACACAAAGCTCGCATTGTGGTGCTATGACACACAAAAAGTACATAAATCCTATTCTAATGTGTAGTAAATTACTCCCTCTAACACGTTATGTAATCATATTTCACGAATTGTGGGTTCTTGGTACCGAAACAGTGTTTTTTTTTTTTTTTTCAAAACGTCCGTCCGACTGTAAATAACACCAGCGTCCAAACTATTCGTAATATTTTTTCAAAACATATTCTACAGTCCATCTAGCTCAACTCAAAGCTCTGCGATTTTAAAAAACATTCTTCAAATTTTGGGGGTACTTTGCATAAAACCATGGACATTTCCCAAATTTTCTCTAAATTGGCTCCCATTTTTTTCTTTAACTTTTTGAAGGAATAGTGTAAAATGCCCTTAAAAAGATGGCATAGGACGGTTTTTCTCGAATAACTCTAATTTTCTAAAATTGTAAAAGTTTGAAATGTTTTCGGTGTCTTCCTAAAACTACAAAACTGAAGAGAGATTATTTCATTATAAATTTTTTTCCTTAGTTTTTCATTAATGTACATTGTTTTAAAAATTTTAGTTGTTTTCGCGCAATATTGTGTGGAATATGTGCAATATTAACAAATTTCAAGAATAAGGATTTCTCAAAAACGGCTCCAAATGTTTTTTTTAACCTATTGGTAGGGATAGTACTATACTGTAACAGATGGCATAATTGCCATTTTCTCTATCCTTTGTTTTTTCAAAAAAAAAATTAACTAACGTAATTTTTGACATTTCTCTCATATTTGTATTTACATTACCGGTCACTTATATACATTTTTGCATTTACGAGTACTGCAACTCAGTGTGATCTACAAGTGTGATCACACCCAAATAAACACACAATAACTTAAATTATAAATAATTAGATGTGTTTAATTTAAAATAATTAAACACACTATAAATTATAATTATATTTATTACTATTTCATGTTATTGATATTAGCAACAATGATTCGCTAGTTATGGAAAGTTTTCTTATAAACAGTTCAAAAATTTAGAACAGATAACGCAAATGGAATTCCGATATATGGGATGCGTTTTTTAGCCTTACAATATTCTTAGTAAGCAGAATGCAAGAAAGTAAAATGATTAAAAGTTAATAAATAATACGATACTAATAGCGTTGACACACAAATGCAAATAGATAAAAAATATAATAGCAATTATTAAACACTATGGTATTGTAATATTCTTGTTTTGGTCTCTTCGAAAAGGCTCAGGTGTGACGAAGTAAAAGATAATAGTGGTAGTAAGAAATATCTGTGTAAGTATAAAGTACTACATGTGTAAGTATAAAGAAAGAGGAAAAAGAGTAAATAAATATAAATATCTACAAAAGCGATCGTGGTTATACCACAATACACGTAAATAAAATGGAAAATGAAAAGAACTGTGGAATGCACTTATCTTAGGAAAATGGATGTCTACAGAAATTGTAATGCCTACTGAAATTCATATGCCCATTGAAATTGTCATGCCCTTTGAAATTGACATGATTACTGAAATTGACACACCCATGCCATTGAAATTGATACGTCCATTGAAATAGTCATGCCCATTGAAATTGGCATATGGACCCTTTGAAATTTGCTTGTCCATTGAAATTGACATGTCATGACATGGCTAAGGAATTTAACACAGAATTATTTATAATTTCTGCAGATAAGTTTATGCAATCGGGTGGCAGAACAGTACAATTTACAAACACCACAACTAAAAATGTTAATACCATTTAGCTTCAAATTTTAAAATAATTAAAATAGTATCAATAACAATAAAAGCATTAATAAAAACAATAATGGCATTAACTCTACATTTTATGGATATGCTTTAGCGTTATTTTAAATTAATAAATACGTAACTTTCTAGCTACACTGCACCCCACTACACAACACTTTCACTTCACGTGAACCTTGAAAAGAAATGAAATGCCTATGTGAAGTATCCATAAAAAAGACCAGGCTCCTTAAAATGATTTTATTCAAGACCAGGTACAATAGCTGAAGTGCCGAATCACAAGAAGATTGTACCGTAAGCGAAGCCGTGTTGTTATAATACAGAGGAAGTCCCAAAATCTGCCCAGTCACCGAATAATTATAGGAGAGTTCCAAGTCCGTAGCACAGTCGTCGTTGTAATCGCTCTTCACACTTCAAATACCAAAACACTCTCCAAGATACGCTCACTAATGCTGCCACTCGCTGTCTGCTTTGGCGTTGAGTCGGAGCCCTCTTATAGCACGTCTGAGCTATGCGCCCGCCGACTAGCTGTGGAGTAGGGGCGGGGCCGAGTCTCTACCCGCCTGCTCGGGCGTGACGGCCGCGCGCAGCCGGGCTCGGCTGGCTCGCACCGGTTGTCTCCTTCTGTCGCCAGGGGCGGTAACGCTCCGCTGACGTCACTCGGCGGCGGCTCCTTCAACTGTGTGCGGCCGGTCACGACACTATGGAATTGACATATCTAGATAAATGACAATGCCTAGGTGGCCATTAAAATACCTATCTTTGGTGCAGGCGTTGCTGGAGAACACTGTGTACATCCGCGCAGGCATCGTGGGAGCTGCCACCGGTGCCGCCTTCCTCGCCGCCTGCTTCTTCATCAACATCACGGGCAAGCGCGCCATGATGGGTGAGTCCCAGAAAGACTCCAGTTATTCAGTTTCCAATTAACCGAATCGAGTTGTATCACTTTCTTTCAATGATTGACTGAGGAATTGTAGTTCTTAAACAATCACCAATTATGAGGCATGATGCAAGTTGATTTTACGAAATTTCCAAGTAATATTCTTTACTGAATGCTGTCCTCAGTGAGGGTCGTTTATAACTTCACACTATATATTTTATTACCGAAAACAATATGCAGAATTTTTCATCATTCAGTGTTTGATTTCAGTTATAATTAATTATAGAATCGGTTAAACAAAATTCTCTCATAATTAAATTATACACTATACTGGCGGAACCCGGAAGAAGTTGTTCTGCCCTTTCTCTCTCTCTCTCTCTCTCTCTTTCTCTCTCTCTTCCTTTCTATCTTTCTCCTTCCCTCTCCCTTTCTCACTCCGTGTCTCTCTGTTCCTGACTCGGTCTGTGTCTCTGTGAGTATCTCTGTCTGTCACTACCTCCCTCTGTCCCTCTCATTCACATTTAGTTGCAGATTCTGCTCGTTTCTGAGCAGGTGGGGTAATATCGAGAATCGTCAGACCAGAAAAATGTAAAGAATGTTCAAGAAGATCCCATCCTATAGATTACGGGGTGAGAAATGTTGCTTTGAGATCTTAGGCCTCGAAATCTTAGTTCTTAATGCTCTAGAACACTTTGTTTCGGACTTATTTAACGATAGGGATTAAAAAATGTTGCCGAGTGTTGCGAGTTGCATTTTATACGAATATTTACTTTTGTTTTACAGGAAATGGAGTTACAACAAAATTAACAGCACATAAATCTTCTGGGTGAAAACACACGAAGATATGTCACCTTTTATGGATATTAGTCGAACAGTGTCGGAGTTATCCTTATAAACCCCTTATAAGAGAGAAGAGAGGAAAGATATATATATATATATATATATATATATATATATATATATATATATATATATAGAGAGAGAGAGAGAGAGAGAGAGAGAGAGAGAGACAGTTTTATGACATAGACATCTTTTGATCATTTAAAAATTTTTATAACTCTATAAAACATTGACAATATAAAACAATTAGAGTACTGAAATGTTTTCTCTGTATCGATTACCATTGATGTGATTTACAGTATTTAATTGCAATTGCACACAAATATTTAAGAATTCGTCCTTTGTGTTTATGGCATGCTATTAATACCTTTGACTATTATGTTTGTTAAATTATGTTTCTAACGTCTGTATAAACGTCGGTTCAGGGATAAACGGTAATTTCATTTCATTTCACTTATAGGGATCGCAAATGGTTACTTTAATATTCGTAAAATCTTCAAATATTTGTGCCTGACTGATTCTGATTCTTTAATATTGCGTGGATTGGTGAATAGTCCATACGGAGCTAATTTGTTCTGGGAATATATTTCCGGAATTGTGTTGCGGGATTGCGTTCACTGAAAATCTCAGCTATTTAATAATTTCTAAGGCTCCTCCGAACTGTTTCAGTGGGAACTTTCGTGTTGGGCGGGGCGGCGGGCATCGCCATGTACTGGTCCCGCTCGGACACCGCCACGCTGGCCATGTCATCCACATACGTGGCGCTAGTGGGCGTGGCCCACACCGTCGCCATCGCCATCGCCGTCGACATCTTCCCCACCACTCTCAGGTACACTCAACGGACCGCTCACGCCACTGAGTGCCTGCCGTGTCATCGGGAGAGGTGGCTCAGGGCATCAACCTATGTCACTGCTGTGCCTTTGACTGGAAAGTCCTAGGTTCGAGTCCCGGAGGCAGAATTTTCAACATTATGCAGATAACTAGGTCGAATTAAACCGATGTCGAAGGAGAATTCTTGCGGTCAGCTGCTCTGATGGCTAGTTTTCCGTGATATCTCAGATTAACATCAGGCGAATGCCGCCTGGAACAGAACACTAATAACCGAGCTGTGGACCGCAGGTGATCTGACTTTCCTCTTCCTGTTGGGAGCTTAGAGCTTGTCCCGGCAGGGGCGGTGCCCCGCTAGTGGAAGATAAAATCGTGTTGGGAAAACCCCCGCACGCCGACGTAGATCGATGGCAGGTCTCCCCAGCCAGCGGGGGACGATCACTACCACCTCCCACGGTGAATCATGCACTACGCTTTTGAGACTAATGACCTAGTTGACGCACCCGAAATCACTTCTGAATCAGAGAGCCATCTCAGAAACTTACACTTTCTAGCTTTTTGACAGACAGCCTTCGTCCCCCAGCACAAAAAAATACATACACATTTTGTGTAGGAAGGCACGCGAGGAAATCAATATAATTAATTACTAATATGCGTAATTTGATGAACTAAAATACCGCCAAAAATGATCAATAAAATGCACTTGAAGTGTTATAAAAATGCCCTAAATGCAAACGTAAAAATGCGATCAAAACCAGTTCGGATGAACGTCTCAAGCTGTGAGTATCCAACATCCATCAAGTAACGTATGCTACTGATGTAATCGAGGCTTGTTCCTTTCGTTCAAGTGAACACAGCTCGCGAACTTTCTGTTTGGACTGTACTTTACCAGGAAATCTCTTTCTTTATTTATCGCGAAACCTACTGTGGCGCTGATAGGCGACAAGAGAAACCTTACATGACATACAACGGCTGACATTACAATTTCTGAGCAAAGAACTCGAATAGGCTACTCCGGAATTCTGTGGAGGACATTTGTTCCATCTCGTAAATATTATTTGAAGCAAGTACCATTGAAACGATATTAATATCAAAGAAATCAGCGAAAAATGTATTAAAATGACAAAAAAGGTAAAAGATGACTTATTAGCCGAAACCGACAAGAAATGCAAAAATTGAATAAAAATGGGCCATTTCCTTTTGTTATAACATACAATTAATTTCTATACTAAACGGCATTTTTCTGAGTGGAAAAGAAAAATAATGACATTTCATTAAAATACTATTAATTACTAACGCGATTTCTGAGCGATTGTAATATCTAACTCGCATGGGGCTACCCGATGTTTTTAGAAGAGCGACAGCACGTATTTAGGATCTGCTGCGACTGTGCAGTGTGTCCCTAGCGCATCGCTTGCGCTTTGACGGTCACCGACAGCGCAGGTACCTCGCTTAAACGGAGGTCCTCGCTGCCCCACCTGCCGCGCGTCACACGGCCCATGCAGTGCACTGCATTGCGCAAGGTTTCACTAACTTGCCTTCCCACCGCGAGGTGCCATGCATTGTCAGAGCAAATTCCGGGCACAATACAAGGGGAGGCTGCGTTCAAATGAAATAATCTCTTAATAATTACATATTTGGTCTATTGATACATATTTCGTTACATTTTAATAAATTTATAACTCGAAAATGAACATTTCAAATGCTAGTTCGAAATATGTGATGCTTGAAAACAAACTTTGTTACTGAAATACAAAGCCACGCAATGCATGTATTAACGCCGGACCTTCGCTATTAATTGTCAAACTTCCCCCTCCCCCTTCTGCTTCTTGGTAACCGCGTAGTCGGGATCAAGGATGAGCGGATGAATGTGAAGCAGACGGAATGTCAACCATGTGTCTGATGGACTCCATGTTTCATAGACCCCATGTGTAGCTCGATAAAACAAATATTTTTCACATCATTGTCTGATTGCTTTTCTGGAGTCGGAAGGGGAGGGGGGCGTTTGCTCCCTATACCTCATTTTCTATCACAGGCTACAATCTACTATTCACTTGAGCGCCGACTCCTCGTAAACAACATTGTATATACTACAAAAGTATTATATATTTCGGATGAAACTAGCGAATAATTGCTTTGGTAGATGTGGAACTTTATTTCAGCCTCTCTGAATCCATTTTAATATCTAGAAAGTAGAATTCGATCGTGTACGGAAAACATTTGAGGAATGGAATTTTAAACATAATACATTTTTATTTCACATACATTCTATTTTTACGTAGACATACGTACGTATGTACTGAGTAATATACTTAGTATAGAAAAAGTTATGTAATGCGTGAAAAAACGGCGGATTTTCGGCAGAAAAAAATTCATTGCCAGGCTCTGATAACGGAAAGGTGCTAACTAGTTGCTAACTTAAGAGAAAACTTGTAGTGCTAAGAATGGCACAGGCTTTCTCGTATCAAATTTCTCTAATTTCCTTGCTGAGGACTGGCTTCACTGGGAGGATGACAATTTTCACTGAAAATTTTAGAGCCATTTTAAGAAAATGGCATTTAAGAGTTAATGTAAAAGCGAAATGTCTTAGTCGCCCATTCCGAATTTCCATTTTACTTCGCTTCGTGAACGTAAAATGATAATACAATGAAAAGGAAATTCAACAAATGAAATGCACAATGCACAAATACTCGTTATAAACATTTGCTCAATTGATATGCGGTATAATTACATAACCGTTACTAAGGGGCGATAAAGTATGTGCTCTTTTAGCACCACTAGTTTGGTATCAAGAACCCATAGCACTCTGATTCTTACCATACAACGCATCATATAGGAACGAAATTTATCCACATTTTCGTTCCCAGAACGGGGCCAGTTTTTCTGTTGAAGAATTTCCGATTTCCGGCGAACGGTTACAATACTTTCTCTCGTTACGAAGTAAGGTGATGAAGTAAAAATTCGTTATGCGTTAGTAGTTGATCGATTTTCGCAGTGTTTATTTCATGGAACCACATTAAAAACACCTCAAGCGAAATGAAATAACGGAAAAGGGTGTACTTCAAGAGAATCACTACATGAAAGATGACATTACACATGAGAATTTTATTGGCAGCCCGAAAATGGCACGAGTCGAAGGAATCGTGCCTAATATAAAAGTTTTAATGGGGAGGAAATCGAGTAGAAATCTCATGTACCGCGAGCGTTGTACTCAAGTAGCTCAGCAGCACTAAGCAAGTCCCACAGAACAATTACATTAAGAAGAGCTTGGCAAAGCTTGAAAATTGTTCATAAAGTTTTGCAGTAATTCAGTTTTAATTCACGCGAATTTTAAAAAAAATTGTTCCGGGGAATCAAAGAAGACTTGTTTTTTCATACAACAGATTATGTCGAGTAACATTCCGCAAAGATTTGACCGTACTCTTTATATTCTCTGCGGATATCGTATATTCATCACGTGAATACGCATTAATTGAAGGTTTTGTCTGGTTTTATTAAAAATATTATCCAGATTTTATGAATTCCCCGTAATGTAGGGTGTTTAAGGCAATCAAATTTCGCATTTGATTGCCTCAAGCTCATTACATTAGCTAAGGTCTTAAAAAATAAGGTATTTAGGTACAAAAGGAAAAATATGCAGAGACATAAGAAACTGAGAATACATCACAAAGCTGCGTTGAAAAGCAAACAAAGGGTAATGCAAAGTGATCTCATATCGCAAAAACATTTCTCATAGCTGTTGGAAGACCCACTCTGACAAGAATTGCAACAGAAAGTAGGCATAGAAAAAAAAGTTTTCAGATGATCTGTTTGTTTATTTATTTGTTTGTTTATTTGCGTCAAAAAAACAGTTAAAAACTGCGTATGACGTGCTATGGGGAAAAGTGAATTGTGTGCACATTTTCAAAATTCTGCGATCTCTACACCAAGTCATATACTACTTAAATTTTGAATTTTGAAAGGAAAAAAAAACAAAAAACTCCCATGTAATAAAACCTATTTTCAAGGATAAACAAGCAATAAATTTTGAATTTTGGGGAGAAAAAAAAACAAAAAACTCCCATGTAATAAAACCTATTTTCAAGGATAAACAAGCAATAAATTTTGAATTTTGAAAGGGAGAAAAAAAACAAAAAACTCCCATGTAATAAAATCCATTTTCAAGGATAAATAAGCAATAAATTTTTAGAAAAAAAAACAAAAAAAAAAAAAATAATTATTTCCCACTGAATTCTAGAAGACGTGCACAGAAATGAAGTTACATTTATGTCCAGAAGCAAAACAAGGGGCCATCTCAGCATTTGCTCAATGGATCAGGAAACTGGACGAAAAACCTGATCGAGATGGGGGTCATTGACCCGGAAGCTGTAGTACAATAGTTGTTACAGGTTGTTTATACTCACTTATACAGTCCAAATGGTAAATAATGCATTATGTTATTGTTAAAATTAATGTTCCTTTTCTTGTTATGCTCAGTATAGTCTCTAATTGTATAGAAACAGTTATGCAGCAGAAACGATTTCACTTGGGATTTAAATTTTTCTATTGAATTTAATCGTTTAATGTCATCTGGCAAAGTGTTGTAAAATAATGTACATGTATTGTATGTGAATGTTTTGTAATGAGCTGTTGATACTGTCACCTGATGAATATGATTTCTACGGCGAGTGTTATAGTAATAGACTTCGGCATTTTCTGAAAATATATTCCCGCCCTTGAGCAAGTCATTTTTTACAAAAACCACTGATTCGTAAATAAAAAAACACGGTAATGGTAAAATTCCTAGATTAATGAAGAGAGGCTTACATGAATCACGTGGGTGGGATTTGGTTATTATTCGTACAATTCGTTTTTGTAATCTAAAAGTCTGGGAGCTATAAGATGTATTTCCCCAGAATATTATGCCATATCTCAGGTGGGAATGAACATTCGCGAAGTATACACAACGAGCAGTATGAAGGCTGACTGAATTTGCAAGAATTCTGAACGCGTAGCATAATGAACTTAATTTTGTGTTCAATTCATTTAAATGGACGTTCAATTCATTTAAATGGATCGTTTTGTTCTCATCTGCATGCGAATTAGCACAACTAACGCACGAGAAATGTATGCAGTAAAGCATTAATGATGCATTCTTGCATCTATTCGGCTTATTATGTTAAAAGTTTTTTCAATTATTCATAAAATTAAAAACACTTTCTCTTCTTAAAACGTTTCGTAAGGGCGGGAAAGAAAACAAAGCGAAGGTTCTGGTGTATTTCCAAGAACAAGACACAATGTTGCTTTCGTTTTATTTTCTGAACTTCTAGAATATTAAATTATTTCGATATTTATAAATAAAAACATTAAAATTCCAAAGGAACATTCCCCCTACCGCTTGCGGAGAGTTTGCGAAGAATGACAACTACTTTTCGATTTACTCCATCTTTCGTTCATTAATAATGTAGCTGTTCGATTTGACTTGTCCAGTCCAAGTACAAGAACAAGAACGAGAATTTCCCATGAGAGATAAGCGCACCTCAACAGGAAACTTGGAGTGTAACGAGCTTTGCGTGATAATGTATAGTGTTGCGTAACTGAGGCAATGGAGAGTTCCCAAGAACAACTGATCGATGTTTAATCTCCCTTTCAGGTCGTACATGACTGTACTCCAAACAAAACATTCATTCTTTATAAGATGACAAAATTATTCATTGGTTAGTGTGATACGCTAAGCACTGGGGGGGGGGGTAAAGATTGCGGTTAGACGCCCACCCAAAACACCAGCATGAGGTTAACTCATGAATACCGGAAGGTGAATGGATGTAGAAAGATATGGCGTCAAAACATTTGATAGGAAGGGCAGGAAGGATATTCAGTTTCACATTATTCGGAACGATTCTGTTGCGGTTGCAAAGTCGAGTTAGTAGAGGTAAGGTCTGTGTTAGGCATGACAGGACTAGCAATCACCAAAGGCCCTGAAAGGCAATGCAATACTAGGAGGGGTAGAATAGTGAAAAACTAGTACCGTATTCTAAAAGATTATCCTGATTTTATAATTCATATAGTATTTCATTGTTGCATACAATTTGCAACTAGTCTGAGAAAACAAATTTGGTAGTGTTGCATCATAATATTTTTATTAATTAGTGGGGACTTTAATTACTTCCACTGTCAAATGCAATAATATATACAAATCGCCGCAAATGTGCAAATTAATGGCTTCATAGATTAAAAAAAGTGTAATTCTTGAAAAAACAGAAGAAATCACCAACATGCATTTTATGTAATCTTTAACAATGCATTAGTACCATCCATATGAATAGTAGTTTGAAGAAAACATTTGGAGCGGTATTTGGGAAAATTGTGTTTAAGCGATTGTGAAAATGCGGAAATTTGTGCTCATTTTCACAGAAAATTTTTTAGTTTGGGAGAAGGTATATAGGTTTAAAGTACATGTACTTGTAAATGCAATAATGTGAAGAAATTGTCGCTAATGTAAATATTTACGACGAGAGAGCCAAGAAGAAAAGTACATTTTTGTAATTTAAAAAAAAACACAATAGAATAGAAAGGCGTTTATGTTAAACTCTGTAGTGCATTTAGCATTATTCCTACCAAAATTTTAAAGAAACGATTTGGAGCCGTTTTTGAGAAAAACTTGTTTTTGTAATTTTTTAAAATTGCACATATTGCATGCAATATTGTTACTAAAATTACAAAATAATGTCCATGAAAGATCTAACTATGGAGTAAAAATATACTTGAAGGATAAATCTCTATCTACAATTTTACAATATAAACAATTTCAAACTTTTGAAATTGTGCACAGCGGAAAACGATCTATGTCATCTTTCGTAATTTACTATATTCTTTCAAAAAATTTCAAGAAAAAATGGAGCAATTTTTGAGAAAATTTTGAAAATGTCCCAAGAGCTTCATGTAAAGTACTCCCGAATTTTAAAGAATGTTTTTAAAAATCGCAGCGCTTCGAGTCGAGCCAGATCGACGGGGTAATATCCATTTTGGAAAAAAATCATACATTTTGGGGCCAGTGTTTTCCAACTCAATGCTTTGTGACCTTACAAAAATCTACTCTCCAGTACCGAACGGAGCCACGGAGCAAAGGAAGTATCCCACGGGTTGGCGGGCGTACAGTGTTCCAATACTGGTACGGAATTGGGGGCAAAATGTTCGCTCGATAATAACGTTTTTAAATGGTAATTATTATTTAAATGCTTATGATTCAATAAAAATGTGAAAACTTTCAAAAATAGAACATAGATTATTACTTAACTCAAAGCAATATACGTCTCTATTTATCGTAACCAGAACTGAACCAGTAATTCCATTCCCATTCTTCTAATACATAACATTTTTGGAGACGATAGTTTTAACATTCTAGTACTATAATATAACAATTTAGGTCGTTCCGAATCAATTATTAATGATAACAAATATGTAGATACCCCGGATGGGTCACGTGGGAGAATTTGGATTCCAGGTTTGATTATTTCTTGTATGATTTTGTTTGAGAATGTAAATCTCGTGATTTTCAGTACCATTGCCATACTCTTCTAACTGCAAAATCCTTTAATCATCTCATGATTCCAGGCTGTCTGTCAATTCGCAGAAATTATTTTCTTCTCGGGGGTTTCTCTGAGTTGCAATGCTGCGTAATGCCTCTGTAGGTTGAACTTTTTAACAGACTGCAGTTCGTTCGAACACAATGAACACTTCGCAATTGTTACGGGATCTATAAAAAGAAACATTTCTTCCCAAATCGAAAGGAAATTAAGGGGCGTAAATGGACTCCTGAATGTTGCCTGAAACACAGGCAATGGCCCACTGCCAAGGCTGTCGATCCCTCCCTCCGCCCCCTCCCCTGTGCTCTAAATGCTTCTCCGAGCGCCTCCTCGCGGAGGGGAACGCGGCTCTGATGTCATTTCTCCTCAGTTGGGAAACGCTGGTTTAAGCGCTAGTGGTGTTCACAGACTGACGGACGGACGGGCTGACAGACGGGCAGATGAAGAGACAGACGAACAGACGTTTTGAAAGAAAAAACACACATTTCGTGTATCAGGGGACCCCAAGCGTGTATATTAATCTATAGTCTATATATTAATTATAGATAGTTAGTTCGTAATAAATTATTATTACATGGCGCAATATTTCTCAGAACGATGTGTCTTCGTCATTAGGTGCAACTAAAATAGTAACAATATATAAATAAAACATTAAAATTATATAAATAAATGTTGTAAATTATACAAGATAAAAACATGAATAGAAATTCAGACTCACATCTTAACTAATTATAAACCTTTTTCTGGCTAAAATTAACATTGAGAATTTATTAATTTCATTAATATAAACCCTAAATTTGAAGAGATAGTTGGTTATAATTTGCAATAATATAATATGGATATTATGTCTCCATTAAAAATAAATCGAGAAAGTATTTGCTGTTGGGTAGTTATTAAAAATTAACTTATTAGTACTTTTCTCACAATTGTGACAATTGTGACACAATTGTGACCAATCAGATCGCAATACGAGAACGACAATGCCGTGATACTGAGGTATGCCGTAGTAAGTTCTGTTGTTTTATTTATTTATTTTTTCAATGCCTCTACCTCTCTTTCTGATATCTTTTCTCAAAATATATCTATCAAAAACTTCTAATGAAATATCCCTAATGATGCCCAAGTATAGACTCTTTCTGTGCAATTATTATTTGAGAAATTATTGCGAAGTTGATTTAGGTTTGTTAGCATAGGTCTACAACGACGCAATCATAAAGATGGGAGCACTTACTTTTACGATGTGTTATACGTTTTGTAACTTAACCAGCGCAAAACTTGTGCTTTTTATGCCACTATGGCATGTTTTAAACCTCTGTAAAAAGATGTCTTGTTTCAACAGTACACTTATCCGAAATATTTACTTTACAATACGATAACTACGTCAACGACCGATAACTACGTTAAAGTAGTGTCTGACTAGCATGATCGTTGCAATAAATCTCTACAAAATCTTATTACATTCATTGCCATGAAAGTCTACGTTTTAAGTTAGAAAGATATCCGCTTTTTGCGGGCGGTTACGCGACATGCAGCGCTATCTGTTGACGACACGGTGAGTGCTTTTCCCGCACCGGCCTTCAAAGCGCCATTCGCCACTATCAGGCCGAGCGACAACGAAAGTGCTCATAAATAACCTCCCGCACGCACGACTCAGAAATTTTATTGACAGTAAAACTTGAGAGAGTATACCTCCAGGTGTAGTACTTAGAATCCAGTTTGTCGGTGCTCGACAAGAGAATATCGGACATTCTAAGCAAAACTGACAGAATTTTCCATAACATTTTTCGGAACCTGACGATATTTGGATATGTTAAATCTCAACGAGAGGAAAAAAATTATACTTTTATTTATACACCAAATTTTTTAAATTGTACTAAAAGCAAAATGAGATCACTTGACAATATTTGATCTTTTGTGAATAAATTCAAAACTCGTGGAATATAAATTGTACAGGAGAGCCAAAAATGTCTTTAAACTGAAGCTCAAATAGTTATTTATGTATCTAGGATCTTAAGTAGATACTTTTGCGCTGAGGGCGACTTCCAAATCCGAGGGCCTGTGGCCCGAGGGGCTGGAAGTCGCCTGAGGGGCAAAAAATCTAGTAACGCCCGTGGTGCACACAAAACTTTATGGTTTACTAGCTCGTTGCTGAATAAACGAGAATTCGAAACACTTTTTAAATTTTTCTTGCGTCTAAAGTGAAAAGATGCATTGTAATATTCATTTGTCAATATGACGTGAGATAAACAAAACAATGTGTATCTAATTACTATTGCCAACACCGCCTCTATTCAGAAGACCTCGGAACCAACTCGAAAGAGGCGCGTGACGTCAGCATACTTAGGCCATTTCCGACCATCTCGTGTGCAGCGTGAAGACCACATTGTGTTCTGAGTTCTTCTCAATTGGTTATGTCCTTTAAAAATTTGTGACAATTTTACATAGACGAACAGGCTTTTCAAGAGTAGTGTGCCGTTGTGTCGTGGTAATTACTTGAATGGTCGAAATATTTGTTTTCCGATATCCGAAAGATGAATCTTTAAACAGGAAGTGGTTGCGAATGAAACAAAGATTTTACCTCAACCAACAGTTTTAAAGTATTTTTAATTGCTTTTGAAATCTTGAAGCCTTATTAGAATAATTATATTTTGTGTTGTGTGCGTGTTGATTTTGTAAAAGCTAATACATAAGAAAGGAATGAAAATCAACACATCCAAGCAGTTTCCTACGAAGTATAACCTACAAAACGTAGATTATAATGTAACAATCATTCAATACACCCGTTTTGTTTTGAAATTCGTTCATTTGCTCGGTCTAGATATTTAAAATGTTTGGTATTTTAAAAAATATTTAATTCATTACTAATTCTATGTTTACAATATGCGTACTGACTTCAATTACTAACAAATTCTAATATATTGCATTTGCCTTTGTGCGCGAGTTGTATTTCCATCCTGAAGATATTGAAGTTTCGGAATATTTCGATGAGGTACACTGCAAGATGATAACAGCAAAATTGTCTTTACCGAGGCTAAGATATGGGATTGTAAGAACAATATTTCCAACTCGTCCAGCATACTAGTTTTCTGAATGATCATATAGAGAAGACCCTAGCGAGCCAGAAGAGAAGTTTCACAATTGGAAGCTGCAATCGCTGCAAGTGTGAACATAAGTCTTGTTTTGAAAACACATCAATTTTGGTGATCTAATGATTTTTAAAACATTTCATTATCATTTAATAAAATGTTTCTCTTAACTTTCATTTAATATTTAGTAAACATTTGACATTCAAAAGCTTGGCAATTTTAAAAATTAAAATTTTACTATTAATTTTCTGAAATGCTCTTATAATTTATTTTAAATTGAAGTCTATGCAAAAATGGTATGTTCCTGAATTTCATTTACCACGGTTAATAATTTATTTTGAATAACAAACAATTCTTTAATAGTAGTATATAATTATTAATTTTTTTAATTTGATTTGTTAATAAATAATAGTGAAAAAATGGAGTTGAGTTTTTCTTTCTACAACAGGTCACTTCTACTAAAGATGTTGAAGTTTTCCAGAGTAATTTGTAGAGAATCCGTTAAGTAATTTGTTCTGCTCAATCATTTAAGAGGACATCGTCTTGTTTCGACTGAAAAACGGATGAACCTACGTGTTTTACCTGAAATTAAAAGTAATGTAGTTCTAAAAATTTTCAATTATCGTGCATGTTTATCAATTGACGTGTTAGTTGTTGAAGATTAACAAGTATGCATCTAAAATTTATTTATATTCAGTTTCTACTGTTAGGTAGAATGAGGTTGTTTTTATAACAAGCGAAACGTGTTTTAGTTTAATAACGAATGGCAATTTTGCTCACTGCTTGCAAAATATGTTTAATAATAATAAATGTCATTTCCTTTGGTATTATACTTATATTTCTTTGCATTGAATATGGAAAAAATTACATCCAAAAATTAATGTCCAGTATGGCCATGCAACGCAGGCAAACGCTGAAGCAGCAATCGGCCTAAATGTGATGACGTCATTGGCTTGTTGCGAGGCCATTTCAAATAAACAATTCTGTGCTCCATTGAAAATGAACGGTGTACCATTGACTGATGTTAAGGCAACAAAATTTTTAGGTCTCTCAATTCAGTCAAACCTTAAATTGCACGTCCATTTAAATGAATTGAACACAAAATTAAGTTCATTATGCTACGCTTTCAGAATTCTTGCAAATTCAGTCAGCCTTCATACTGCTCGTTGTGTATATTTCGCGAATGTTCATTCCCGCCAGAGATATGGCATACTATTCTGGGGAAATACATCTTATAGCTCCCAGACTTTTAGATTACAAAAACGAATTGTTCGAATAATAACCAAATCCCACCCACGTGATTCTTGTAAGTCTCTCTTCATTAATCTAGGAATTTTACCATTACCTTGCCTGTTTATTTACGAATCAGTGGTTTTTGTCAAAAATGACTTGCTTAAGGGCGGGAATATATTTTCAAAAATGCCGATGTCTATTACTATAATACTCGACGTAGAAATCATATTCATCAGGTGACAGTATCAACAGCTCATTACAAAAACTTCACGTACAATACATGTACATTATTTTATAACACTTTGTCAGCTGACATTAAACGATTAAATTGGATAGAAAAGTTTAAATCCCAAGTGAAATAGTTTCTGCTGCATAACTGTTTCTATACAATTAGAGACCATACTGAGCATCACAAGAAAAGTAACATTAATTTTAACAATGATACATAATGCATTATTTACCATTTGAACTGTATAAATGTGTATAAACAACCTGTAACAAGTATTGTATTGCAGCCTCCTGTTTAACAATGATACATACTTCATTATCTGTGCGTCTTTAGAATTCAGAGGAAATATAGTTATTCAAATTATCGTTTCCATGTCGCGGCAGGAAGTATTATTCGAGGACAACATGGATAAGAGCTCAAAATTTATTGCTTATTTGTCCTTGAAAATATATTTTTTATTACATGGGAGCTTTTTTTTCCCTCTTCATTCACTAAAAATTCAAGTAGTATATGACAGTGTAGGGATCACAGAATTTTGAAAATGTGCACACAATTCACTTCTCCCCATAGCACGTTATACGCAGTTTTAACTGTTTTTTGACGTAAAATAAATAAATAAATAAATAAAGTAGTAGTAAAGCAAAAAGTAGAGATAACGTCCAAAAAAATGTGTTTTGGGGGACGATAGATGGCAGCTGGTAAGATGACTTGGCAAGACCGTAGTCAGTCCACACCAAGGAAATTAGAAATCTTTATTGCGAGAAAGTCTGTGTCATTCTGTAGCACCACTAAGTTTTTTGACTCAATACGTAGTCATTGTTTTGATGAATCAGATGGTATTAAATGAAGCATATCTTACCGGACATTCTGAGGTGTAGGGTAAACGGTACAGTGATTGGAAGCTTAAGAGCATTTTCTGATTTGAAAATAAAAATTTTGGAAATTTTCTATGTTTTTTCTATTGTCCAATGATCCTTTTACTTATTCCATCCGTAATTTTTATCAGAAAATGAACATTACGTTAATAATTAATTTTTTAGTAAAAACATGTCATTTTGTACAGTGATTGGCCAATTGGACTCAATTATTTCAACAGAAACAACTAGTAAAACGGTATATTTAATCAATTATTATATTACCCATGAAAACACATTTTGTAAGATACATATTAAATACAACTTTAATATTTTATGTAAGTGCTGTTGGGGAAAATTAAAATATCCTTGATTTTCAAATCTCAGCATATTCGACTTAATTCGAATGTGTTTTCTGGTCGCCTATGAATAGAATCACCGGGATAGTGATGGCGTTTTTAAAAAATAGAAATGGATGGAATACGTTTTAAACATATTCATTGAATACCTCTGTTTTCAGCCATCCGTTTTCCAATAGACCCTTGTAGGATCATTTATTTTGTCATCCAAGTTCCCTTCCCTTGATGTATCCTATAACTTCATATCACATTCTGATGTTTTGTTCGCTGACACACGAACAAGTGGCTGTAACTGCATCACTTGTCCACGTAGTGATTATGGGATGTCTTCCAAAAAGGCTTGACCCATCCTTCTCCAAGACTGTTGTTGTTGAACGGATTGGGCCTTAGTTTAGCAGCTAAAAATTGTTGAACGCTACTCTATAGATCTTCCTTGGAAAACCTTTTGCTATTTTAAGTATCCACCGAACTAGACTCGCTTCTTCTTCTTTAGATAAAACAGTATTAGGGCCTAGAGCTGTTTTGTGATCTGAATTATTTAAACGACAATGCAAAATTGTTTTTGGAATCACTAAATGATTTTGCAGTAGAACACACAGATAAACCGTTATTTTTAACATTTCAACCGTTATTTAAACATTTCATAGCATTTGCCATGACTCCTGCACCATACTCTTGCTTCAACTTCTCTGGCATTGTGAGATCACTTATTTCAGGCCCACGTACGATTAACCTAAGTGCAATAATATTAAACTACGATTAAAAACAGTGTGTCAAAATTATTAGCAGAGTGACTAATAATACAATCCACACACTATCGAAGATACAGTTATTGGCTACCCCTATGCCACTAAATACGCAAAGCTAGCTTTCTCATTTTCAGCTGATATCATTGTCACTCAATAAGATTTGAACTTTCTGATATATCATTGTAATTTACTTACCACCGTATCAACAAACAGCACTTTTGAATATCCGGTTTCTAAAGAAAATCTTTACCTACAATGAACGCACACCGCCCTGTCAATAAGCATCCGTCATATTAGCAACAGTTGCTCTCTTGCGGTCGAAGAAAATATAACATAATACTCAGAAAGCGCCCCTTCGCGCCATTTAGAAGCAAAATATTAGAAAACGGTGTCAGAACAAGTGGTAATTCCAATTATAATTGGAGTGGCCTATCACTGGGAGATGGACAATCACTGTACCCATATTTTCTTTCGGGCTGGTGGACCGTGGTCCAATTGGCTTTGAACTGCCAAACGTTTCGCCCACGACTGCAGCGGGCATCTTCAATGGCGAGGTCAGTGGCGAGATCTCCGCCGTCCCGGACACTTCGCCCGAGACCTCGCCACTGAAGATGCCGCCGCAGTCGTGGGCGAAACTTGGCAGTTCAGCAATGAACGTCACCGCCGAAAAAACATGAATATTGACTCCGGCCGTGAAAGTCTTCAATGCTTTATAATCACTGTACCGTTTACCCTAATTGATAAAAAACCGCTGCAAAATTCATCGGAAAGGGAAGTATTGGCTCTCGGCCTAGGAGTAATGCTGCAAAATCATACTGTTGTCAGCACTGATTCTCGTGGAGTTCGAGAGAAAATCCACGTAACTGAACATTTTGTATCACCCACAACCGCAAATTATTTCTTTCAGTGTAAACAATGTGTATTAATATTCAACGCAGGAAGAAATAAAAGCACAGGTGCCGAAGCCAACCTAACCTATATTAAGTATTCCCAATTATGAAATTTTGAAAATGAAAATCATGCGAGAGACTAAATTTAATAACAAACATTGTTTTTCTTGAGCAAATATTCAATCCTTCTCTGTTAAATATTTATTATAATTATTTAAATGCTCCGTTTACGTACAAGCAACTCTTGATAACTTTTGGTGTAATAAATTGTTGAGTGTTTGACTAGCGACCGGCACGAACACGGTGGTAACATGTGCACTGCAAGGTGTGCTGCGGGTTGCATGTGCTCATCTTTCCCGTAATATTCGCAATAACATGCGAACGTTTGTTTCCTCCTTTTTTTGACGATTTTCAGCTCGATACAGGAATGGAAAGTAATTTCTCTTCAGCAGAAGTACAAGTACTGGGGTTTGTGTCGATGTTTTCTTATAATTGTACTACAATATCATTATTCCTGGGCGTTTTATAAATAGAAGAGATTGTGAATTATAGAGGATTTCAGTGCATGCAGTTTCTTGTTAAAATTAGTATAACTTTTTGATCGTCATCTTTGGCGACTAGGTTATCTCGGTGTTGTCATTGTCGAAACATGTAATATAAAACATGGTTAAAAGTATAAAATAGGCTGAGAAGAGAATTTCACAACAAACGCACTGAGGGGCACATATACTTTGTGATAAAATATAAATGAGTAGATATTGATATAATAGAAAAGAATGATGATTTTGATCGTTTGTCACAAGTCAGAAAGGTGTCGTGGGAAGGGATGTGGCGGGGGTCGGGTGAAAATTAAGAGTAAAACTTGGAATGTCTCAGATGAATTTGGACAGTTTTTATCACACTTGTGAGAATGCTGATGTGGTATTGTTGTAATTACACGATGAAATAATGGAAGTCATCTCCGTCAACGTTAGAGGAAGATTTATTTAGAGAACCGACTTTCGACAGCTCTGCCGTCATCATCGGTCAAGGTGCGTGTGACAAAAGGGACTGCGGAGGCAGTCTCCTGACTGTTGCCACACACAGCGAGACTGATGATGACGGTAAAGCCGTCGAAAGCCGGTTCTCTACCTCTTACATTGAATTAAATGTGCCTTAGTGGCGAGACTCAGGCCATGAGGCCTGCTCTTCCGCCTGACCATGCAAATTCCGCTACGCTCCTTTCACCAACCATGGGAGAAAGAAGGTATTACTTGGGCGACGAAACAGGCAATTTGAATTTAGCTCAGAGGCATCATTTAGGCTTGAGGATTTTTTACATGCAGTAAATCTACTAACATGGGACAGCCGGCTTTACTTCCCAAGGATTTTTTCGCCCTTAAAAATCCATGGCTTCGAACTCGGAAACTTGGGTATAACAATCCGATACGCTAACCGTTACACCATCGCCACGTTGACGGAGATGACTTACATTATTTCGTCCCCTACACTTGTTAAGAAATGAATCGCTGGACCCTCGCGTTGACATTCGACCGTTTTCCTTATATACATACGCCACTTCCTTCCGCTATACAATTATTATTGATAATCAAGGAATGCATTACACCTTTATCACATTCAGTAGAACAGGTGTATCTCCTGGGTTGGTCTGTTTAATGCCGGGTCTTCATAGAAGGTTTGTGGATTCCACGAGCTATTCGCTTCTATCTCATAGAGCAACACCGAAAGCCGTTCTTTCCCGCGCATGGAACTCAGAAATCTGATTGACAGTAACAAAAACGGGATCAGCATACAAATAATTTCATTACAAATATGAAATTATTATTAACGAAACATTACGGCACTCATTGTCTTTTGTATCACACAGTTGTTACTGAATAATTACAATATACTCGCTATTATCCTAGCGTGTGTTAATCAATGCGATGGGGAAATTGTAGCAGTTATTAGAAAAAAATGTTTAAAAACATTACACAGAAGTGTCCTGTTACCTGTTACAGTCTGTCGCAGTAACAAATCCGCATGTGAGCTGGGCGATTCCAATTTTGGATATTACGAATGCAGTAAACATCGGAATTATCGAACATTAGGTTTGTCGTGTCATTGCCACTCTGTTGAATTTTCTCCCTACGACTGTGGTAAATGTGTTCAATCACATACGAGGCGCACCCCAGAAAGCAAGTTTCCCTACATCGTCAACAGAAAGAAAACACAATTCATGGAAAAACTTTATTGTAGCAAATACTGCACCAGTTGCACGATTTTGTTTCATAATTACCACCAGAATTGAGGTATTTGTCATACAGTAGGATCAACTTTTTTTTTATCTTTGACGTAGAATACCGCCTGGATTATGTATGTACCAGATTTTGACAACAACCTGCCAACCTGCAACTTTGTGTCACTGCGATACGCATAACGCTCACCACAGAATGCTGAGAGGAATTTCTGGAGGTGGAAGAGAAGATGGAAGTCGCTGGGGAGAGATCAATAGGATAGTCAAACGACTCCCAGCGGAACTGACGAGCCCTGCGTATCGCTATGCCTTTATTTAATAAAGCGCCCGAATCAAAGTTCTCATTGAGTCTGCATTTTCTTACTAACCACCAAGTCAAACGTAAGGGAAAAATAAAACGATATTCAATGAAAATCTATGAAAAATGGTTGCTTCGAGGGTCTTTCCGAAAGTATTGTCTTCCATTTATTTGTATAACAACTATAGTAAATAAAAAATTGAATGTGTTAGAACAAAGTTTTTTCAATTCAATTTTTCAATAAGTCCCCTTTTATTTTCTCCTGTACGTGTTCGGAGTAATATCGTAGTATAGAGAAAGTTGTGTAATGCTGCGGAAAATCGATTTCGAAATTGCAATGGAAAAACACATTTTGGGGCCCCATGATACTAAAAAGGTGTTGCTTTTCTCGCCGCCTATGAACGTCCGCCTATGTACCCCGCAAGCGCCTAAACCACACATAGTATGTTGTTTTTACAAAATGTATATTCCCCGCTCGATCAGGCTGGATTCGAAGCTTTGCGATTTTAGAACAACATTCTTTAAAATTTGGGGATACTTCACATAATACCCCACAGATATTTTCAAAATTTTCTCAAAAATCGCTCCAACTGTTTTCTTTGAACTTTTTGAATTAAAATAGTAAAATACACTTATGAAGATGAAAGAGATCATTTTTTTACTGTTAACTCGGAATTTTTGAAAATTTAGAAAGTTTGAATTTTTTTCGGCGTCTTCCTACAACTATGAAATTAAAGATAAATACTTTTTTCTAGAGGTAAATTTTTTTCTCCGTAGATAGTTCTTTCATTAAGGTGAGGTTCATTTATAAATACAAACAATTTACAAATATTTTCGTTCGATCAGCTGCTCTCAATGTAACATTTAGCAGTCAATTAAGTGATTTGTATACTTAAATTAATATAAAAGTAAAGTCAGTAAAGCTGTCTAAAAATAGTTAATGGGGTGTGTTGTAGTTTATTTATTTTGCTCGTGGGATTGAGCCCTTGACCTGTCGGTCTCGAGTAGCAACATTTCCTATTCGCAATATAAAATGTCACTTTTACCACTCATATCGTAAATAACTAATTCTCTCTTTCCAGAGTCTTATTTGGTGGAAAAATACCTTTAGTTTGCTTTTCTTTATACTAATTTGTAACTAAGACTTAAATCTATAACATTGGCATAGCACGCCCTAATTGGGTCCTCTATTCAGGTTCAATTTTAGCGATTTTTAGGAATATGTTAACTGCCAAATTAATTTTGTGCGCTCCAAATTTAAGGTCGTATCAACATATAGGTCATTGGAGACCATTATTGGAGTTAACGTTATGGTAACTGAAAACGAAACGATATGGTCATAATTATGGGTGAAAGAACGAACACAAATACAATCATGCCCGAGGCAGGACTCTAAACTGCGTCCCTTTGGTGCGAGATTGCTACGACACCACTGCCTTAGCGATCTCGGCCACCGGATCGGGTGTCACGGTTTTAGACTCGCCTCTGGCTCCCTTTTCGGCGGCGGCCTCTCTGCCCCTCGCCTCTCGAGCCCCAAGAGCGGGCGCTACCCTGCTGCTCGCGCGTCAAACATGGATGCTCTACATGCATCCGCACAGGGTAATTTGGAGTAACAAATAAAAGTATTCAAAGTTTTTTATGACAATCATTTATTCAGTAATTTCACAACGTTTCGTAACTCATTTTGTTACATCTTCAGGTGCTAAACTTAGTGAGGGAACGCTATCCCATTGAATTACCACGACAGCAGAACATTCAAGGAAACATTACGAAATACCTCACTCTCACACAGTTGATACCACATAACTAACCGTTACGAACAGACACTCCATCCAAAGTTTGAATTACACCACGAGTAAAACGAGTTACGAAACGTTGTGAAATTACTGAATAAATGATTGTCATAAAAACTTTGGATACTTTTATTTAAACATAAACTAAGTTTAGCACCTGAAGATGTAACAAAACGAGTTACGAAACGTTGTGAAATTACTGAATAAATGATTGTCATAAAAACTTTGGATACTTTTATTTGTAAACATAAACTAAGTTTAGCACCTGAAGATGTAACAAAACGAGTTACGAAACGTTGTGAAATTACTGAATAAATGATTGTCATAAAAAACTTTGGATATTTTTATTTGTAATCATATATTGACAAACAAGAAGAAATATTGATTTACTAAGTTGGAGTAACATTTTGTGGTCAGTTATGTGATGGTCTTTGGATTCTAAGTTGAATTCTTTGTGGAGTTGGTGGTGACAAACCATGAGACATTGAATTTTGTTCTGAGAAACAGACTCTGTATAATTTGGATTTTATTTAGATTGTTTTTACGCCGTTTATTCACATTGGACAAGCGTAGAGTCTTAGAATGTTGTATACGTTGTAACAAGTCCGCGATGCCTGATATCAAAGCTCTGCGCCTTTCGGCGCAAATTGTAACATGTGGGTAATCCAAACCTAACTTGATGGATTGCAGTCGTGACCTGCTGTTCAGAAAAGTGGGGGTGGTAGGCTTTTGCAGGAATGGCATTCCATGCGATATACATAAAAGAATTTATAAAGAAAACATTAATCAACGTTAATGAAATATTGAGGTTGATCATATCACGGTGAGACAGACGTTTAAAATTTGTTCTGCAGGTTTCTACAACTACAATATTAAAGACAGAGATATTTTCCATAAAATATATTCTTTGTATCCATATTCTTTAACGACAGGTATTTAATTTTTTTTTTTGAAATATGGTCATTTTTAAACATATTTTTTCTCAAAAACCTAACCAATTTTTTCTATAAATTTTCTGGAATAGAGCAAAGTACGGCAAAAAAAGGCTCAGCTCTTATTTTACATGATTTTTTTTTAAATGCAGTAATTACTACAGCCCGAACAATGCCCTATTTGCCTATTTTATTTCTCTGAATGTATTTTTAGGCAGCTTACCATATTATAAATGTTTACCTAGGAAATAGTTTTTAGAAGGGTTTTTGTAGTGCCTGTAAATGCCTATTTTTAGAGATAATTGCCTATTTGAGCGTTAAGATACTCTAAGTGCATATATTGAATTTTCCGCATTTTATAAATATTTTTTGTTCGTAAATTGTTTTCTCAATCTCTTTTTGAGAAATGACTGTTGGATAATTTTTTACCAAATCAGTAACAACCGCATATCAAAATATGCCGGGGCGTCTTCTGATGGAGAAGTTCTATGGCCTGTGTGTTCTTCCCTGTGTCGTCGCGAGCAGGGGCACCGCTTAGACGTATGCTAATTTGATACCGTGCAGATACGCTTATCTAAAATACCGTACTGAAGGGCGTCGGAACGCTCTAGAGAACAAGAAATTGCTCTCGTTTTTCTGATTTTCGCATTGATTATTGAGCTATCTGTCTCTTGCAAAGGACGCAATTGTCTTTAAGATTAGCGCTCCCAGCGTCTTTCGCTTTTAGAAGGAAGAATTACTCAAGATGGGCGGTTTTCTTCGTTAATAGTTTTGTATTGTTTCGGAACTCTGGTACATGGAAAATCAGTAAGTTTGCTATTCCTCTTACGCACGCTTGCTAAAAATTATAAAGATATGCATTGCAAAAATATCACATCTAACAACATACAAACACTGCAACTAATAAAAAAAATAGGGTAAAGTGAGAATATTATTCAACCGTTTCTTCAGCACGTGAAATGAGAAGATGAAGGTAGACAAGAATTCAACACTGACTTGTGCCATGCCCTGAGTGACGCTAAAATTCTATATTGAACTGTAATGCCCAGTTCTCTGCCTATTTTAAGATTTTTAGTTATTTGCCTATTTTATGCTTATTTCCCTGTCTACTTTAAGGTTTTTATGTGTCTATTTACCTACCTATTTTCGAATTTCGTAGTGCCTATATGCCCGAGCTCTAGTAATTACAAATGCGAGAAAATGTGAGTCATTGTAGCTCATAATTATATCTGCTTTAAAGTAGACACTAAAAAAGTCAATGTAAATGTTTTACATAATCTGTAAAGTCTTTTGAGAAGAAATGATTTGTTTTGAAAAAGTAAGGACTGTGCCAGAACGTAATAGCATGCACCTGTTAGATTAGATTGTAAGAGAATTATATTGTAAGAGTAGATACTGTAGTGTTCATTTTTTTTTACTTTTATTCAATTATGTAGTGTGTGTGTCAACTTTTAAAGTCAACAAAAGAGGTCATATAAATTTAATAAATAAAGTTTGCGCCAATTTTGATACAATTTTGAAAATGTTGATGAGGTTTAATGTTACGTGCCCCAAAAATCAAAATATCTGTTTCAAACTCGCAGGACGTCTAGTTCGTTTAAACCGGTTGGAGATCATCAATCTGGAGAAAGTCATCTGAACGGTTTAGATGCTAGCGATGAGCCCAGGCAGGTGTACAGACGGACGGACGGACAGACAGACGTTTCGCGATTTCTATTTTTTGGTATCAAGAAGTCACAAAATATTAATTCTGACTATACAACATGTTAGAGGAAGTATATACATATATTCATATAAGAACATATGTTTATCATATCTATAAAGACATTTGTCACAGACAAACATTTTAACCAAAACCAAATATGAGGCATTTTTAAATTGAATATTGATAACCTATATTCAGCCCAGATAGTGGAGGTTATGGACATTAATAATATACTCGTAAATAGAACTTTGATACTTTTGCTTATTAACTGGATGTAAAAATATATTCTACATGTCACAGACACACACAACAAAAATGGCTTAAATGCAACTTATGAAGGAAAATTCCACATTGCTGTTAATGTGAATTATTTAGAACAAAAGCAAAAATAGGACACAATTAATGGAAGACACATTTAAGAAATAAAGACAAAACTGGATTTAACACTTCTACTCGTAGAAAGAAATTTAAAATTTGCAGAAAGACACCAGATGTTTTTAAAATAATCAGAGAGGTCATTATCAAAAGTTAAATAATTGCCTCTTAGTGAATTGGTAGGCTCTAGTAAAGTACCTACAATACTGGAAATCTTTATATTATCACATTCATCATTGTGAAAATTTTTGTTTTGGATAGTGCTAAATGTACTCTATGAGATGACATAATACTGGAATTGCTCTGTTTTGCTCTATTCTTTTGTTTTTTCAAAAATTACAAGAATTTAATTTTTTGCCTAGCCTCTCGCGTCATTAATATTTACATTATCGGCAATTTGTTCACATTATTGCATTATAAGAACTACTTTAAATGAAGTCTAATAAAGTTTCTCGAAAACTCAAAACTTTTCTGTGAAAACGAGCTCAAAATTCCGCAATTTCATAAAAGCTCAAAGGTAATTTTCACAAACAGCTCAAACTTTTCGTACAGATAGACATAATTGCAGTGTTCACGATGACATAAATTATTTTTGCTGTATTCTATGTTTTTTTCAAAAATTAAAAAATGTATTTTTTAAATATCTCTCACGCCCTTAATAAGACAATTCACAAATGCAATAATGTACACATTATTGCATTTGTGACTGGAAGTGCTTCAAATGACTTCAAATAAGTTTTTCAAACACAAAAAATTCCTGTGAAAAAGAGATTCCAACTTTCGCATTTATACAAGAGCTTCAACGACATTTTCTTAAAAATGACTCCAAATTTTTGAATGAAAATTTCCATACATGACAAGGTTTTAGTCTTCTTTAATATTCTAGAGGTTTTTTGGAAAACACAGTTAGCCATCGAAAAATTGAGAAAATTTTTAAAACAATGTATTTTGGTCGCCAATAGATGGCAACTGGTAATTTAAAACGTTAAAGACTACATTTTTTCTATGCTTAATGAACGGCAAACACTTTTAAACACAAATTATCTCTTCTGAGTTTTTAACTTCATGTTTTGTTCGTCTGTAACACAGGGCTGTGTGTCTGTGACTCAAAATAAATCACTTGCAATGATTCTTGTGCCAAAATGTTTTGTAAGACTTAAATAGACTGAGCTTACTTTGCGTAATACATTTTATGATTTTAATATTTCAGGGTGTTGAGTTAAAAAAAACTGTTAATGTTACAGACATATTTATCAACACAATATTCAAACTCATCATAATTAAGTCACTGTATACTTTTAATAGAACTTTACTGCCAAATCTAGATGGTTCAAATAACAAATTGAATTACTCAAACATAGCTTCCCGGGGTAAAAAATGCAGAATGAACTGTGAGGAAAATTCCTTAGATCGGCAAAGGAAGAAGTCGCTATCAACAGTTCATCTCAGGCCTACCAACTACATATTAGTGTAAAATACACCAACGTTTAAATTTAAAAGTTAAATTTAGACTTTTCTAAAAACCTTCCAGAGCAATTCATAATAATTTCAAATATTTCAATTTTTTGTAGTGTGGTTGAGATTCACATGGAATTGCCAATATAAGAACATATAACATACATATAAGAAAAATATTTATCTACTTTTTTTTATAATCAGGGCCCCACAATATGAGTTTTGTATCGATAAATCGGTTATTTCTGTCGCAGCATTACAATACTTTCTCTTTACGAGAAAGAAATATAATACACGAATTTACTGAATAAAAGTGTTTTACTCCTACTGTAAAATGTATATTCCTGTACACGTTACCTTTTACAAACAGCGATTTGTGTATTTCTTTCAAGTTATATCTTTATTAACTAGATGACATCAAATACGCATGCCAGAAGATTTTTGCCAAAAAAATTGAAATTTAGCGTAAAGAATCATGAAAATATGAATACATTACATGAACAGAGAACCCGAAACAAAATCTTCATGGTCAATCTTTATTGTTAATATCTTCGCTATTAACTTCAAGAAATTTCAGTCTTCATATTAACGCCAAAACCCCCTTCCCCTGTCCTAAGCAATTCCTTGTCTCTGCACAGAGTAAATATTTTGTAGATCTCAGAATTTTGAATTCTCTCACGTTTCCCAAATGAAATGTCCCAAGCATCTAGCTCCAAGTACCATTCCTCGTTTAAAGTCTGTTAATTCCCATCATGCGGCCACAATTACATCAAAAAACTTTTCACATGAATCTCTTGAGTGCAAATACCTTTTGTGCGCAATACTACTGCTATCTGTGTATTTACACATTGTTAACCCGCAATTTGTTTCACCTCAGAATATATTGCAATATCAGTTTTTCTTCGTAAGATGCGGCTCCGCACGCACCATTTTAGTACCAGGGGATGTAGAAGCCTGAGGATTTAGACCTTTCTAAAGCATTCTCAATTCCAGCTCCCTCCCAGAGCGTTTGGACCCCGTAGCGTGGAAGATGAATTAACGTCAGGTTGGTTCATGTCTGCCAACCGAGAGGTTTCGGAAACTTGGCTAGGGCGAGTCCGAGCTTAGAGCTGGCTGCGCCGAATTTGGTCAGATGAGACTTTTTTTCACTCCCACATGTTGATATGAATCCATTCTTATCCGTGTCACACACTACGACGAAACCGAATCCCAAGAAGGGACCCTCCTGGACGAATACAGAAGACCTGCTCGTTGCTCTCCGCCCTACTCCCCGCGTATCATCGAGAATCCGAGAAAACCGTTTTGTCGCTTCCAAGCCTCCAGCCGAGCGGATTGAATGATTATTTTTTGTTCCCGAACGCGGTATCTGCTTTGGTCATTGGTCCTTTAAGTAGCGCATATTGTAACCGATGGTGGGCGGTGTTCCTCTCCCACTACAACGTGAAATCCAGCACCGACCTATGCGTCGGTTCACGGAACTTCCTCCATGAATCTCCACTGCCCCACCCGGGACAAGTCTAAGCTCATGACATTAGTGATAGTGTAATACGTGTAAATGTGTGCGTGTGTATAGGGAGAGGAAGGAACAAGGATGAGGAAGGAATGATCGCGCGGGACCCAAATCCCTTTTGTTATGGCACTTCTCCAGCTTTAACCAGGTATAGATTTGATAATTCTCATAAAACTACCAATCAAATCTGCCGGCCGCTAAAATTCTCCTCCCTACCCCTGAACTCGAACTAGCTACGTAGCTTGCGTGGAAAATTCGCCACCGCCCGGACACGAACGCGGTCCGGAGACTCTGCAGCGGCAATAGTTGCTGCCCTGAGCCAACTCAGCCACTCCACCAGCGCGAGCAACTGTCAGATGCCTGCCAGCTTTCCCCTCCTGCGGAAGCCGTGTTTTTACGCGATATTCTTGTAACTCGTCCGTCGCTGGTGGCGGGGTGCGGCCGTAGGCGGCGCCCGCCCTTCCCTGCCGTGACCGCCCAGATCGCCGCCGCAGGCGCCATCGATCGGCCGAAGCGCGCGCTTCAGCCCACCGTGTTGCTTAAAGCGATCGACCTGCTTCGCGACGAACGAAGCGGCCAACCTTGTCCTCTCGCCCGACCGACCCCCGTCGCGACTCGCTGTTCGATATCGATTTCGCTTCCTCCGAATACTAAATGTAAATTGAACCATTGAAATTCCTTATGACCGTAAATATTACAGTAGAAGCAGTTGGATTATATGACTAAACTAATGTAATGTAAGGCAAATTACTTGTTTGCGAAATTGGCTTGTTTTTTTATTTCATCAACACTTTTTTATGTGTGTACATTATACACCTTCAGCGCACGGGGTTCTGACTTTGGTTTCCTATGGACACTTAAGTTTTTGTAATAGTTTTGCATTAAGGCAATCGACTGTAATGAAATTCATACAAAACCAAAAAGAGCTTTGTTTCGAAAATGCAGTGCTCGCACTCCAGCACTGAAATACGCACTACTGCTTGGACACGATTTACACTTTTTTTAAATTTCAGTACCCTGGTATATCTTGTAATAAATTTATTCCATACACACACACGACTTCACTTGTGTACTGGACTGTCAAGTCACCTGTAACTACAGCGGACACCCACCGTGACAAACAGAGACTTCCTTTCAGGACGACCAACTTTACACAAGGGACTCATAAGCAAATGTATATTTTGAATGAAAAACAAAACAAGAGAAGAAAATGAATTCTCCAATCATCATATACAATGCATTCAATACCGTGAATAATTTACTGAACTTGTGAACTTTCAAGAACACGCGAAATTCATAAAATTAAGTTACAGCTTATGTCAGACGAAGACAGAAAATTGGGATATCCCCCGGAATACAACGCAGAACTCGGAGACCAAACTCTCCACCCACTGGTTGCCGCAAAGACCCCTGTATTGAAGCGTGTTGAAGCATAAGGTATAAGAGTAAAACAGTGAACGCAGTAATTGAGGCAAGAGCGTGGTGCAAAACCTGGGAGGGCAGTCACCGGAGAGAGCGCTAGTTGGTTTCAAAATAAGACATCGATAGTGCTGCAATATTTTGAATTCTGAATGTCATAAAATCGATAATGTATATTCCTAACATATAAAATAGTTTTCGATTATCTGGAAATTGTGCAACAGTGTAACTTAAGCACGAGCAGCCACTGACAGAATCATTTAACAAAACGTAACACACACACACACACACACACACACACACACACACAAACATGTAAATTGCCTCTCAAACATGTTCCTACCCTTTGGCATAATGAATGTACAATATAGAATATGAAAATTAAATATACATGAAATAATGTAGCAAAGTAGAAACACATTAATTCAAATTTTGGTTGTTTACAGATAACAACCGTCAAACTTGTTTCCTAATGAAGCAACCTTTTTTATGATATTTAGGGAACATTTTTCATATTCTTCGGCTTCAGCATGCGGACGAACACCTCTTTCAGTATTTGGAGGGGACGTAAGAGCGAGCAGGGGAAGTTTTCCGAAGTTGCAGGAGCGCCGGGCTTCCCAGGCGGGCAAGTAGATCGAGCAGGCACATTTTGACATGCTTGCACAAAAGTGTCAACATCTTCGTTCCGTCCCGCGCACCAGGGATTTTCGAGAAGTGAACTTCCTTCCCCGTCGTGGTGGAAACCCTGGAAAGTGACGCGAGGCGAAAGCAGCCCTGCTCCGCAAATTCACCTCCAGCGAGACGCGTGTGCTACTGCGGCCGAGACCATTGCGGGAGCGGTAGATTGAATAAAGTAGAAATAATAATAATAATAATAATAATATAATAATAATAGTAATATAATAATAATAATAATAATAATAATAATAATAATAAATGTGACGTTGTTGAGACACGCGTTTGCTAACCTGAGGAAGCCAGGTTAAACCCTAACAAACCTGGGTTGTTGTTTTTTTGACGGCCATGTCCTATTCAGGGCCACGAGGTCCACTCAGCTCCATTTAAAAGCAAGAATGCATGGCTTCATTAACAGCAAATATTGGGTAAAATATGCACATGCATTATGGCGCTTCTCATACCATATTCTCCCACTTCCAGTAAAGCATTTAAAATATTCTATGGCTCGCTAATTTACAGAGGGCCCTGCAAGTGGGGAAACAAAATGCCAAAAGGCTAGTATGGAAAGAAGCCCTTCAACCCCCAGACGGACGGACGATTGGCCGTCAACCAATTCTTCAGTACCAAGGACGCACAAAACATGGATTCTGGCTACACCATGTGTTAAAGGATTTTTTTTCTAAATTTAGCAATTGGATTTATCCACTTTTTCGTTATCAGGGCCCGGCAATAAGTTTTTGTATCGAAAATTCGCCGTTTTCCGGTGCACGATTACAATACTTAGTTTTCTTACGTTAGTAAGTGCTCCGATGTTTTTTATTAACTTTTGTTGTTGGATAGTGTGAAGGACGTTTGAGAGATTTGTGCAGGTCTCAGGTTTGTTGAAATTCTTGATTTTTCGAACATTAAAAAAACATGTTTCGGCTTCTTTCTTCAACTAGAATTGTGTAGATTCATGTTTTTCCCTTAAAAATAAATTATCATTAGAAACGTGCCTTCAAATAAGGTGATATTCAATTTTTCGAAAATATGAATAATTTTTGTGAAATTTGGCGTCACACATTGCCATCCGCTTGGAATTTCCTTCGCTTCGTGGACGTAAACTGAATTGTGATTCCAGGCAATTCGATCTTACGTTAGTTAGAATTTGTATATTATTTTACATTTCTTTGTTCGTTTCTTTCATCGAGCTTTTGTTATACTTTATAAATTAATCTTTCAGAAATTATTAAAATCTATTTGATAATCTATTTTTTTTCGTCCGTGTTGCTAGGAGTGCAATTGCATTCTCCATGCATTGATGTATTTTCTTCCAAGGAATCCGCAAACCTTAATTGAAATTAGCCCAACTAGGTTTTCTCTCTTAAAAATACGATTTAAATGTAATATGAAAGAAAAATTGCTAGCGTTCAGGGAATATCAGATTGAAATGCAACAATGACATTCCGCGCCACGATGTCGTGAAAACATTATGGGAGGGAATATGCAATGGGAGAACGATGAACACCGAGTTGGTTACTAAAAAGTGGTTTATTATGAGTTCTTGTTGCCAATTCCTGATTACATCCTAAAAGCGGTTACGCAGACCAGCACTCAGTCGGTCGCCGCCGTGGGGGGGGGGGAGGGGGGGCAGGCAGCGGCGGCGGCGAAGGCAAATGGGCTGGAAATGGGTCGCTCGGTTCCGCACGGCGTCGATTCCCGCCATGGTCAAACCGAGGGCAACGTAGAGTGGGACGTGGCGACTACTACCGCGCTCACGAAGAGCGGACAACGAGCGACGATTTCTATGGACGTTCGCGGTCCTTATATCTTTCACCCCGGTGAATAAGCTGATAAGTAAAAAAAAATTAATTTTACAAGGGAGCCAAAAGAACTTTAAACTAATGTTATAAATAAGGCATTAATGATATTCAAACAAAACCTACACAAAAATAGTTTTGTTTGAATATCATTAATCCCTGCTTTAATTCATTTAAACGCTGTTTTTTGCTCTCCTGTAAAATTAAGTGTTTAACTTATCAGCTTATTCACCGAGATCAAAGATATACCACCGGGTCCGTCGATCCCGGCGCCAGCAGGGTAGCGTAGCCTTTGTTCGGAGGTACTCAGAGTTGCATAGGAGGCGAGCAGTCAGCCTGCGCATCTGGAAGCCATGCAGCGCGGCCTGGGCGGAGGGCGAGCGGCGAGAAGCGCAAGGCGGCGTCGTTTCACGACGAGACGGCAGCTGAAGTTCTGTGAATTATGTCTCATTGTTGGGACACAATTTCGCTGTATGAAAAGCAGTTATAATTCTCAAATTTGTGTTGACATTTGCTTGAAAATATTTATTAATTTAAATTATCTCTCACCAAATGTTCTATGATTTATAATGAGTTTTACAAAAAATGATGACAGATGTGTTAATTCGGAGAGAATCTGTGGTATAAATATTACATAATCATTAGTAAGGGCGAGAAAGTACGTGCTGTTTTAATACCACTATTTATTTGAAGCTAACAATAAAAAAAAAGTTGTTTCAGAAATATGTATGGAAGTTCGCACTGAAATCTGCCCTCCCCTTCAAAATGCTTTTTGCTTCTACCCCTGCTTAGGTGTTGAGCTGGATTGTACGATACTCTACTGAGCTACGCTGACCTCCGCATCTTTCCTACGCGGAGCTACTGAGTTTGCAGATTCTGACGTCAGCTGAGTTAACCGCGCGACTGAATGAGTGCTAAGAGGCAGAACCGGAAATTGCCTCATATGTAGTGTTATTGCCCTCTCAAACTTCCTAGAAGCAGAAGACGGTATATGTATCCTTCGCATCCTTTAAACGAAACTAATTTCTTTGAATCAGAATAACCCTGCAAACGTACTCAGAGTAGGACAGTAAAAAAGTTTGTTGCGAAAGTTTGGTAGATTGTAAAGGAAGCTTGGTGGCTCTTCTCTACCAAGAAGAACCGTCTCAGACAAGAATATTTCTCTCCTGTGCTGTATCGAATGAATGACTAAGTGAATCTTAAGTAATGAAAACTAAGTGATTCTTATTATGTAACGGAATATAAACGCAAACGCTCTTGGCTTTCAGGAATATGGCGGTGAGCCTTACCATGATGGCCGGGCAGCTGGGCACCGTCCTGGGGAATGTGTCCTTTCCGCTGCTGCTGGAACTGGACTGCGTGTTGTTTTCTTCCTCCTGGGCGGAGTTGCGCTTGGTATAAAACTTCTGTCTCCAGACAGCTATTTATGTTTCTCATGCCGATTATTGGTTAAACACATTTTCGTGCTCTCCTCCAAAGCAAAAGAAAAACGCAAAAATCCCCGATATCAATTAGTCGGCGACAATTGAAAATTACGTAACAAAACTTTGCATCCCTTAATGTTAAAAGTGAATCATGCTGTTTAATAATCACATTTGTATTATTTATTTCTGAAATATGCTGTTCACTGTAATGTGAAACTAATATTACTTTTCGGAATAATAAAGAATCACAGTAGAGTGGATTGTTTTCATGTATTTCATTAAAGCATTTCTTTAAATCATTTACGCGGCTTATTACAAATATCTGTAATCATTTTCTTATACGGTTGACTACATTATACTGAGTAATGATCCTACAAAAATAACATGGTTTGGATGCGTGTCAGAAGTAATAAGAAATTGAATGAATCTATCTTACTAATTTCGAATATGCTATATAATATAAAAATTGATCGAAAACAAAGCAGCATGTGGCCGTGCGAGCGGAGAAACTCGGCAAAAATCAAAAACAATTTTGATTTTGACTGAAAATGCAAATACTTAAATATGTTCAATCGCAATTTCTCCTACGTGATATTACGACTATATTCTCATTACTCACTGCGTCACTGCTCATTACGACAGTTGACGCCAAGTGGTTCGAAAAAAGAAGCTTCTGTATTCATGTGTGACGTTTCAGAACAGCTATTTTCTTCTAGTTCAGGGCTCCAAATCCCCCTTGTCCACACACTCGACAGCGGCGTTATTTCTCGTGCAGGTCTCTAATGTTAACTGAAGTGCGTGATGATATTGAAGGGAGAAAATACTGTATAACTTCAAACACAATTAAAAACTATTTACTTTGTTTTCAGGTTGTGCCGGTTTGTGCCTGCTACTCCCTAAAATGGAGAAGGGAGATTCATCGTAGAAACCACGTTACTCAAGGGCTGGTGTTGAAATAAGGGCGAATACAAATCCTTTTTTATGCTAGTAGGTTAGTGTCTACGACAAGAAATGTCGATGCGAGGAAAATTTTTACTCAGAATAAAATTATAAAAACTTAAGCGCTAAGGTTTGGTTGAAGCGCTAAGTTTACATATATTATAAAAATATAATTTGAAGTGAATAGGATTATTATTATTATTATCCTACATAAAAGAAAATTATGGACCAAGCAGAGTTTAAACAGTCAAACTTTTTTCCCCTGCATAATGATTTAAAGGAAAAGTGGACCCTTTTAACGTGGAACGTTTTTTGCTGGATGGTAAAGGTAGATTCAGTTACGGAAGCAACGGAAGTCTCTCTGAATTCCATTAACTTGTATGTGGCGACGGTCATGTGGCTTCTATGCGGAGCGAGTGTAACGTCGTGAGTAGGGATCTACACCACAAAGAAACAGACACGAGTGGGTATTTACAATTTATTTACAATAAATTATGTACACTATTTACAGACCTCACTCTAAGGTGTTTGTCGGAGCTACCTGCAGCAGCCCCCCCTCTCCCAATACGCGCCTTGCGACCGCGCCTGCGATTAGCCAACTCGGCTGAATCGCAACTTGGCACCTGGTGTGCCTCGGCAGACAATCTGCCCCGAAGTTTCGAGCATCACAGTGCTCGAGACTCGAACACCTACACGTGCCTACAGCACTTCCGCGCCAGACTTGGCCGGACAAGTTTTGCAGTGATTTGCCGCGAGGAAACCAGAAACGTTACCCAACCCAGGGCTTCTGCGACAGCCCTTATATATGCTCGAGTCACATGACTTCCTGCGTCATCTTTCCCCCACGCACTCGTCTTGAGGCGTCTGCTTCTCCCGTTGCAATTTAGACCCGGCACCTACAAGCCCTCTCCCCTTTTGGACTTTCCCTGAAGGGTTGGCCTTTGTTCGGAGCCTATTTTTGGCTCCCTCATTCCCATACCTTGCAACTTGTCTCTCTGGAGCAGGGAGTCAAGTCTATGACGCTACACGAGGCTGGCTGGCTGGTCGAAGGGCGCGACTCCTACCGAGGGCGGGTGGCGGCGGCGTCTTGGCGAAGTTCGTGAGCGATCAGGTCGTAATCGCGCACTTTTTCTTGATACTTCACAGCGGGGAGAGTGGGTTCTGTGTACGTCACGGCAGTGCAGGGCTATCAACTTTATTGACAGAAAACACGGCGTAATAACTCGTCTTGGACTAGATAGCAATGAGAAACAACACAAGATATTTAAAAAACCAGAAGAAATAATGAATAGTTATAGAAATAATTGAGTAACAAGAAGGAACATGGTACGCACAGGTCGATAGAAAAACAGACCGAAAACTAGGAAGTCCGCGTTGGAAAGGAAGGAGGTGGGCAGCACGGCAAACTGAGCCGTGACGTTCCGAGTGGAGCTCATATTTTCTGCCGGGCTGAGCGAGGACTAGGGAGCACGAGGATCAAGAAAACGTGCGAGCATAGTTCCCGGGCCGTGGAGGGGCGATCCAGAGGTCTCTCAGCGTCGTCTCAGGTGCGAAGTATTGGCAGACTTCTATAGTATCAGTCACTACTATGCTTGGTCACGTATTACAAGCAATGGTGTATTGATGCATTTCAGGTCGCGAGTATAAGTTGGCGGCGAGAACTTGCCGGCCAAGTTCAAGTAATGACGTACAGATTACTCTCTCTATGCAATGTGGTTTACTCGAAGTCAAGATTTAGTCTCATCTGATCAATGCCACAATTGCGTCTGCTCTCATCGAAGCCAGTTATGCGTTTTCTACTCGATGTCCGAAAATCGTTTGTTCTCCTCCAAGTCAATTTCTACCCACCGGATTTGCTGCCGATGTGTCAGATGGTATAGCTTCTAGAACTTTCCTCCCCTTTCTTACGTCCGATTGACTATTGGTCGCGTTCTTTATTCATCTCCCACAGCATGCCCATTTCGGAAGTAGGTCAAGATTGCTTTGCGAAGGGATCTCCACGGTTGTTAACGTAACTCCATAAGCCCTGGGAAGGCTCCCGGCTACTGCGGGCATTCTCCTTCGATGGAAGGCGACTGAAAGGGTGGCACGGAGGGTGCTTTGGGGAGGATAATCGACGTCCTTTCTTCCGTAATTTGTATGGAGCTATCGAGTGCGACGCGTCTAACTCCGAACTGCTTCAAAAGCGTCAAGGCAATTAGCGATGTGCGGGACGTGGGGCGGACTCGGTGGCGTGGCGGGGGCTTGCAGAGGAAGGGTGTTGCTTAGGGGCGTCAGATAATGTACGGATTTACGCGTAAAAAGATACATTTTGTCCCAGGCGACGAGTTCTGGCACGTGTCCGGGTCGTCGGCGAGCTAACGGCTCTTTGCCTGCTCTTAAAAGAGTGCGAATTTATGACTTTCTAAGGAGCTACTCAAGGGAGTGCAAGAGACAAGGCCTTCTGCGTACAAAATAATACGTTTTCTAAAAAAGAATGCGTCTCGAAATGAGGTCGCGAGCGACACCAGGGCCTGGCTTGTCGCAATACTGAGGCGGAACTCATACCTAAAAGATGGTTCCTAATAAATTCCGCCAGAGGCCAGTAGCGGCGCAACCGAACAGCTACCTAATATAAATGATTTTGGCTGTCCGGGTGACGCCGCGTCGAAGGCTGTGTTGCGTAGAAGGTAGAGCATGCGGCTCCGTTTGTCCCTTAACTTGCCGAAGTTCTTGGTACATTTATAAAAAGCCTTCACAAGAATAAACAGCAACACAGCCTTCGACGCGGCGTCACCTGGACAGCCAAGATCATTGATATGACTCGGGCTGCGGAAGCATACGACTTCAGCTACCTAATACTTCGCTATAGGACAGTAGTAGTGCTTAGATGAAAAAATTGACTCTAATAGCAATGAAATGTAAAATAAAATGAAAGTAAGTTATAGTATTTTATTAAAACTTGAACTTAATTACATTCAAAATAATGAGCTGGAACACCGTGGTCTATACAATATTGATCCTTTTCCACCGTTACAAGAATTGGATTTGAAGAAGCCCGGGCAACGCCAGGTATTTAGCCCTTTATAATCCTAATTAAGAGAAAAAGTTGCCCGATATACTATGTATTTCAGTTTAAGTTATGCCACATGTTGCAAAAGGAGAGAGGCTCAGAACAATCCAATGCATTAACGTTCCACGTAATTGTTGGGATTCTGTGAAACTGTTGAAATTCTGTGTCTGTTCCTTCAAAATTGAGGCTGATGTGGACAGGTTTAAGAAACAACAAATATAACGAAGCTTCGCAGAGGAAGATAATAAATATGTTGAAGAAAAGCCAGTACACGAACAAGCCTTGTTCGTCTACTGGTTCTTCTTCTATTCTTCCCCATATAGTGTTCCTATACACTAGTAATCAATAATAATATTTTTTTCATTTCTTACATTTTGTTCTTTCTTCAAAAATTTATGTTCCATATTCAATGTTCTGAAAAATAAAGTGTGTCACTAACACATTTTCAAGGCATAAAATTCTGAGAAATAAATTACAGAACCCGATCTTTAGAAATGGAAAGAACTTAATATATGGGATTTAGTTAATAGTACAATGTGAAGAACCATGCACGACATTGGAAATAACTTCGAGAAAAAACGCATGGAAAATCGCATGCAATACAAACACGAAATGTACAAAACATCTCTACTAGAGAGTTATTTCAGTTCAAATCACGGAAAGGATCTCTGCTAGTCTTTTTCATTGTATGTATTAGTGTTAAGTTATGAAGGGCAGATTGTGAAAACGGAACAAAATTACATATTAAAGGAAAATTACTTTATTTTTAAGCGTTTTGGTATGGTTATAATGTGTTTTGTTGTGTAATAATATTCAACTCAGCAAAAAATACTCACCATGGCAGGTAAACGAAAGCAACTCACCTGGACAAAACTTGCTGTGTTTGATACATGTACATTAAATAAAGTATTATTTAAATAACTTAAATCGATGGTTTTATTTCCACTTGGGCACCCACGGAAAACAAAGAGATCTGAGGCAAGAAATCCACGCGGGACTCTTATTTCAAACAAATTCAAACCTCCTTATCCCTAAACTATCCTCCCCGTACATACACAGAATTCATTTCTTTACGGGATAGAAATAACTTACAACAGTTAATTTGAATTACAAATAAATACATTTTTTATTTGATATGGAAGAAAACAAAATTCCAGGCTTCAATGATGTCGGGTCCTGGAGAACGTTGCCCCAGCTCCTCCTACACGCTCCCTTTTTGGGCGCCTATGTACGTACTAATTAGGAGGCCTGCGATACCGTGGATTAACTAGTGGTACTACAATAGCACATACTTTCTCGTGCTATTGGAAACAGCAACGAAATATTGCATTTTCTACAGTACTAACATCTCAACTATTACTTAAAAACGGCTAATTCGACCAATTCAAACAAAGCTCGGCTCACTCGTAGCTCATAGCGTAGTCGTCAGCCTTTCACCGCTGAGGTCCGAGTTCAATTCCCGTCGAATATCATGTGAAATGTGTTCCAACAAAATGAGTTCGGCTGCTTCACAAGGGCTAGTCCAACCCCTGTGAAGTGTCCTAACCCTACCCCTGTCCTAATTCCTTCCGATTTCTGGCTGCTGGGTACTGACGCAGGAGCGCGTAGCAGGAGGCGCGTACGCGGAGATGCTACCTGGCGGTCCTCCTGACAACCGACAGTCGAGACGAGACATAAAATACGTGATATTAATGCAGGATTACTCCGCGCAACGCTCGACAAGAAACGCGTCGCGCTGATAATGACACGATAAGATTAAGGGCGCAATACATTAAAAAAACAAACAAACAGGAAATACATTTGACTGTTACAATATTCGCAGCAAATTATACTAAAGCGAGCAACGCGCTGTTGTCAACGCAGCGTTGTCAAAACTACGTGCATTTACTAGGCGAATATTTCAATTCTTGGCAAAAATTCTTGGCTTCCATTTGTATTCCAATTTCAACATGTTAGTACATCATATACAGTTGATAAATAACTCTAATACTAATAAACTAATTAAATTAATAATATTCTACGACTTGTGATATTAAGTTAGCTTATTAACGCTTTTTTATATATTGACATCGCCTCAAAGGAAGTGCAGGAAAATAAAACTTTAAGACAGTGTGTACGTTAGATAGAACACGGTGAAGTACCTCCAAAAAATACTTTAAATGAAACTAAAATCTCTGATCTTCAAGCCGGTAAGAAATAATTTGGCCTTACCGGCCTAATTTTTTAATAAAAGAAGTTTAAATTAGTACCAGCTTTTATGGAAAAACTTTCGCGGGCATACGCGGGCAGAGGAAATATTACAATAAGTATTTTTAGTACACTTGCTATCGAGAAGTGCCTGCTAAATTAACTGTGCAGTAAAGACAGCTTTAAAGAACAAATTATCGAGTATTTTGCTGAGTGAAAGAAAAACGATGATTGGAGCTAATGTACAAAAAAGTAAGATAAGATTGTCAGAATACCCATCAGAATACTGAAGCTTTGTACTGAAAAAAGTATTATGGACAAAAATTAAAACTTTTAGAGAGGCAAGTTATAGCACTAGAGAACATTGCTCAGCGTTAACAAAATATTAATTTTTTTATTTCCAGTGCAAATGCTAATATAAACTCTTGTTTACTCAAACATACACTCAGTGTATGTTTTCTGTAACATATTTCAATTAAATGTGCAGAGAAAGAATACTAAAAAGATCTGTATATTAAATGTATTTAGCCACAGGGTTTATTTGAACAGACAGTCTAAAAAAATTCGTTTGAAAAAACAAAAGTACATTGCTAAGAATTGACAATAAAAGCAAATATTTACACATTAATTTAATTTAAAAGCTCAGGAATAATAATTTCTAATAAAAATTCGTTGATACTGCCTTCCTTTTAGATATTCGTTTTGTGCTTGACGATTTGTGGGATCTTCAATGCACAATTCATCATACACTCCAAGATCCACATCATAATCATCCTCATTTCATATGTCTGGTAAATTATGAAAACGACATATATTACGAAGAACCATACAAGCATTCACAATTTTTCACGATTTCTCGGGTGAATAATGCAGTACCCGGTATTTTAACAAACATCTGAACCTCATTTTCAAAACACCATTGCACCTTTCTATAATGCTTGGGATCTGCCTGAGATGGATGTTGTACTGTTCTTCGGGAGTATTAGGTTGAGGATTTGAAATTGGGATCTGCCTGAGATGGATGTTGTACTGTTCTTCGGGAGTATTAGGTTGAGGATTTGAAATTGGGGTTTGTAGCCATGGACTTAGAGGATACCCCAAATATCCTAAAAGAAAATATCCCGTATGACCTCTTCCATGCATGTCCTTCATCCTACAATTTGAATATTGCAATTTCTCCAAATTAATGAATCGTGGGTACTTCCCAGAAATTTTGTATTTACATTTAGAATGCGAAGATGAGAGTCACAAATCAACTGCACATTGAGGGAATGGTAGTTCTTCCGATTAACATGTATGTGTTCAGGGTTACCTTCGTCTATGATTTTTGGAAGACAATGCTATATGTGTGCTGTCCACACAACTAACAACTCCAACGATATTGTATTTTTCAAAAAGAAATTGTCTCACTGCATTTAGTTCCTGTAAATTTCGGGGGAAATGGACCCTAGTATTAAATATTTCGGGGTAAGCTTCAGTAACATTATGAATTGCTCTAGAAGCAGTATGCTGTGACAGCCATAAACACATTTTTGGCTACGGGATTTTGGTAACAACCAATGCCATAAAAATTTACAGTTAACAAAACTTGAGATTTGATACTAACTGCACTGCTCCTTGTTGCCTGTTTTAAATGTGGCGTTCTGTGACACGTTTGTTAGGGAACTACTTCGGCATTCGCCGGGGGTTGGTCGGAGAAAGCACGGAAAACAACCAATCAGAGCAGCCGGCCGCTAGAGTTCTCCTCGAGATTGTGACTGAATTCGACCTGGCTGACAAGCTAGTATCGAAAATCGTGCTATTGTCGACACTCGTACGTAGGACCTCCCGGTCAGAGTAACTGCAGTCACATCAGTAAATGCCGTGAGCCATCTCTTGCGGTGGCCCAGTCGGGACAACCTTCAAGCTCCCGACATTTGTGGTAGTGTAGTACATGTAAGGGTGTGTGAGAGTGGGGTGAGGATGGGCAAGTAAGAGGAAGGAAAGATCGCACGAGGCCCCTAGTGCTCTGGCATTCGCGTGGTGTTGATCGGAGAAACCACGGAAAACTACTGACCAGAGCAGCCGGCCGCTGAAAGTCTCCTCCAGGCAGGGCTAGATTCGACCAAGCTCTCTAACCAGTGTCGAAAATCCTGCAACCGTCGGGATTCGACCCCTAGGACCTCCCGGTCAGAGGCACTGGAGTGTCATCAGCTGATGTTCCAAACTCTTAAGTCGGACCCTGCTAAGATCCCGTCCTCTTGTTACATGGAACTATCTCCTGGCGATCTTTCCCCCTAGGGTGCTAATTGCAATGTCCAAAAAAACCATTAGAGCAAAATTATAAATTCATCATTGAAGTCCTAAAACTAGCCTGTCCTGCGTGACTGGCCTTTATTAACCTGCGTTGTTTTACCTTGCGTGACTTAACGCTACTAATTCCTACTTGCACATGCATTTTGAAATTCTCTTTAGAGATACTGTCAACGTTCAAGGGCACGAAAGAAGAAAATGGACTTCTCATGTTCAAGGCATCAAACTTATGTTTTTCTTAAAAAGGTGTCCTGTATAATAATGAATGATAAATGAATTGCAAATTTATCATTCCAACCTAATGTGCTTCATCAAAGACGCAAAACCTCATATTTATTCACAATTGTACAGCCAAGTATGGTAAACTATGCGGAGACTGCACCTTGATAGTCAAGTCAATTCAACATCGACATTATGAATGATAAGATAACTATTTCACTCATGGTTGTCCTTGTCGTAAGTAACCAGTTTCAAGCAAGAATATATTCAAATTAAACCAATCCCACATGTCTATCACCATATGATGATCACTTTGTTTACGTTTTGCTCTCCGCTGAAATAACTTTTTAGGATAAAGATAGCAATTTTTAATGTCCATAATACATTGTGAGCATCAATATAATATTAAAATGTGTCGTTTTGGTAATGTTTAAAACTCTGAAATACAAAATATTGTTGAAGATTCAGTGATGAAAAACAGCAAAAGAAGATGAGAAAGTGTATGGAAGCAATTTCAAGAATTCTGTGAAGAAATAAAATACAAATGGACAGCACAAGCTGCACAATGAAAAAATTACACATATTTTAGGCAATTAAAACGCCAAGATAAGATGGTGAGTAGCAGGGGCGGCTCTACAATGAGAGCTGCAGAAACCCCACTTATTCTACAACTCTGGAATATTTTTTGTGAAGGCTTTGCTCTAGAAAGACAGCTTTTGTATTTCTGGATGACACAGTCTATGTTTACTCTCCTCGCGATTAATTCTCGAACCCCACGGCAGGGCGCGCAACGCTCTGCGAGGCTTCCGTGAGCTGCAGTGACGGCTTGTAGGGTAGTGCCATTAAGCCATGGCACCTCCAACAAAAGGGAAGGAAAAGAAAACTTCCATCGCAATTGTGTATAAAATATTGTTTCTTCAAAATAGTTTTCTTCATTTGAACGAGCTCTTCGTCCTTCGAGGGTTTATCAATACTCTCTTCAAACGCAGTGCTATCTGTCGGCCTCCTAAGCCTCTGAGCCACCTAGGAATTGGCGCCAGGTATGTCCATTTAACGCTGTACGAAGAACTCAGTGCAGTTTAGTGTACGTCTCTTATGGACGGCATGGTGCCACAAGTGAAGTGGCACAGAAGTTCACGTTCTCCTCACTAGAGAGTGCACTAATGGCACTATCTTCATCGCGCAGACTATCTCACGCTCAGGATGACCCCCGATGCCCTGGTATTTCGACGTCGTGTTGTTGTTTTGCACATGGAGAAGCGGTATATACCGTGAGCGTAAGGCTTCCCCTCTTCCCGTACCCATCTTCAGCGACCTTAGGAAGCTGCGACCTCTTGAGATTTCTGTGAGCGCTCTAGCCTTCAATGTATTTTAATAGTTCTTATTATTTTTAGTTTGTTTTCAGTTTAATGTTCATTCTAACTTAATAAACATGGTCACTGTAAAATTCAATTTTGTGCTCACGAATTTTATTTTAGAGATTACTACACCAGTTTTAAAACATCACAACGTTTAAAAACACAATGGTGTTTGACCGATGTTTTGTTACAAATTTGAAAATGGATGTTTTGTTACTGACGTCGCATCACTTACTGGTGCCACCAATCGAATTCCGTACCGGCCGCCGCTGGTGAGCTGCAATTTGAAGCTCCTAAACATTTAGCATTGCTGCCAACCTCAGTTACTGGGCGGAGCTTCGCCCGCCCATACGAAACCATGCGAGGTGCGGTCGAAGCAGCTCTAGGGTTCCAAGGAGCCCCGATTGCTTCACGAATAATGGGGAATCGCATGATGCCCTTCCAACGTGCGACCGCAGAGGGGATAACACACGCATCTCGCATAGGTTTCTTAACAGTCGCTTAGTGTAGTGTTTTTCCGGGTTGTTTCGTCTTATGAGTAATGCAGCGTGCTTTGATAAGCCGTAATGATCGGCATGTGGGAAGGTACCTTAATAACTACTCAAATTGCGGTAATAATATTCGGTCGAAAATAAATTTTGAGTCACCTTATTGAAATCCCATTTTCTTCATAGGTTTGTGAGGATAAGGCACGAGTAAAAGAACACGGTAGGCTCCTTCCTGAACTCGTTCTAAGCAGCACATGAGGCAAGACGTTTACAAGGCGTTATGGTGAAGACATAGGAAATAAGTGGATAATTGAATGTGATCAATTGGATGATCTTTTCTGTTTTCCATGCGTTAATTTTGATGGTGAAACTGCGTGATCAAAGACAGGGGTGAAAGATCTTGTGCACTTCTCCGGAAAAAAACCTCTAGAGGTGCTACAGAATGGCAAAGACTTACTCGTACCAAGCTTTTTCTAATTTCCTTGGTGTGGACTGGCTTTAAGGTCTCGCTCCATTCTCTCGCCAGCTGCGATCTATTGTTGCCCATAGAACATTTTTTGACATTTTCTCAACTTTTCGGTTTCCTAATATGACAGGGGTTTCTTGAATTGCAGAACGATCCTATGTATGGTTTAGGCGCTAGTAGTGTTCACAGATGGACAGACGGACGGACGTTTAAAAAAAACACTTTTTCGGTGTCAGGGTACCCCAAAAAGTGTATTTCCGTTGAAATCTCGAAATCAACTTTCCCCAGTATTACATAACTTTCTTTATACTACGTATATTACTCCTATATATGTACGTATACGAGAAAGTAAAAATCACGAGAATTCCTGGTCACATTTGAATTAAGATCATTTATCACTTTCTGGGACAATAAATGCTCAGAAAAAAAAATGATTTTCTTTCCGAAATAATAGATTGTATTATTTTTTGAAGCGTTCCAACTCGCAAAAAAAAATTAATTTAAAATGGAGAATATTGGTATTAGACCCCTCACGAGCCGCCCAGGTGAATAGTATAAAGAATATGCTGCCAAAACTATGTGGAATGTTAAAACCAAAATTATTTAGGAAAATAGTGAATACACACGTATGTTTAACCCATTCGGAATTGAATCCTGCTGCTAATTCAGCTTGTACATCTTCTATTTCCAGTTCTTCCACGGAATACCAAGACTCAACTTCCTACAACTTTATTAATTGTGTTTTTAATAAATGTTATTGTAAGTAGCTTTGTTATAATTGTTTTTTTAAAGTTATGTTACAATAAAATCGAAACATATTTGAAATCAGTTTTTGCACTGTTATTCGTATTTTACTTGATATGTTTTTCCAGGAGGCAGTAATAACTCGGAACTAAATGAAAGTTTCACACATTCCGATAGCAATTTTGAGTAATATTTATCATTTTCGTAATGTCTGTGATTTTTTAAATTGTTTAAAAATATTTTATTGCACAAATTGAATATTTGCAAGTGTCCACTTTACCGTGGTAAGGTGACGAATATACTTGTGCTTGCAAGTAGTCGCATTCAATGCATTGAAACTAGTGTAAATGTTTTGTCATTTTCAAAATTATGTAATTTTCGATTACGTCGTGCTCATCTTCAGCATTGATTTTCTGTCATTTTTGGCGGAAAGATTACTGCCAAAATTGCCATCCATAGAAATGTAAAATTAAAATCAGTATTTCAACAATCTGTCTTTCGGGATCCTTCGTATTAATTTAACATATAGTACAATTTCTAATAATAATAATAATAATAATAATAATAATAATAATAATAATACTGATCCTTCCTTCACATTACACACATCAATCATGTCAAATAACATGTAATCAGTCCTCCGTGTTTTTCTACGAGTAATAATGAAGTGTTTTTGAAGACAAGACGGAAAGAAAAAATGTTATGTTCGTATTCGGTAATACAGAATTCGATGTGAAATAATTACGAGTTAGTTCATACAGGCAGTTAAAAATAATAAACTTAATGGGGTCCCCAATTTTGTATATCCCCACCTAAAATATTACACGGAAAATAATTTTAAATATGTTCAGTAACATTAGTAAGGAACAATTACATTATTTGTAATTTCAGGACGGAGAAATGTTAATATTTTGCCAGTAAAAAAGTGAGTCTTCAACATTTGGAGATGATACTGCCACTCTCTGAAACGATTAATATTTTGTCTCCGCGTAGTTTTCTGGAAACAATTTTCAGACACTGCAATGTAAGTCTCGCCATTATATAAACAGTGAGCATCTAAACCAACAGCTCCTATTAAACCCAGTTGGTACACGTAGCAACTTATACGCAGAGATACAGTAAATTGTGCGTCTTCATCGGCAATGCTTCTGTGTACCAAACCATAGTTCATCATCATGATGAATGGGCGGATTCAAGCTATAGAAACCCTCTTCACAGTATATATTCAAGAAAAGAATTATAAATAAAAGATAGCAGGGATCATTGTTGGGAACAGATAATAACAAGAAGTCTTCGCTCATGTGTAATAGAAACTATCTCCATCAGCGAACGAGCTACAGATTTGATTTAATAGTGTTAATGAAATAACAACCCAACCAGCCACCCACTCCTCTCGCATGTAGCAAAATGAAATCTCTTAAATACGCACGCTGACTCAAGTCGCTAGAAGATCAAGGACATACCACAGAGCTCAGCCTTATATGAAATATAAAAGCAGTTTGTATAAGAAGATATATCCACTATATGCTAAGTTTAAAGACACTTTGAACTCTGAGACAGAAATTCAGATTAAAGGATTAGTCTTCCGATCACATACACTCCATCCAGAACAACACACATCCTCCTCCCAAGCCATGCCCCGCCCTCTTCTCCCTTCATTGGCACGGCGCGACGAGCGGATGTCACGTGACATGGCGCATCTAAGCCAAATTCGCTGCAAAAGGCGCTGGCGACGCCTCCAGATGCTGTCGAAGTGTCGACCGCACGTGTGCTAAGAATAAGGAAAGGTTACATTTAGATCGCCCCCCCCCGCCCCGGGGGGTGGGGGCAATTTCCGGCTTTGAAGATGCCTGCAGCGCTTCGCTGCTCCCCCTTTCCCCACAGTATAAGGCAGACAATTACTCCAATCATCAGGGCGAACTCTATACTGATGTCCTCTAAGACTGCATTCACATCTTCAATATCGGAATGAATTCCGCCGAGAAATACATTTGTTCAGGTTTCCGTGATATACAACAACAATAATTTATATCTATCAATACAAATATATAAAGAGACTGCATTGAGCTAAAGCGCGATAATCTCTGAATATACTGAACCAATATTGGTTTCATTCAGCCATTTTGTTGATGGAAGAGCTTAATATTGTCGAAAAAGGGTACGAATGTGTACATGTGTCTTCTGTGTGAAACAGTTATTGGTTCATCTGTAGTAAATTAAGCATCATTATGACGTATTTTTGATTGCACGAGCAAAAGTGAAATATTATGAATAATTAACGGTTGATACTAAAGCTGTGAAAGATGGAATGAGTTTTTTAGGTAGTTTTTGTAGTGTTTTATGGCACTGGAGAGCAAAAGCTTACCTTGGCGGTGTATGAATGATTATTTAAAGGTCATTATTATTAAGGTAAAAGAGTAATGGGAAATGTGTAGTAGGAGGAATTGAACGTGTGTGAATCCTGTTCTTCAAGGTTGTTGAAAATCGAAGCACAGAGATAAATAGAAAAAAGCCGGAATGTCATCCCTGATATTATATTTATTATATTAAATTGTATTATTTCGAATTATAGATTATATTTACACGGAAAATAATTACATGTTATATTTGTCTAAAATGTTACTGACATCATTTAGTGAACCATTATTTTTCAATGACTCTAAACTGCGTACTACTCGATTACAATTAAGAACTCTTTTAATTATGTTTAAAGATCAATTGTCTCGGCATGGCGTCAAAGATCAATTTAAACCCATCTTTATAAATAAATGATAAGAAATGATATGAAAAAGAGTAAGTTTTACAATGTGTCGACTTGCCTATTTCCTTTATTGAATATAACAATATCTAGTCGATTACAGATGACTGCTCTGTCTGCGAGAATCGTTCTGTCCCAGTACAGCCGATAAGAATGATTCTCCAAAACACTCTTCCGGGTATACACGTAGTGCACTCATGCTTCAGATATTAACTGGCATTTCTGAGCCAATTCTTGGCGGACTTTTTTGGCTACGGCATCATACCTGTTCCTGTACTCTTATCCAGCTATACACACGCAGTCTGATGTAATGTGCTGTATTGATTCAATTTGTCTACAACCGTATCGGAAGCGGATATCGTTCATACTTGAGTCTTTCAGTATATATTTTCTGTAGTTGCATGTTGGAATTACTTGATTTTGTTTGGCAACCATGACTCCTTCAGTTTCAGGGAAGATCTGCCCTGAGATCAGCCAGTAGTTCGACAACTGTGTATCGACGATTGCTTGGCTGATCTCATTTGGATGACATCATTCAATAGGTTTGCCATCCATCGCGTTTTTGCTGGTTAAACCTGCTTGCAGTTCATGATGTTGAAATCGGTGAAGGGACGCCAAAGCGTCGTGGGAGAGTCACACGTTTAACTGAGGCTCTAGGGTGATGTTAACCAAATTATTTCGGCCGAAGCGATCACACTCACAAAATTCGAATAAGGAAACAAAATTCAGATCTTGGGAAATTTTCCTTTTGTAACAGAACAATTAAAGATTAGAACAGTTTACCCGCAGCAATTTTCAAAGCTTTTCCTCTAAGTGTCCGAAGCTTTAGAAATAAGTTAGAACAATATGAGAGTAATAGACATTAAATGAGGAAGTGCTGTGAAGTGCTGGTAAGTGTAATTCAAAACAAAAACAGTGTAGTGTAGTGTAGTGTAGTGCAGTGCAGTTAAGTGTAGTGAACACGATCAAATTAATAAGTTAAGTTCAATTAAATTTAGAATCACCGACATACAATTATTGGATATCATGACAGAGTTGAAATATTTGTTATAATACTTAATATTAGTGATAGTATGATTATTGCATGTTCGGCTTGTACTGTACTAATTTATTATTATTATTGTTATTCATATTAATATTGTTATTATTATTGTAATAATTGTTATTTAACTGCCACCGGGTCATACCCAATTGTAGTTCAAATAAATGTATGTATGTATGTTTAAAGGTTTTTGATAGTAGTACCCTTAACCTTTGTTGGATGTTTTCTATATCTGTAATATACAATCCTCGCTGAGAAACTTAAGAAGGGCACAGCATATGTGTTAATAGCATTGGAAGTGTTCCTTCCGTTAAGTCCAGTTTTTAAAATTCTTCTTACTCTCTGGTCAAATTAGTTCATTCTTTATTCTAGTCTGATCAATGCGCCTACCTTGTTCAATTCGCAGATATCGGTATGTTTCTTCAGATTCCATGCCACATATTCTTCTGCATGGGTCTCAAGTTCATATGCAGTATTTTGCAGCTTTCCTTTAACCAAACTCACTGCTCGGCATTTGTGCAACCCAAATTGCATTCTTATGTCATTCGAAAACCATTACAGTTTTCAGGAGGTATGTTAGATGTGTTTAGTTGGCTCATACAGTTTTACATCGTCCATATAAGCCAGATAGTTAACGCGATATAATGCTTTCATTTCCGATTTCATCGTATGCCCATACTCTGTGGCGGTTAGCGTATTGGACAAGGGATTCATGCACAAAATAATCCATAGAGGACTTAGTGAATCACCTTGAAAAATCCTACGTTTTATAGCGATGACATCAGTCTCAGTGTTTTAAGCGGGGGTTTTCAAGAGAATCTTCGGTCTCCAGGTACTTATCACATGTACGAACGTGATCACAGATGAGTTGCGCTTTGTAAAGCTGAAGTCCTGCTAATAGCCAATCATGGGGAACAGAATCGAAGAAATTTTTGTTTAATCCACAAGTACCATATTAAGATTTCTATTCTACTTAGACGCCAGTTTACATACATCCGAGTCTATTATTAGTTGGTCTTCGCAAACTTTAGAACCCTTTCTGCATCCCTTTTGCTCCTCCGCTAAAATGTCGTTTTGTTCAAAAATGATATTTATCATTTGCGAAAGACATGGTATAGTGATCTTATACAACGTAGGAAGAGGAGTGATTGGTAGATATTTAGACGGGTACTGACGATTATGTGCACCTTAGGAGTCAAATAGGTAACACCTTGTGAAGGGAATCTTGGCATTTTGCTCGGCTCTTTTATAACAGTGTTGATTAGTTCAACTAGCCGCATGTGGATACAATGTACCAGAAATTCTGGACACCTTCGGGCCCAGATCTCCAATTGAAGGTGCTTTTAATCACACTACTGACGTCGTTGGTTGGTTGGTTAGTGCTTCCGGGTGCGTCAACAACTTAGGTCATTAGTTCCGTAAGTGTAGTGCATGTTTTTTCCTCGGGAGATGGCGATGTTCTTCTTCCGCTGGATGGCGAGATCCGGCGCCGATCTACCGTCGGCTAGCGGGGTTTCCCCCTAACCAGGACTCTCCCACCAGCGGGGCACCGCCTGAACCGGGACAAGCTCTAAGCTCCCGACCGGTCTCTCGGAATATGTGGTAGAGTAGTGCATGTTAGTGTTTGTGTGTGTGTGTGTGTGTGTGTGTGTGTGTTTGAGAGAGTGTAAGGGGAGAGGATTTGGGCAAGGAAGAGGAAGGAAAGATCGCGCGCGGTCCGTGGCTCGTTTGTTAGGGTACTGCTCCGACATTCGCCTGGTGATGATCGGAGAAACCACGGAAAACTACCGGTCAGAGCAGCCGGCCGCTAAAATTCTCCTCCAAACAGACTGAATTCGACCTAGCTGAGAAGCTAGTGTCGAAAATCCTGCCGCCGTCGCGACTCGAACTTATGACCTCCCGATCAGAGGGGCTGCAGTGACATCAGTTGCTACCGGTCGTATTGTTGTTGTTTTTATTATTATTATTATTATTATTATTATTATTATTATTATTATTGTTATTAGGTATTATCACTATTATTATTATTATTAGGTATTATCACTATTATTATTATTATTATTAGGTATTATCACTATTATTATTATTAATATTATTGTCTTTGTATTAAATAAAACCACAAATTCAATGATAATCTGAAATCATTGCACACAAAAGGTACGCTTGTCTTATGTTAACCACCACTGAAAACGCATTATTCCTAGGGAGCACTCAGAAGGGGGTGCAGCTGGGTCAACGTGCCCCCCCCCCCGACTTAATTGGTATCCTGATTTTTTTCATTCAAAATAAATAATAAATGCGTATTTACTTTCTGTTATGTTCAGAATAATTGCACGCTTTACATACACAAACATTTATTGTAATTAACTGCCGAAAGTACAAAGGTTACAATTCCAAAGTCCAAAGAGCGTACCGAGTCACAAACCAAAATCTAGAAACCAAAAGTCCGGGAGATGTACCAATAACAAGCAATGTCGTAATCAGAAATCACACTGTACGATCTCCTCGCAGAATTCACTGGGCGCACGGTCACTAACGCTCTCACTCAACTCAATAGCCAATTACTCCGTGCTTCTCGGCTGGCGGCGCTCGCTCTTAAAGCGGGCGGCGCTGGAGACTCGCTGCTGCGAAGCTGGCTCTCCGACCAGCTCGCTTTTCGGGATTGGGCGGCGTCTTGTCGCTCCGCCGCCTCCGCTGCCTTCCCTGACCGCCGCTGAGCGCTGCTTTTTAGGCGCGCTCTTTAAACGTGTTTCACAGCCGCGACACTTTCAATTCAAATTTACTTGTTCAACACAATTAACCATAGCGCCTCGCAACATTTACACACACACAGACAAAATAGAAGAATGGAAAAACAAATTGCGGGAAACTATAAATGCAACGAAATCGAAACATATTACCTTTTCATTAAGAATGCAGCGTCCAAAAGTTAGTATAAATAATACAGAATTCCCTGAAGACTACAACTGTCAAGTATCTCGGATTGCACTTCGACAACCACTTGGCATGGAAAATTCACATCATTATAAAACGAAAAGAAGCGCAACTAAAAGATCGAAAATTGCCATGATGCTTTGGTTGTTGAGAAGAACGAAAATTGTCAAACTCCATCTAAACAGAAGGTCGCAGCTGTCTCTGTTTAACAAAGTGCTGTTATACAAAACTATTATAAAACCCACATGAACGTAGTACGTATAGAACTATGGGGTTCTGCCAGTGAATCGAACACTGAGATGATCAGATTTGAAACGAAAACATTAAGAAAGTTTTCCGGATCACATTATCCATGGTTTGTCAGTAAAAGAACACATTTTAAGAACCTAAACATCGCAATATTGCGGACGTCATTACGAAAAGAAACTAGGAGTATTTGAAGAAACTAAGTGAAAACACAAACCATCTAATCTACTGGACAATAGTGAGCACATGTATAGACTGAAACGTCAACACACATTAGAACTGTCAAACCGCTACTTTAATCACTAATTAAACAAAACTACTCCAAATGTAATCAATAAATCTATGTAATATTGTTACTTGTGTAAATTCAAACCATTTACTAAATGTTCCTCAAGAACAGTTTGTAAATTGCGCAGATATGAAATAAATAACACAATTAACCATACGTTATTTGTATTGCATGGAGAAATTAATTATGTTCATGTATTGAGGGGGTGGAACCTTTGTTTGCCATTAAAGGCCTCCGTTGGTCTTCTGCCCCAGTCCTCTTTGTTTTCTCTGCCCCTGTCCTACCTCAGCATACATGTAATTTAAATTATCTGGGCACCTGGAGCAATCAGTAGAACCAGACTTCACATCTGGCAGTGACAGAAGGCAACATTGTATCACTCTCAGAACAATAAGAAGGTGCAATTCACATCAGTCGCAAAAAGTAGATATATTTATGATACTTAGAAATTTGAAAGACCAGTGCAACTACATAGACTACAAGAATTAACGTGCCATGCGACAAAGTTTTGTGGCAAAATCTACAAACAAAAAGTCGAGATTTCAATGGAAGTACCCGTTTTGGGGACCCCTGATACCGAAAAAAAGCTTTTTTTAAGAATAGAGTGAAATGCACTTACAAAGATTGTAAATGTTCGGTTTTTCACTGTTTACTGAGAATTGTCGAAAATTTTAAAAGTGTGACATTTTTCAGCGTCTTCCTACAACTTCAAAATTTAAGATAAATATTTTTTCTTCAAATGAAATTTGATCTCCATATTTAGTTCTTTCAATAAGGTAATGTACTTTTTTTCAAAGTTTTAGTATTTTCATCGCTATATTGCGTGCAAGATAAAAAGAAATTACAAAAACAAGATTATCTGGAAATCGGCTCCACACTTTTTCTTTAAACTTTCAATAGGGATAGAGCAGAATGTTCTCTTTAAGGTGTCTTAAACGCCATATTGCTCTATTCTCATGTTTTTTAACAAATTTCAAACTGGAATTTTTTGACTTGTTACTCACGTCGCTAATTTTTACACCAGGGACAATTTGTTCACATTATTGCATTTATGAGAACACGTGCTTTAAATAATGTCGTATAAAGTTTTGTGTGAAAATGAGCTGAATTTTCCGCATTTTCAGAAACGCTCAAATGCCATTTTCTCAAAACGCCTCCAATTTTTTCCTTCAATATATTCTTACAAATAGTGCTAATTGCTCTGTTGAAGATGAAATAAAATTCATTTTGGTGTATTCTTTTCTTTTTTTCAAAATTGCAAATATATTTTTGAAATATCTCTTACGCCGTTAATATGCGCATTTCCGGTCATTTATATACATTATTGCATTTGGGAATGGAAATCCTTCGAATGACTTCCAATAAAGTTTTTCGAAAACTAAAACTTTTTCTGAGAAAAAGTACTTCCAATTTCGCGTTCACAGTAACTCTTAAATACTTTAAATATCTCAACAAAAATTTTCATTTAGAACGAGGTTTTACTCTGATATAATATTCTTAAAGTAATATTTCGGTTTTACCGTTAGGAAACCGAAAACTTGGGAATTTTTTTAATGCACTTTGGGCGTCGATAGATGGCAGCTGACAAGAGGATGGATCAGGATCCAAAAGCTAGCTAAGACCAAAGAAATTAGAAAACTAACTAGTACGAGAAAGCCTGTAACATTCTGTAGCACCACTACTTTATTTTATTATTAATTCGGTTTCTTCAGAACGAATTTCTAAAATACTTATAAAGTTAGACGCCACTTACTATTAAAATACATACTTTTCCTTTACTCTAAACGTTTATGTATTATGTATGTCCGTTTTATTGCTATAACATACATACTATTCTTTCAACCTGTTTTAGAAATAAGGATACATCTGACATAAGACTTTTTACATACGTAGTATACGAAAATACCTGGCTGATAGATGACAAAGGAATTCAATTAATTTTTCGTAGGTTTCCATCCTGTTTGCTAAATATTGCCTAAATTTAATTATTATGTTGTAATTTAAGGATCTGAAGATCAAGATTCAATAATGTTTTGGCTTAAAATAATTTAGGATTTGTCCCACCTCTAGTGCCCATAGCGGTGCAATTTTAAAATCTTCAAGCAACAAGTTGAGAGTACTACTAAGAAACCACAAAATTGGGAAGTGTATATCATCTCACAGCGTTACAAAGATCGAAACTCGTAGAGGAAAATACCCAAACCCGGGTTCGGCTCCTAATGCGAGCCCCTTGATTTGCTTCTTTGTAGAGTGCTGTTGCATATTGGAAACGCACTAGCCTTATAGTTATTTGCAAGACCGCAGCCCAGTCATGTAGTAGTGTCCTCTTTTTCATTTGTTGCCGGACATTCGGCCATTAATGCGAACAGTGAAAAGCAAAGGTTTTTGAGGTGTTTATTCTCAGTTGCCTGATTTCGATACTTAATCGGTAAGTCTTCTAAACATTACATTATTTTACATTAAGGGACATTACAAGCTATTGAAGTTGGGCGATATAATTTATTTTACTTGCCTTGTAAAAATGTTATTGGCGTTTGGAATATAAACATGCTGGTGCCTAACCCGAGTCCCCCAAAGTTCTTAACGCGGGCCCCCAATTTTTCGCCTTAAAAAATTTAAACAATTAATGTTGTCACTCCTTATACCTTAGGAGTTTAATAAAAAGCAAGAACCTACTCTGAAGCCTATCAGTTCGAGAGACAGAAGAAAGTCTCAAGCCTATCAGTTAGAGAGAAAGAAGAAAGTTCTGAAGCCTATCAGTTCGCGAGGAAGAAGAAAGAAGTCAAAAGACAATTTCAGAATTTAATTCCAGAGAAGTCGAAAAGAGAGAGATTCAAGAAAATTCTGAAATTAAACAAAAAGCAAAAGGAAGAGTCCTCCTCTGCGGAGGAATCAAACCTGCCCTCTGGCTCTTCCGAAGTTGTAAGTTCTACCAGGGATATCTTCCCTCTCGGGTGAAGATGCAGTGCTTGTTTTGCCGTGTAAATTTTAGCGGGCTGTAGGAGAACTATGGTTGATGTGCTTGGACTCATGCAGAATGTGCGGGGACCGAAAACTATGCTTATGCATGCGATTTTGTCGTACTAGAATATGTAGTCTACGTGCAAAACATATAAGATAATTTCTTAAGTATAAGATGTTAAACTTGTATTTTTGTAAAGAAAAATAAATAATAATAATAAATTTAAATAAATAAAAAGATTCAATCAATTTGCAGTTATTTCATTTAACCAACTATTTATTTTTAACCATTTCCTAAAACTTTTTGGGGGTCTCACATTAGGAAACCTTTTTTAAATATCCACAAAATTTAATGTTTACAAAAAAAAAATATTTTTTCTACTCTCTCTCTCTCTCTCTCTCTCTCTCTCTCTCTCTCTATATATATATATATATATATATATATATATATGATAATATATATATATATATATATATATTAATATATATATATATATATATATATATATATATATATATATAATGATACTCATTATGATACAGGTTCTTGACCAATCACAGAGAAGCTTACAAATCAAGTATTTTCAATTAATCATTGAGAATCGTTCTAGTAAATGTTTTGTTCGATTATATACATTAAAGTTGCATTTAATATTATTTCTGTTTGTCAGTTTTTTTATTATCAGTACGGAACGGAATTTATTGTAATAAAAAAAGCAAAATAATATATTAATAATGTATTATTTATTATTATATTACAAAATAATAATGTATTTATTTTCTCTAAAATATGTAAGAAAAAATAGAAAATATTTGAAATAAAAATTCGTTATATTGATTAAAACTTCATTCTTCATGCTTTTCAAACAGTACTTTGCCGATCAGATCTTAACATGGATTTAGAGAGGCTGAAAGAGAGAGCTACATTTACAGAAGCAATTATTCGCTACTTTCATCCTAAATATATAATTCTTTCGTAGTATATACAGTGTTATTTACGAGCGTCCGGCGTTCAAGTGAATAGTATCATGTAGCCTGGGATAGAAAAGAGTGTAAAGGGACCATTCGCCCCTCCCCTACTCCAGAAAGGCGACAAGACGATGTTCTGAAAAATATTTGTATTATCGAGTTAGGTATGTGGTCTAGGAAACATGGAGTCCATAAAAGACGCGGGTGAAGTACCTTCTGCTTCACTTACATCCGCTCATCCTTTATCCCGACTACGCGGTTTCTAGAAGCAGGAGGAGCGGGGGGAGGAGTAAATTTGACAACTGATAGTAAAGGTCCGGCGATACGTGGCTTGGTATTTCAGTAACAAAATTAGTTTTCAAGTAAAATGTATTTCAAACTCGCATTTGAAATGTTCATTTTCGACTTATAAATATATTAAAAATGTAACGAAATATATATTTATAGATAAAATATGTAAAAATATGTAATTATACCAAAATATGTAAAATAAAAATGGTTCCAATTCGTTAAAAATGTTGTGTTAAGTCTGAAAAATATTAGTGTAGGCAGGTACCTTGCCCCTGTAAAAATATGTATTTACATGAAAATCCGTTCCTTAATTATCAGTAATTTTTACGTGGAATATTATTTAAAATAAATTGGATAGTAATTTCACTTCGATCCTATTTGACAAGAGTAGTGGTAGTGGTAGAGGGAACATTTGACTGATGTTAAGATAAGAAAGAAAGTTATTTTCTGTTATATATTGCTGCCGTGTGTCTGTCCTTAAAAATCGGCTAATTCTTTAGTTTGAATTGTGTAGTGCACCAGAGGATAAGTTGGCACATTCAGAAATAAGAGAAAAAGGGAAAATGGTGACCTCGGAATTATTGCCGCAACTTTTGTACTCTCTCGCAGGCGGACTGGTAAATCAAGGTCACCTGTGGCAGGTAGAGTAACTGTCCTCTGAATGGCCTTGGCTGAATCCTGCATGTCAACTGGCCGAAATGATTCAATGTAAAAGTTGAACTTATAAAAAAGGTACCATAAGTCGTAGAAAAAGTACCGTATGGAACTCGATGTAATGATGGATATTAATACACACGTGTGAAGTTTACGATACTCGCTCGTATCGGAATATCACACTCGTGTATTAATACCATCTTTACATCATCGTTTCATAATGTACTATTACACGTCTTGGTCAATAATTTTAAGAAGAATATAACATTTGTATAACTGCCTATATTTTGATTTGATTGAACAGAAAAAAAATATTTTAAAGTAGTCAAAAACAAAATGGAGGCCCGGGTTTGGGTACTTTCTTCTACGCTTCTTTTTGTATGAAATGAAAATGATCATTCATTGCGTGACAGCGGAATTTGTTGCAACCTGGAATTGTCTAAACCGCAGCAAAACAATACACTGCTTCAATCTAAAGCAAAAAGTCGTTACCGTTAGTTATTGTTAAAAATGGTAAAATGTTCGAAAGGTGTACTGAAAGCAATTCGACTTAACTGATGATGAATGTAATTATTACATACTGACTTGTTGTTCTACTTGATATGTCTAGTGAGGTGGGTATGAGAGCACACAATTGGATCTATTGGGAAATGACATATGTCATCACAGAAGAATCCACGGCAATGGCAGAGTCAGAGGCGGGATTTCGGTTGGCATCTTCCTACAACTAAAATATTAAAAACTGATTTTTCCCTTAATAAAATCTGTTTCTTAAAGATAGATTTTGAAATAAAGTCATGTAAAAATTTCGAAAATTTGAGTATTTTTCGCCTAATTTTAGGTGATATGTAGGCAATTTTTACTTTCTTGTATACATAAGGAGTAATATACGTAGCCTAGAAAAAGTTATGTAAGCTAATTTTTGTGAATTACCTATGTCTTATTTTTGGATGTGATTTACATGTACATAAAGCAGTTATATTATTAAATTTGTGTTCATATTTGCCTGAAAATATTTAGTATTTGCATCAAATGTTGAATGATTGATGTAATGTTGATGTAATGAGTTTTACAAAAAAGTGTGACAGATGTGTTCATTCAGAGAGAAATTGTGGTATAAATAGTATTACTAAAGGCAAGAAACATAACATTACATAACTATTACTAAAGGCAAGAAAGTACATGCTGTTTGAGCACCATTAGTTAATAATCTGTGTTGCTCACAATATGTATTTGATGCATAACTTATAAATATAATATTATATTGTAGCTGCTTGGATATTATTTTAAATTTTGAAATTTGAGTACCATGTATCATATATGTATAATAAATGGGAAATTTTTTTTTTAATTTTTTCATGATTTTAGGAATGAAACTGTTTAATTTCTAAGTAAATAATATTAAAAAAAAAAATATAATTGAACGATGATTTATTGATATGGGGTATTCATAGTAATGCTGAACTTTATCCCCTTTTATAACACTGTAATAAAGTTCACCAATTTATTAACATATGTTATTAGCGCAACTTAATAAAATTATTGTTTGTTTAATTATTATTAAATTTCTTCTGAAAAACAGAAGAAGAAGAAGAAGAAGAAGAAGAAGAAGAAGAAGCAGAAGAAGAAGAAGCAGAAGAAGAAGAAGAAGAAAAAGAAAGAAAGAAACTTTTTTTTTTGTAATACACATTTGAATATCGGTGAAATGAAATGTCTAAATATATATTCATTTTAATTTGTCCAACATTGGAAGGGGGCAGTTGTCCCTCCTGAATCCTGCCTCTGGGCGCATTGAAGAGGGGGCCATGAGAGCCTTGCCCCCCTTCCTCCCTCAACCAACATTTTTTGTAAAGTTTCTTAATTTATCAAAATGATTAACACATCATATCCAAGCAGTATTTCCATTAGATATTTTGATTTTACATTAACAATTCAAAACAATTTTTTTTTTCAAAATTATCTATAGGGGAGTGAAATTGACCCCCTCACACACATAAAGAATGGAAAGAAAGAAAGAAAGAAAGAAAGAAAGAAAGAAAGAAAGAAGCAAGAACTGCACATTTACCAACATTTGAAAGTGCCTCAAGGATAGTATTTTCTAGAATCTAATTCAGTTGGCACAGTAGACTCAGAGCCTACGCTTGTGATGGAGTGTTCACAGTTTGTCAGAAATTTTCTCGCCTACACATACTTCTTTCATTACAAAATTGTCCCCAATCTTATTATTAAGTACAATCTGCTCCACCATCTAATTCTCATATTAATTTTAATATTTAAGACACTATTAATACAATTCATTTCTGCTTTAGAATTGATTTTTACTTATTGTAAAGGTCAGGGGGGGGGGGGCTGGTCGAAAATATTATGAAATTATTAGTGGGGAATTCAAGCATGTGTTACGGGGAGAAAGAGGATATTCAAAATACTCCAAATTTATGTAATGTAATTTATGGAATAATGGTCTCTAACTTCTTTTACAGAGGGAGCTGTACTGAATATGGATACGTTTCCTTTAGGTTATGAATTTAGTTTAAAAAGTGTTCCTTCTAAATCATAAATTGTGACAAAATTAAAAATGTGTCATTTTTGTCAAAAATAAGGCAAAAACATACTCCTAAGCATCAAGTTGTACTTTGTTTTTAGGTATGATCCTGATCTCAATGTAGTGGTGTAACTTTATAAAAATTCAAATTGAACTGAATGTGTTTGATAAAAGCATTTCAATCAGCTGATGAGCTGATCACACTTTCATTTATTATAGAGTGGATGAATTCTTGTATTTTATAACTGACAAAATGTGTCAAATAACTGAGTTTTCATTGGATAATTTTCCTCATTTTTATGAATGAGATGATGATTACACATGAAAACGCAAAAGATAAATGCCTTCTTGAATAGTCTATGCAACTATTTTGAAAACAAATTACTTAATACTCCACAGAGTAACACTGGAAAAAAAAAACATGATTCTTTCAATTCATTGCTCAACTTTGAACACACCACATGACTGTTACACAACAATATTGTAAATTATTGTAAAAAATTGTATATTGTTGATTTAATGTCCAACCTCTTCAAGAAGTTTACCTACAATGTTTTTGATTCCAAGATGAATCCAAACTGTCACAAGAATATATTCATGAAAACGCCTGCACTGCAAAAAATGTCGAGGAACTAATGTTTTAAAATGAACGTTTTTAAGTATTCAGACTTTTTATGAATAGGCTTAAATGCAATAGTTCTTTAAACAAAACATTGCATACTTCCATATCATACACTTCCTAATGCCACATACTTTTTTTTTCGGTTCTTTAACAAAACTAAGTCTAAAAAAAATTAAAGTACCAATAATATTATCTGTTTATCAAATGGTTCTAATCATAAATATTTACATACAAAACATGCATTTTCATGCTCTTTAGAAGTTTCTTTGTACTTGGAAAAATAAGAAATTATTCCAATAACTACAGACTGAAATGCATTAACATTTATCCATTTTGTTACTTTTAATAATTTTGAAAGTATTTATAATTCAACTCTAAAAGTAACCTTTGTTTAAATATATTAGGTATATTTCAAATTATTTGAAAAAAAAAAAAGGTTTTAAAAGTATTTTAAATTATGAATTATCAACAAATAATTGCCTGAAAACACTTAGAGAAGTAATATAAAACATTAAAATTCAATACAGGAAGTAGAAAGGAGTTTTAGAAAACACCATTTTAAAATACTCATTAGTCATGTAGAAGATCAACATTTTTTAATATTCTTCAATACCGGAAGATGATGATGTACTTCTGAAATACAGCCTTGATTAATTTTGAATGAATGAATTTCGATCCAGTATCAAAGATTTTAATATCCATTATTTCATAGAAATTATGCTTCAACTCTCAGTGTTGAAGCGTTGGTACATCATAAAAACAATTATCAAAGAAAAAATCACTCCATATTTTTAACGTTTTTGTGATTACATAATTTCTTGCATTAATTCTTCACAAAACATAATACCTGCGGTAGTGTGAAACTTACCTTCCCATTCACACCGAATTGTTTTTTAATAATATTTGGCTAATTTAATATTTTGATAGTTTAATATTTATTTTATCTTCTTTTTTGTTTTAATTACTTATAACTATTTTCGTTTTATTAATAGGATATATAATTAATTTCAAAATTCATAGTTACTAATGTATGCTACAATGCAATAATTTATAATATCAAAATATTTTTTTGTATAATCATATACAAAGTGCAGAACAACAAATATGTTTACAATATGTTTCAGATTTTATTTCTCATATTCCCTCTTCCATAAAATAAAAAAAAAAAGATGACAAAATTTCCCAACATGCATTGTTGTAATGAAGACACCTTGAAAATAAAATAAAATGCCTTATCAGTAATGTTTATTGTGATGAAAAATCATTTATTTGTCAATTTCTTTACATATAATTAACTATTGTACCTGTCTGTATTTCTGTAACAAATGTTAGAATGTACAGTGGTGTCTCTTTTCCCAGAAACTAATGTCCAGAAAGATGAAGAAACAATTTTTCATTGCTGAGGAATATATCAAATACTTCATGCATTAACTCATATACATATGCAGTCAGAGAAAATAATGATTATTACAGGAAGAAAACATTTTCTCATTAATTCTCTGAAAGCAGTATGCTCTACAGATATATCAAAAGATATATCCTATTATTCTTTCAGATATTATGAAACTTTTTTGAACATACATCAAATAAATGAACAAATTAATATTTTAAACAGCTTGCATAGTGGTGCTCTATGTTTGTCACAATGTTATTGCATATCTTCCTCCTTCATTACCTTCAAACAATACAATTAATATTCAGGATTCAATTTTTATTACATTCATATTAATCATATAGTACTATTTTTCATTAACTTACAAAATGTTACAGATCCATTTCAATGTTATTTTACCCTACATGTTATCATCACATATTCTTTAAAAAATTTAATGTTAAGAGTACAGTTAGATTAATATTTTATTTGTGTTACGCAAATTATTTATTTTTCTCCCACCTAGTCAGAATGACAAAGTAGGAACAATAAAGAGCACCATTACACAAGATATTTAAAAGGGAAAGGACTACTTACTGGATATTGGTAGGAAAGTAGAAAGATTAAACAAGAAGAAGGAATATGTGGCAGTCATTCATCTGCATATTTTGAAATACATGTTACATTGGTCGCTACAACCTGTGTATTTCAGTGGAAATAATGCTCGGTAAAGAGGAATAGAATAACTATTTTAGTCATTTCTTCAATAGCAACAGTACATAGACACTACAAATAGTTATATCTCGTAATCTATGTATAGAAGAAAAGCTTGAGAATTATGATATAGAGAGGCCAAAACATGGTTTTGTTTACCGTACATTGTTCCACAAATTTCTTGCTTTCATTAAGACTACAGTTCATGTAATGAAGTGTAAAAATGGTTTTGAGCTAAGGAAAGAGTAGAGAACACCAGAACTAAATGAAGTAGTTTGCAAACAAAGTAGGTCACCAGCTTGCTGTACACAGTCTGGCCCAAGACCCATGCATGTCAACAGAATATTTTCAATGTAGTATTGTCTGCAGAATTGTAACAAACAATGACAACATGGCCTCCTATGATAACAACCTACAGAAAATATTATTCATGTTTTTGTATTTTGTTTTTGTCAAGTATCAGGATAACAAACAAACTCCTGATGCTCTTTCTAAAAAAGTGTAACAATTTTCTTGATGATTATTCACCAACTGATATTGATGTTGTATCTATGGACCTTGCCCTTGACAAGTCTGCACATAAAGTGCTCTAAACAATGATGTTCACAGAATGCAATAACACATTTACTTCTTAAACATAACAAAACATAAAGTGCAGGTTTGCAAGAGTTTGCTTCATGCTTGATATTCGACAAGAACAACATCCCGTTCTATAAATCGCGATAGTTTAAATCTAAGCGATAACTTACTTTGAGTTATCGCAGTACATCCACCAGAAAATTAATTTCAAGTGCAGTCAGAAGCCCGAGCAAACAGGTTACAATATGTGTCTACCTTCTAGTTCAATGTTAAACAGTAGTTTTAAGAACAAGTACCGTATACTGTACTCCCAGGCAGGCCTAGTTGACATGCTATGTCTCCCATATCTGGAGAAGTACAGGTTACGTTTATATTGATAATGTGTCTGTTTATGAAGTGTTAGTGTTACATGTTATTGTTATCATGTGTTAATGTTTATGTAGTCATTAATGTATGTCAAAGAGTAAGTGTAAATGTGTAATGTATACACATGTGTTTTAGTCTGTTCAGGAATAATGAGCACATGTTTGTGCATATTTACTTCCCACTGCAAAATAAACAAATCATAGATACCTAGTCTTGTCTAACTTCACGTTCACTTGACACACATTCCAATTATCAGTTTGATGAAATGCAAGCATGTTGCTGGTCACTCCGAAGCCCACTCCTCACTGTCTATTGGAGGTGACAACCTCTCACAACACCAGAAAGTAACGGATCAAAACAAACAATGAGATATATGTAATTCTAGGCACTTAGAGAACAATCAAGCCATTATGGCAATGTATGGACAACTAGTATATTCTTTATACAAGGTTTGAAAAATTTCTATATTACAATTCTGCTTAGCAGAGCTCATACAACTAACAACACGGGAGGTGAGGATGCTGCTAGGTCTCTGTTTAAAGCTCCCACCTTCAGCATCTGCCCGGCACATTTTGCAAATGTATGTGACACAACAAACTGAAATTTTCTCACAGCTAGGGATGAAACTGACTTCTGACTAAACATTATTGTAAGGCATTATATTTGGTAACCAATGTGCCGTCCTATATAAATCCATTCTAAGCTTTTAACATAGAGATTTGTTCACAGCACCACAATAAGAATAATTTCTTAACATTTATTGATTCCTTCATGTTCCTTGAACCAAGAGGATCTCATTGTGATTGTGCTGTAAATACAATATTTTAAATTTATGTTGAGAGTGAGATACTTAGTAGAAAATGAGAAAAAAACTCTTCAAAAGAGATTTCCAGGAAATGGCAGATGCAGCACACACCTTTCTTTACACCAGGGATTTTTGTAAGGAGTCTACCTGTCATTTGAACATGCACACACAAGAGATACATTTGGAAGCCAATGGAAATCAAGGCATGGCACTAAGCATATTGATAGCTGGCCATACGTAAGCAACACACTTGAGCCTGCATGCAACTGACAGAGCAGAAACGATGTTTAATCCACTTGAAATCCTCACTAAAGATAAGTGAATTAAAAATGAAGCAAACATTCAATGAAAGTGCAGTGAACAAATCTGTGCTGCCGAACAGCTGAAGACAAGTTGCTGTTACTTACAATTCCTCAAATACATGCACAAAACTTTGTATTTTCCAATCCAATATACGCCTTGAGCACACACGTTGGCCATAAGACTACAACAGCCTGACGCAGGCCTGAAGACTTTGTCTAACTGTTGCTCCAGAGCACCAGTGCAGCCACTCACACCCGTGCAGCTGGACGTCATCTTTCTCTCAGATCATTTTCTTTCATCCTTCCAGGGCCAAGGGAGATTAAGAGTCCCAACATTAGTCTAACAATGTACAGCAGCCTTCAAACACACTGTTGCTTGCCATTGCACATTCCACTTATGAGGCAATGCACCGGCTCCTGTGACATCAGTACTCTTCCTTCGTTCAAGCTAAGCGTAGTTCCCAACGCTGCAGTCCACATTTGTACAAGCCAGCGCTCATGGGCTTACAAACAAAGCCTACAAATAATCCTAGAAGCTTCACACCTACAGCTACACTGTACCAAGGGTACAGAGGAGATCGTTGAATTTGGCAGTTTGTTTTTTCCTTCAAAAACTTGTCTGTGCTCACTGTAAGTTGTGCTCAAGACATGCAAATAACAAGTATATACAAATACAACAACAGTTAAGTACAGATGGCTACACGCAAACCTCACTTATTGCTTTTGCGGCTGGGCAAGGCAGCAATATCAGAACTGCAGTCCACTAGGTACACCATAATCTGATTAGAAAAGAGGACTTTACACACATGATATGGAAGTAAATGTCTTTTTGTTTGTTTTTTAAATTTTTGCTCTTGATGTTTTTAACACTCGAGAGCTTTCAAAGCGCACAACAGCAAAAAGCATTAAACATTTGGTTTTCCGTCCATGTATTTAGTGTCTGAGTACGCCATGCGGCTACTGGATTTAATGATATATAATCCATGCTACAGAATACGAATAGATGCTATCACACATTGTACAAAGTTAAGAATTATCTGCAGGCAAAAACACAATTGCTATGACACCTCACCTTGTATAACTGATTTCATGGTTAGGCAACAGAGCAGTTGCATTTGAAAGTTGCTTAGAGAGAACGTTAGATGTTATTGCTGATTAGAAAGGATGCAATTTTTATGTAAATATCCCTGCAAAGAAAGCCATGTGCCTATTTTCCTTGTGTTTTTAAAGGGAAAAGGGCACAGGTCTACACATCTAGGCTGCAGAGCAAAGTTTTAAAAAATGCAGCCATCTATGTGTTATTTCACATATCAAAGGAGTATGTGTTAAGCAAGACCCATTTTATTAGTTATGCCTCTGGAAACTATAGCAATATCTGCTTTGACATAGGCATGTTTTTATATTTAGCTCAGTGTTGGGTAAAACATAACGGTCTGTTAATCTCAATCTATCACCATCACTGTTTCTTACAATTTGTGCTTCAGCCAGACCAAACCCTCAATGCAAAATGCAATGCACTCTCAGTACAAATATTAAATACAAGTAATTTTCTTATCTTTTTAAAAGGAGTCAAGTTCTTTTACTTTGTGACATCAATCAGCTTTTGTGCTTTTAGCAATCAATCACTGACTAAATTTATTCAGGAAAGAATCCAGAAAAGAAAAATCACCATTTTCCCCAATATTACAATCATTAATAAAAATATTAATTCATTAATTTCATTTATTGTGCTTATATGCAGATAATGATGGCAAATTTTATTGTGCAAATTGTGTTGTTCAAGTCACTCTTTATCTGAAATTCTTCTTAATACAACTGTGCTTATTAGGTAAAAATATGAACATGCTCAATCTCAAACCCAAAACAGTTTTGTGCAACTACTCCATCCTGACAAACTGGGAGAAAGAAAACCAAATATAATAATCTCGGGCTTACCATAAGCCTCCCAAAACATTTGAATCTGTCAAGCCATCTCTATGGACTTGACTATGGAAGCCAAATTATCATTGAAGCTTACTTCTCAATGTACTCTAATTCACATAAATTTTACAAAAATAAAAAAAACAAACAACAATGCCAGCACCAACAATCCAAAAATATCACATCAAATTCACAACTGACCAAGACCACCAGTTACCCAACACTGTGCATCCATGGAGGTAATGCCACTCACAAACAGGTAGCTTCATGCTTTTAAAGCACATTATGTTCGGCAAACAATTAAGTAGTATATTTTTTGTATTTTTCTACAACAATAACCAACGTTCACAAAATATATGTATTAAATATTTGAGAGCATTATATGTTTAGTTTAAACGATGTCACCATGCATATAAAATGATGTATTTAATGCATAATTGCTAAAATATGCTAATATTTGTAAATGTTATTAATATGTACATGACTCTCAAATTTTACAGATAACTCTAGTATCCTTGTTGAAAGGAGAACAGGGAGAAACTTACAGCACCTAAGGCCATTGCTTCCAAAGGATGCAACAGGATGGTGGGACTGAATGGAGCTGGGGGAGGGGGAGGGTGGGAGCTCTGGCACTGTATGTGAGAAGGGGGAGCATAACCTGTAAACCTTTTCAATTACTTGACAATGTCATTTCTAAGTACACAAATGCACAACAACAGTTAGCACAAATCATAAAAGACTACTTACTTGGTACAAAGCCATTCTGCAACAGAACAGACAATACAGATAAGTGTTTTCCAAACACCAGGCCTGCAGCCTTGGCAAGAGTGATACTGCCAACATTGCCCAGCTGGGTGGTTCTATTTTGGTAACCAACCCTAATACTAATGTTCCATCCTGCCATGTCACTTCCCCTCTCAGGTAGATCAGTTAGCAACCACCATGAGTTGAGTCCACAGCCCTATCCACTTGTGCATGCCACGGTTCAACATATTTCACCCTTGTACAAAATAGAAGCTCTAGTATATATGTATATATAATCATTCTCATATAAAATTTGGATAAACAAAACAACTGTATAATTAAGTAATTAATAGATTCATAGTTTTTATTTTTTTCTAGTTGAAGATATACTTTTGTACTTTTATATAAAAATCATTTAAAACATCGATGTGTTAAGAGTGAATGCTTCAACAACATGCGCTAAAAAAAACCAGGATCGGACGCCCTACGCCCCCCCCGGAGATAGACACAGAATTTTATTTTTTAGACGTCCCTACGCTGCGCCCACATCCCCGGCATCTACAGCCCAGCTACTGTACGTGAGTGGTCTACGGAGGGTCGAGCCGCCCCTGACACCTCGGAGTCTCGGATGCGGCTACGGCGGCGCTGTGTGTGAGCCGGGGGCGGCGGCGGCGGCGGTGGTGGAGGCGGCGGCGGCGGCGAAGGCGAGGGCGGGGGCGGGGGCGGGGACGGGGGCGAGGGCGGTTGGGGCGCGGCGCGCTGCCCGCCGGGCGGCGTGGGACCCGCCCCGTCGCCCCGCGGGCGGGGATCGCCCGCGCCCGCGCTCGCGCCCGCGCCCTCGCCCTCCCGCCCACGCCCACGCCCACGCCCACGCCCACGCCCGCGTCCGTCGGTCTCGAGCGGGGGCCACTAGACGGGACACGAGATGACCTTGTACTCGAACATGAGCGAGACAGCCACGAAGACAAAATACAGCAGAAACATGGTGAAGCCCAGCCCTTTATTCATCTTCCAGCGGAAGCAGGCGATGGACAAGATGACGAACAGCAGCATCATGAAGAGGATGGAGATGGAGCACACCATGCCCACGCTGTTCACCTCCACGGGCTTTCCGTTTATGATGCCGAACAGCAGCCAAGGCACAGGTAACCTGTCACAAAGAGAGAGAAAATCAATGAATGACATTGGAGAGAAGAAATGTAACAGCTCTATTTCGAATCCTGCAAAAAACTACTCTAACATTCTACGACAAATATTGCGTAAGAAATAGAAACGGTAGTGTTTGAGACCATGATACTTTTCCTACCACAATATTTAACCATTGTTTTGTATTATCCTTTATTTCATACACTAAACTCTTTTCGGTTGTTTACGTGCTTCAAAGCAGACCGGAAAGTGGGACTTTACAGTTCCATGTACCGTAATGAAATCTCATTCGAATTTAGTATGAACTTGGAAATTTTGCACCAACGTTTCTGATTTGTTTTATAAACCAGGGACGGATCCACGGGGACCTTATATGTGTGCGTGTGTGTGTGTGTGTGGGGGTGTATATGTGTGTGTGTGGGGGTGTGTGTATATATATATACACACACACACACATCATGGTGTAGGTATCATATTCAACGAACATGATACCTACACCATTCTTTAAGCGTCCTATACACTAACCGAAATCAAAATTGAATCAAAAAGTTAAGAGCGGTTTTTAAGAAGAAATTTGTTTAAACAAAATTTAAAAATCCCTTTATTTCACGCAAAATTATGCGAAAAGTACTTACATTTTCGAAAATTTGTGCATGAAGTTATTTCAAAATATATCTTTAAGGCACAAAGTTTATTAAGAAACAAATCTGTACGTTCATAATTGTAGTTGTAGGAAGACGACGAACAAATTTGGATTTTTTTCAATTTTCGAAAAATAAGAGATTTCAACGATAATGAGACCTGCATCATTCTCTTAAACGTCTTTTACATTGTCCAACAACAAAATTTAATCAAAAAACGATGGAGCCATTTTATTGAAAATTTTGAAAATGTCCCAAGAGCTTCATGTAAAGTATCTCCCCAAAATTCAAATATAGGTTTCAAATTCAATGTGCCGCAACGTCAGTCAGATCCATATGGGCATATAAATTTTGAAGAAAATCGGTTTATCAGTTTAGCCGCTAGTGTTGTTCACAGACAGACGGACAGACAGACGTTTTGCCGTCTTTCGAATTTTCGGTATCAAGGACCCACAAAACAGGGATTCTGACTACACCACGTGTTAGAGGATTGTTTTCTAAATTTATCAACTGGATTTGTCCATTTTTTCGTTACCAGAGCCCTGTAAGTTATTACCACTAGTTTTTCTGTCGAAAATTCGCCGTTTTTTTCGTGTTTTTTACGTAATTTTCTTTCTACTGCGAAAACTAGCGAGAAATTAAAAACAATGAAATACTACTGCCAATGGAATTCATTTGATTATTGCCTTTAAGACGATCAAAAGCAATCCCCTGGTATTTTATCTTCACTGTTTTTAAAATACGCAAGATTTGACAATACTTTGAGTGCTGAGAGATACAAAAACTCTAATTGACATGAAAGTCTCTAGTAAAGATTCTAATCCAATCATCTTCTCAAAAATGCACATAAACTATAGAACATTGAAATAGGTACTTTTCTCCTCAAATAGCATAATAGATAAAATAATGTTACGAAATATCGTATACATAGCGTTTCTTAAATAATATGCCAAAGCGAAACAGGAGGTAGAGAGCATCTCAGTCCTGGATCGTACAGATAAACTCAATAGTCCATTGTACTTGAGGTAGGAGGCTGAATTTTGATGCCAGAGGAAGCAGCGCACTTAACGATTACATATTGCATTCTTTCAGATGACGCATTCGTCGAGTTAATCTGTCCTTCGAGTTCTGGTTAGGTGGTATTATAATCAAGAGCAATGCAAAACTCTTGAAAACCAGTGGCGTGTGGTGAAGGGTTTAGCTTGGGTAAGCACATTGTGAGAATTCGAGCACGGGTGGAAATTGTGTAATATATACATAAAAGAATGAGGTAAGAACTAAGTGCATGGTCATTTAACGACACTCCAAAATCGTGTTTCTCATAATTATTAAGGTATTTGAAATAACAGTACTGGTTTCATGTTCCAAAGTATTTGAACATGTAAGAGCTCACAACATTCCGAAAGCATTACATATCCGTTCTAAAGGCTCGATTACGCAGATACACGATTACAGCACGTGCTCCTCCGGTCCGCACACTCACAAGTCGTCACGAGCGTGGCTGATCATTGGTTGCTACGCGTCCTCGCAGAAATTCTTCTGCCCATCTCGAGACTGTCCGGTATGCAAGGACCATACTAGAGCTTTCACCCTGTGACATTCTCTGGCATTTCTTCCATGAAGAACGGCAGTCAAAACGGATTACATACATCTGGCATGGTGGAAGTCGGACAACTGATTTCACGTTACTCTATGTGCTGATAGAGCCACTCACAAAGAAATTTGTTGATGTGAACACACCCTACTGCAACATTTCTTTCACGATACTAATGAAATTTTGTGACCCGATAACATTTATTTTAGAAAAAAAAAAAAAGTTCCCATGCCTTCTGCCCCAACCCTCGTATATGGCCGGTAAGCCATTCATTAGTTTAAAAATTTGGCTATTAAATTTCCTTACACAAATTTTCGAAGCAATGGTTCTAGTAATGCCCGGCGTTTTCCTTTTTGCTTTCATGTTTTTCTTATCTTCAAGGTTCCGCGAAACAAAACTTCTTCAATAAATCACAAATCACGCCGCTCCCTGCAGTAGAAATATCCATGTTCGTGCTCTTCCTTTCAAAACACTAGCGGACGCAATCTTACCGATTGCATACTCAGGGGTATAACTCACGTGGTAGTTTCACTTATAACGATAAACTGAAATCTGAATTAGCACATATAAGCATATATTCGCCACTATTCACCGCTTCGCGCCGCTTCAGCTTGACCACGTACACCTCTTTGTGGATTTTGAGGGGAAATGAGCGCGGAGGCAGGGGAAGTTGCCCATGCCCGTACGAGCACCGGGCTTTCCAGGCAGGCAAGTAGCTCGCGCGGGCGCGGTTTGACGTGCCTGCACTACACTTAGAAGTACGCACTTGAGTGTACATACTCCTATACGCATTTATCATTGAAAGCCAAGATTTTTGTTTGAAACACTGCTTTCATTAAGCGAGTACTCAGCCGATTGCAGGCCTCCACGAAAAGCACTGAACACACACGATCGCGCCCGAGCTTCTTGAGGTTCTGCCCACCGATGCTTCGCAAGTGCGGGCATTTAGTTCGTTAGTTAGTGCCTTATTTTACGTGGCGAGACTCGGGCCACGTAAATTCCTAACTCTTCCGTCTTTCACGCTCCGCTCCTTTCACCAGGAGGTGAGGTGCGGAAAGGAGGTATTATCTCGGGTGACGAAACGGGCGGATCTCAATTTTGCTCAGAGGCTTCTTTTAGGCTTGAGGATCTTTTACATGCAGTAAATGTACTACATGGGACAGCCGGCTTCACTTCCCCTCCGAAGAAAGGCGTACGAGGGATTTTTTCGCCCTTAAAAATCCACGGATTCGATCGGGTTTGAATCCGAAAACTCGGGTACAACAGCCCCGAATCCGCATTTCATAACTGCTTGTTCAAAACAACACAACGCTCTCGATAAATTAGAAGATTTATGTTATATACAAATTAAGATTTATTTTCTGTTACAAATAAAGTTTTTTTTTTTTTTAAGTTACAAGGTACGCAGTGCGTACCTTGCGTACGTGAAGGACACGCCAGTGTTGAAAACTTGTGTATAGCGGGTTGTATACTCTCCATTCGGCTGCTTCGGCAGAGGAACGCCGCGACGAGTGACGTTGCAACTCACAATTTTTACTTTCTCCACCTTACTTCATATGAAGATAAATTATTGTAATCGTGCGCCTGAAAAGTGCGAATTTTCGACAGAAAACTCATTGCCGACCTCCGGTAACAAAGAGTGGACAAATCTTCATCCTATATAATAGAGTAAATTACTTTCTCTAACACATGTCAGAATCCGTGTTTTGTAGGTCCTAGATACCAAGCAATCTATTGACAGCAAAACATGTCTGTCCGTCCATCTGTCTGTGGTCAACGCCAGCGTCTAAACCGATCAGATTTTCTTCAATATTGATATTCTTGGAACTCGAGGCCCTCAATTGGGAACAATTTGATTTTTGGGGGTCCTTTATAACAACAAGCCTTAACAAGTTTCAAAATTTTCACAAAAATGGCTCAAAATATTTCGTTTAAACTTTGTCTCCGGAGAGCGTAAAGGACGCTTACAAGACTGTAGTAGGTTACATTTTCTTTAAAATCCCTAATTTTTCGAAAAAATCAAAAGTTTTAATTTTTTCGGCGACTTCCCACAGTAACAATATTGAAGATATATTTTGCTTTCTTTGCAAAGCTCTAAGTAGTTCACGTATCTCTCAAGAGATAAAATGTCATTGGGCGGGAACAAAGTTTTTGCCTTCGTGCGTGCAAGAACCTGATATAGATGATCTTGGCTGTCCAGGTGACGCCGCGTCGAAGGCTATGTTGCCGACGTTTCGACCATCTTATCGTGGTCTTCCTCAGGGCTGTTGTGCAGCTGAGGAAGACCACGATAAGATGGTAGAAACGTCGGCAACACAGCCTTCGACGCGGCGTCACCTGGATAGCCAAGATCATCTACATGACTCTGGCCGCGGAAGCCTACGACTTCAAGAACCTGATATGTTTTCCTTCTCACAACGAGTTCTAGTTTAAAGGTTGGTGAAGTGCATTGTGTACATTTGTGATAATGGGCGATAGAGGGGCGATAGAGGTGCAAAGAAGTTATTTGAAGATTTTATTGGAAATATTACTAGTAAGTTATGAGTTTATTAATTTTTTTATTTTTTTATTTTCCAACGTTCCGCACCGTAGAAGTTAGTTAAAGATTCGAGTGGAAATTACTGGTAAGTTACGAGTTTATTACTATTTATTTTCAACGATTGAACCAGAAACATTCTGAACCTTCAGAAAAAGTATATGTCATAGAATTTAATCTGCACTTTGGCCACACAAAGTTGGCCACATGCAAAACATGCGACAAGCATGTTTGTTGGTTGTTATAGATATCAAGAATGTATGTGACGAAGAAACAAAAACAAAGAAAAAGCAAGCAAAAAAACTGCATTTATGAAAAGCCGAAGCAGCTCAAATTATGATGTAAAATGATTTTCTAGCTTTAAAGAATTACTCAAATACACGGACAAAAGCGTTTGATATGCAGCAGGCACTCCCAACACCTCATAAGCATACTAAAGTGGTTTTCTACTCCAGGCAACTGTGGACTTACAACCTTGGAGAACATGGCGCAAATGAAGGTTCAATGCAAGTCTTGGCAGAAGACTTTGCTAGTAGGGGATCATAAGAAATAGCCTCATTTTTGAACTCTTATTTTCAAAACAACTCTCAAATGCTAGAAGAAAAACAGTTAATAGCCTGGTCTCATTCTTATGGTGGTTAGAACAAAAATAAAAATATTATTTTTTTGTAGTACTACTTAGTACATGATCTATGTCTCTTTGATGAAGAGCAACATAAATTCCCTCTCCCAAGACACATCTTTCTTTATTGTGACAGAAGTTTTGGGATTATTGAGAAGAAAAAGAGGCCCACACTAGCAGTTTACTTTCCAGTGCAGTGGATAAATATTATCAAGGAAGCGAAACGAAACAAACATTCTAATGCACCAAAAATGGAGATATAAATAGAGAGGGGTAGAGAGATAGAGGGGTAGCGAGAGGGAGAGAGACGGGGGAGAGAGAGGGGGAAAGGGGAGAGAGAGGGGGAAAGGGGAGAGAGAGAGATCCCTCACTAGCCCCTCACTCCTATTGGCTCGTCGTGGAAACAGTGCAAATTCAGAGAACTTCAAAAATTGAAATAAGGGAGACAAACCAGTGGTTCAGTTTTCGGTTTTCTTTGCTTACTCGTACCCTGATTTAGCTGACTGGCAAGAAGCCAACGTCTCCAAGCGGGGTAAAATGAATACTCGAAGTTATCTGCCTTTTTCTCTGCCACGAAAAGAAGCGCTCAGCGGCATAAATGCGAGATTTGAGGAAGCTATTTTCGTACATTCCATGTGAGTTTCGGGAGTACTATGAAAGTATGCAAAGTGTAGCACCGAGCTCTATAAAGTTAAGATTTCAAAAGGAACAGTATTATAGTAAGAATTTAGAATAAAGTGAAGTAGAGGAACCAGATAATGAAGAAAATCAGGATTATGCTTAATGAATTGTAACATATCAGGTTTTTGCACTCAAATCACTGTATGACACTAGTGTCAAAATTTATAAAATTTGCTGTGAACACCATATTTCTGAAAACAATCTAATGATGATTTGCAGACATATAATTCTGTAATATTTTACCACCTAAAAAATAAATTGTAATTCAAAATCTTGAAAATATTAATATTCCAACCTGCAAACTTTACACCTCTATATCTGAAAACTTTAAAAATGTAACATATCAGGTTCTTCCATGCATCCATTGATTTATGATACCCACGAAAAAATATTATTCCGTTCTCCTGCCACGAAATCTTCAAGTAATGTGTTCCACAAACAGTGAAGATGTTTTCTCATGAGACTTAAGTGAGTCCTTCCACCTCGGCGACTTTTCCCAAACCCAATTTTCCCATGGTTAATCGATTTTTCAACCCTGAATTCTGAGGCAAGACGCAGTTAAAAACTCATCAGAGAGTGAGTGCTTCATCTTTAAAAAGCAAATAACGACTAAAACGTTGGGATCCCGCTTCCAGGCGCGAGATGTGGTGAGTGGAGTCTTGCTAACGCGAGCAAGGAGACAGCGGTAGCGGCCGCCGAATGGGAGAGGTTAAACGGACGGTGAGGGGTGCTGGGAGGTCAGGAGATCCTATTATGAGAATAGGGGAGGACGCGGGGCGCCCGGCCGGAGTATTTGCAAGTTGTAAACATGGTGCTCTGCGGGCGGCGAGTTGTTCAAAGACATTTTCATTACAGCGTCTAATGAAACGAGAGAATTGATATGTCGTAGAATATGTCAGGAATTTAATGACATAGCAAGATGTAAAGTGGATCGTTTACTGTCACGAACTTACGTTAACATAAAATATATCAAAGAATCACAAATGAAATATACAGATTAGAGCGATGATAATAAATTTGAAAAGTTTTAATAACGTTTATTGTATTAACAAAGCATGTAATTAAAACCCTTACGTTAATATGCTTTCACATTCTAATTTACCGAGTCCGATCTGAAGATAAAGCATGAGATTTATTTTAAGAACAGTATAAACTGTCACAGTAACCTCCAACAAAAATATTTTAAAACGATAAATGTTTAAATAACCCCTTCTAGATCTGGACTCAAATATTTTCAGAAACTTTAAAGAAAAGCACTGGATCCGAAGCGACTAAATAATTCTCATAAAGATACTAAGGAAATGCGACAGGATATTAAACGATTCATTACACCAACAGAATTTCACGGATCGTACATTATTTCATTGAAAGAAGCGGAAAACAAAGAACAATGCAAAGCGTCCTGTTGGGCGTTGTAAGTCTTCCCACGAACGAGAGCGTTGGAATCGCGAGAAGACGCGATAAGAATCACGCTCCCGCGTAATTCACTCTGGCAAAGGAGATCCTCCAAGGAGGGATAATAAAGGGTGGAGGGGCGAAGGGCGGATTAGTCGCCCGGAGTGGCGGGGCGAGGGCGGCGGAGCCGGGGCTGAGAAGGCTTTGGTTAAGAGCGTTCGCTGGGAGATGAACGGTTTCAGGCCGGGCTCGTAACAATTAAGCATCGCATTTTTTGAAGGGTCGCGTGACAATGGAACATTGCACGGCATCGCTCTATGCACTTCTGAAATATTCCCGTGCCACAAGATGGAGGAGTAGAAGTTTACCTCAGTTTATCGGTTTGAGAATGAAAATGTTTTTAAAGTGAAAGTAATAGACTTTAAGATCTATGTTTTAAGGTTTTGTCATAGCGATCACAAATATTTTTTCCCAGCTCATTTACTATAAAAGGCAGAATTATTAATATTATTTTGAGAGACGACAGTGGATATTATCAGATACGAAGGGAAATTATTATACCCGACCAAGCAGAATGTAGGACTGGCGATGATGGCAGCTCTGCGCATTATTTTGCTTCGGAGAGAAAAGTAGAGCTATTGATACAGCTGACACAATGCATCTGAAAATTGAAGCACTGATCTAGACCAAGGTTCGAAGACGTATGTATGTCTCTCTTGTAATGACATCTTGTATTTAACAATACCAGTGACAGTCCATTAAAAATAATGTGCACGCGTTCGATATGCTATTAATAAATATAGATAATGATATAAATATTGGAAGTATTTTAAGTCCTGAAATCAGATATTCCAGCCATGCTACACAACAAATTCTACAACAAGAGTCCATGACATTATTCGATTTAATGAAAAACTCCAGGAAATACTTCTTTAACTTTCAGATTCCCAAACAATATAACGTAATGAAGATGTGCTACAAAACATTAATGAGTGATGAAATTATTAAGTGTTTTCTGTGTGATTAATGTAATGTTTCTATGGAAAATTATTTGATGAAAAACTAATTGGGTTGATTAATTTGCATTACTGTTATGCAAACATGTTTTATTACTTTGGATTTTCTATAATCATGTTTCGCATGTTGATACTTGATTTTGCATTGCAGAGAAAATTGCTTATGTTTTTTCATAAGATTACAGAAGGGAAAACATTTGGTATAGATTGTAAATACATTTTTTCAAGTTTAAAGTTACTATTTAACATTAATAATTGTGATATTTTTCAGTCAAACGCACAAAAGCAGAAATTTCGTTGGCTGTGTCCGTTAAACTACCACCGTCATGTATTTCGTAAACGGAAATTGTTTTGTCGTCACTGGCTAAGAGAGTTTCTCCATCACTTACAGACAGTTTTTTCGTCTTCGGAGATCTCGCCACCACATTCGAACCCATCTCTTACCACTTGTTCCTCAATTGCAGTTTCTAACAGACCATCTTTGTCCCAGTATTCATTCGTGATGTTAGTAGTGTGAGTGACAGCGTTCATCCAGTCTTCCTTAGAGATTTTGTTAGTAGTTGTTGATAATATTTTTAAAGAAAGCGACACATGTGATATGTTTATTACACTTTATTTTCATCTTCACCATATTCCAAATCAATTCGATTGGATTTAAGTCAGAATGACAGGGAGATAATCGCACAGAAACGAAACAGTTTTCTTGGAGAATTTCATCAAGTATATACGCAGTAGTGGTCGGTTTTTTCGCCGAATCTAATAGCTCAGCTTTGCATCTCTCTGGAAGGAAGTTAATATTATTTTGGGTGAAACAAGTTTGAATTTCCATCTTTCCGATTGTTTGTTGAGGAAGTCTTGTTTACCAGCTTGTTGTGATACGGTGCAAGAAACGCACCAGGAATGAAAACTATTTTCCCTCCAGCAGGTATCAGTATGAGTCTTTGACCGGAACTGCTATTTGAAAACCTGCTAGAAGCACCATAATTTTGTCAACATTTTTTAATGGCGTAATGCGTGTGAATCCAAGTTTCATTCACATAGACAATACATGTGAATGAATCTCGTGAGTGTCATTATTTTTCAGTATACTCCGATATAAACGTAGCGTCACTTCACGGACACGAGCTGTAAGGAGAGAGGGGCATTGCCATTCAATCGGGAGCGGCAATACCAAAAATTTAAGTCGTAACGAAGCTTCCGATTGGATGCCAAGTGCCAATATGTTTAAATCGGAGTATATTCGTAGGCAATGTTGCCGTCTAACTACAATATCTTCAATTGCACAGAAAATGCCTCCTTTGTTTTCGCACCTTTTAAATTTAAGATTGATCCTACGTTTACGATGGCAGGGTTCCTTTGAATCACTGATTAAGCGTTCGAGAATAATTTTCTGGTATTGATTCATTTTCTTAGGTCAAAGGATTGACATGTACAATGTGACTACGGGTCCAAGTGATTTAAATTTGTACATTTTTATTGTTAAAAAAATTAATATCATTAATGATGAACAAGACTTATCAATATTTGGGGTGTGGAATTACTTCTTTTTTCATTCTTAGTTTCTTTAATTGGTTTGTATTGCTTACTGTGATGGAGTTTTGAAATTTTTTATGTGATTTGTTTTCATAGTCATTTGAATGTGTGATTTGAATGAGAGTAAATGATGTCAAAATGTTTTTTAGATTGTTGTTCATTGCAAGGTTTTTCACATTTGAGGGTAAACCATTCTATTACGTTCAAGGACCCTAATAGTGGCGCCCATACAGATTCTATCGAAGGGACATAAAATGCAATTCCACGCCACAAAGTTGAAAATAATTTTGATAACTACATTATGTCGTAGAAGTGAAGAAAGAAAAAGGCAAAAATTCAGACCCTTTCAAGAAATGCTTTTAAAAAATTATAATTTCAACGAAAAGGTGAGTTGATTTTCATTTTGTTGTATTAAAATGCTGCTATCTTTAAGACATTTAGTAGTATTAGTTTAAAGAATACACGAATTGATTTTTTGTTTCAAAATGGGGGTTTGGGGGCGAGGCCCTGAGTTCTCGGCGTCCGCTGGCAAAGACGTGCGCTTGGCGTGGCGTGGTTAGTGGTTAGGGCCGGCGGGGAAGGGGAAGGGGGGGAGGGCCGGGGCGAGGCTGGGGCGAGGGCTGGGGGAGGGCGGGGGCGAGGGCCTGGGGCGAGGGCCTATGGCGAGGCGTGGCGGGGCCGGGCGCGGCGGGGCGGGGCAGGGCGGGGGGGGGGTGGGCGGAGCGGGGCGGGGCGGGGCGGAGCGGCGCTCGCCTGCAGAGATTGGGATGGCAGCCCTTTTCGGCATGAGCCCAACCCGCCCCCCCGCCGCTCCGCCGCTTCAACGGCCGTGGGGCCATTAATACATGTTAGATTTGTCGAATCGATTTTGCCCCGCAAGGGGGGAACCCTACTTCGCCCCGCCGCCCCCGCCGCCGCCCTAGCAGCGATGCGGCGCAGGCCGGCCGCGTTCCTCGCTACGAGGCGTCGCGAGTCGCCGCCGCAAGGAGCGCTGCCGGCGGCGCCGTGGCCTGGCGCGCACCCTCCCGCAAATTATTAAAACCACGTCACAGAATCTGAATAGGGCTCGATAATGCATGCCTCACGCGCCTCGGGCTTAAATTCCAGCGCGTGTCGGATGCCGCGAGAGAACAAAGTTGTACTTTTAATGTGATATTATTGTTGATAATACGAGAATTAAATAAAATATTCCACTATACATCCGAAATCTAGAAAATTTCGAATCCGTTTAATACAAAGTGAAAATTTCGAAACATATTATTTGACTCAATCTCCTTATAGTGAAGTTCACCTCACAATACAAAAAATACTGAAGCACTGACGTATATGGCGGTTTGAGAAGCGCAGTTCAAAATATTAAAATTTAGAAACAGAAATTATTAAACACCACATGTTTGTTAATCGGAAAGGTAAATCAAAACTTGTTCTTGAAATAAATTAAGCAGGCTTTTTTTACTTTTAAGATATTACTTTAAAAAGTAAGAAAATAGCTCTAGAACCTCAAAACTTCCAACCTCTTAATTTAATTGCTTTAGCCGATAAGTCGGGAATTATTATGGAGAATGATTGAGGAATGGAACATTCATGACTAAGAAATAGAGAAACATAGGTAGCGAATATCTCGCCTAACGTGCATGTTCATTTGGTTCTTTATATGTGCAATAACTAAATTTGTAACCCAAATAATCAAGAGTTTAACTATATTATTGGTAAAATTGTAGAAAAGAAGCAAGTCGTAACGTCACCAAACTCTTTTTATTATTATTATTATTATTATTATTATTATTATTATTATTATTATTATTATTATTATTATTATTAACGAATAAATATGTTATTAGTCGATTGAATATATAATCCACTCCAGGTTGCAACCAGCTTCGTAAGGAATATATCTAAGAACTGTCGGTGCCTCTACAATACTTTGCGCCAAATGTGGGGTGTTCCAAATGTCCAAATGTCTTCCACTAGTCTTTTGAATGACCTGGGAACAAATCTCAGAGCTCCGATAACTATCGGGGCGACCTCTGTTTTTACCCCCTCCCCCCACACATTCGGCTGATTTAGATTTCCAAACTCTTGTATTTAAGAATTTTCTCTGTCTCCTTGTTGACGGCATTTTGATCGTACGACATCGCCACATCTATAAGTAGACATGTTTTTTCTTCTCCAAATCCCGGAAACAATATCCGATTTGTTTGCCACAATCGTGCGATCAGCTTGAATTTGTTGGTCGTACAGTATGGTGTCCGCACACTGTCCGTCACCGGTTTTGGTGAGTGTTTGAACATCTTTGAAACTTCGAGGGCGGTGGGGATCTGTCAGTGCAGGAAACAACACACGCTGTGGTGTCTTTTCATGTATTGGGTCTTTGCTAGAATTGGACAAGCTGAGGCAATGTGATCAATGGATTCTACTTGTTCCTGCCAAATGCGGCATTTATCATCTTGGGAAATTTTGATAACCGCTTTATCATAATGTCGTGTTCTCAACGCCTGATCTTGGGCAGATATTAGAACGGCTTCCAATTCTGGCTTCATTCTTTCCCTTTTAAGCCAAATAAATTATTGATCTTATGCTCTCCACCGGTTCACCATTCCTGGCGAAGGTCGGAGCAAACAAAACAACTGATTGTGCAATGCGAAAAATAAACTTGGAGATATTATCTTTTTCAATAAATTTCTCTCGAAACGGAAAGATTATTGTTTTATGCATTAGATAAATGTAATAGGGAACTCAATTTGACATAATATGTATTTTAACATTTATATTACTTTTAATGTATAGGATAAAGCTTTATATACTGACATATTTATTCGTATGAAAGATATCATCGAATTCAATGCACAACTAGTTTTGTACTCCGTAAAACCCGAGGAAAAAAGTTCATAAAATTCGATGAAATATGATACCTAAACGAGAACTGCCGTTCCCGAAGCAAGTATTGATTTTAGATTACATATTTCGGCGAATTCTTGAAATACTTCTTCTTTGAGCTTTTTCCAATTTCCTGGAGCTACTTTGTAGCGAATACCGCACAATGCATACGACTGATTCCAGAGCTTACGTTCTTCGAAAATATGAGCGATTTCAAGGAGGCAGTCAGTTCGTGACCAGTAGTTATTTCTTCATGTCTTCGCCTTTTTCAAGCTGCACGATAACTTTCTTTCATCCACTGAGTGTTGTTAAAATGACATGTTATAAAGCAGCCTTCCAACATTTTTAACACTCACTTCGAATGAAAAATTATTGGTAAACCTCATTCATTTGGAAAAACATTTAACTGAAGAACATAGGCAAGAAAATTTTTTTGGATGGAAGGATGGAATTATACAATTAATTCACGATTTAGAAATAAGTAGTAAAATGCCCGGAGTTGTTCGGGCTTGCTTCATATCCAATCCTTGTGAAAGAGTAAAAATATCAATAATACATTAACAACGGTGATTAAGATTATTATTTTTAATGTAATTGGTTCAAATTGTAATAAAATACTACAATGGTCTTTCGTTTTATTTTACAGTGCATTGCTATTAGCATTTGATTTAAATTTTTTAAAAACCTTATTTAAATTCCATACTTTTTTAAATTTTTAAGGAAATTTTCAATGTTCTGATAGAATATGTTTCAATACGTTTTTACATTAGTAAAACTACTATTCTTACCTTTCATTTAAAAACTTATCAACAAACGTTACACAATCACTATTCGAAGTGATTCAAAATATATTAACATTATTATGAACCTACGTCAACCAAATATTAAACTAATTAATATAAACCTAATAACAATGTTAACTCCAACGCCAAAAATAGTTCGGGCAGAGCTTGGAGTCGGAATTGCTAATGATCAGAACCGAATGTTTTGAACAAATATCAATGACGCATGCAGTGATATTGACTGTGACGACTGCACGCACTCCAATTGCAATGTATTACGAAAAATCTACTTTGTTAACATTTAATTTATGTTGTTTGTTAACAAATTAGAGGAAACAGTTAACAAGGTGTTGCGAAATTTTCATTCAATGGTTTAACAATTAGAATTTAAAAATCTTACAATTTTATTAGGTGATCATCTGCATCGCTACTGGCCTCTGGCGAAACAAATGAAATACTCGTAGTAATAGGCGAAAAATATTGATGCTATAGAATGGCACAAACTTTCTCGCATTATTTTTCTAATTTCTTCAGTCTTGGCTAGCTTTTCGGATTTGCCACATACTCTTGCAACTGCTGCTTGCATACTATTGCCGCGCAAAGTACATTTTGACATTTTCTCACTTTTTTGGTTTCCTAATAGTAGAACTGAAATATTACTTAAATAATAGTAAAGAAGAATAAAACCTCGTCCAATAAAGCAATTTTCGTCGAAAAATTTGGAATCATTTTTAAGAAAATTGTGTTTAAGCGTCTCTGTAAATGGGAAATTTGAAGCTCTTTTTCACAAAAAAACTTTTGAGTTTTTCTGAAAGTTCAACGAAAGTTATTTGAAGCACTTCTACTCACAAATGCAAAAAGTTCACAAATCGCTCGAAATGTGCATGTTAACGGAGTGAGAGATATTTCAAAAACATTACATTTATGTGATATTTAAAAAATAAAAAAAGAATACAGCTCAATTAATTTTATGTCATCTTCAACAGTGCAATTAGCACTATGTTTACGAAAAGTTTGAAGAAAATGTGGATATATTTCTGAGAAGATGACATTTGAGCGCTTTAGAAAATGCGGAATTTTGAGTTCCTTTTCACATAAAACATTTGAGTTTTTGCGAAAGTTTATGTAACATCATTTGACGCACATGTACTCATAAAAATAATGTGAGCAAACATGTGAAAAAAATCTACTTCAATTTAAATATTAACGATGTGAGAGACAAGTCAACAATATTACATTTTTTAATTGTTGAAAAAATAGAAGCAAATTGTTAAAAAATAGAGCAATATGGCGATTTGTCATCAAATTTCACAATTGAACTTTCCACAAGATTTTTGCATGAATATCCATACAATCAATTTCATTGTTTATCAAATTATATGGAAACTTAGCATCAGTTTAATTTCTATATGATTTCAACGCACTTCTATTTACAGTAGTAGCAACCTGGGTACAATTATGACTTATTCTAGGCGAGGGTAATTTTAATTTCCATGCAACCAAATTAAAATTTTATGCTGAACTTTTTCCAGTTTATTTATGTTATTTTAAAAAATGGAGGACCATACAAGAGAAGCGTATATTAAGATTGGCCTAACCAAAGTCAAGTATAATATTCGAAAAGATTTGGGATTCTGAAAGTCTTAGGTCATTCTCTTGATGAAACCCAGCATACAATTTGGATATCGGTTTATCTATATTTATTTATTTATTTTACGTCAAAATACAGTTAAAAACTGCGTATGACGTGCTATGGGGAAAAGTGAATTGTGTGCACATTTTCAAAATTCTGTGATCCCTACAGTAAGTAATATACTACTTGAATTTTGAATTTAAAAAACTCCCGTGTAATAAAATATATTTTCGAGGATAAATAAGCAATACATTTTGGGCTCTTATCCATGTTGTCCTTCGGAATAATAATTCCTGCCGCGACAACATGGAAACGATAATTTGAATAACTGTATTTCCCACTGAATTCCAGAAGACGTGCACTGATAATGAAGTTACATTTATGTCCAGAAGCAAAACAAGGGGCCATCTCAGCATTTGCTCAATGGATCAGGGAAACTGGACGAAAAACCTGATTGATGCGGGTCATTGACCCAGAATCCGCGATACAATACTTGTTACATATTGTTTAGAATTATATAGTCCAATGGTAAATAGTACATTAAATATCACTGTTAAAATTAATGTTACTTTCCTCGTGATGCTTTATGATATGTAATTTGAGTATGGTCTCAAAATAAACTCCCAGATCTTTCATCAGAGTGACCAGTTCAATATTCTGTTCTCTTATCGAATAAGAGAATTTGATATTATTCCTTAACCTAGAGAAAGTCATAACTTTACATTTTTTAATATTAAGATCCATTTATTATTATCACACCACAGGGCTTAACATATCTAAGTTGAATTGTAGAGCGATACAATCATATTTTTTATTTCGGAATTTAACTTTAAATCATCTGCGTACATTAGAAATGAACATTTAGATAGTTTAAGTTTAAGGTCATTAATAAATATTATGAATAATAAAGGAACTAAAGAGGGAATCCTTAGGTACACCTGATGTTGAAATTATATTTTTTGAAAAAACGATTTGTATTTTGCACTCGTTGTGACAAATCACAATCCAATTTAAAAATACCATATGTACCATGCAAAATATTGCACATAATATTGTGCAAAACACAAAAATTTTCAAAAAATGTACATTACCTTTTGAAAGAATTAAATGTGGAAAAAAATTGATGAATAAATCTCCATTTTCAATTTTGTATTTGTAGAAAGACGCCGAAAAAAAATTCAAAACTTTAGACTTAACGGTGAAAAACGAACGTATGCCATTTTTATAACTGCATTTCACTCTACTCTAACAAGAAACTCAAAGAAAAAATTGAAGCCATTTTTGAGATTAAACATTACTGTAACAGGAACAGGAATCTATCACAGGAATCGTTGAGTTTTCGAAAAACTTATTTTAAAATCATTTGAAGCACTTCCACTCACAAATGCAATAATATATACAAATCAATGGAAATGTGCATATTAACGGCGTGAGAGACATATCATAAAAATTACATTTGTGTAATTTGTGAAAAATCAAAAGAATTCACCAAAATTAACCTAACTTTATATTAAACTGTGCACTTACAAAAATGTGAAGAAAAATTTGGAGCCATTTTTGATTAAATGGAGATTGTATGTTTCTGAAAAAGTGGAATTTTTAGCTCATTGTTATAGAAAACTGTTGTTATCGAGAAACTTTATCTATATATTTAAAAAAATAAGGTATTCTATATAAGATATTGTTTGTGTTGATTCACCAACATTTACGGTGTACACTAATTAATTAAATCATTCTTTAATAGTACGCTTATCAACAGTCAATTGTTTTCTTTCAAAGGGTAGCAGTTTCAAAAGAGATATACATGAGTCCATAGATGTGAGTCCACGCTGCATGATGTTTTGTTTTGATTGTTGAGATTTGTTTACAATTCGTCAAGGTTTTGTTTCAGTGTAATAATTGCATTGTGGTGTTGACAGTTTGCATGTATTTGTTTCTGTGGTGTATTTTGTAGAGAACATTTGCAAAGTGGGTTTTGTTGTTTACAGGTTATGTCGAATTCCGAATCGTTGTCCACGCGCCCCAAAAGACGCAAACGTACATTAAACTGGACGCAGGGAAAGAGAAAGTCAGCGTATGTGTCGTGATAGTGAGGTCATTTCGTTTTCTATTGGGTCATTGTCTATGAATGTCAGTTTTGTTCTGCTTTGTACTTTCCATGAGAGAAATTCTGAAACGATTTACTCTGTGTTGCTTAAATGGGAAAATAAGTATACCTTCGAGCAATATGCCAGAACAAATCAAACAGTGGTTTATATGAGATGATGACACATCAAAAAACTTCAGAAATAATATCCTTCAGTATAATAGTGCTATAGCTTTTGTGCCGATATTGCATTGCCACCTGGTCATGGGCCGTACGTGTTCAAAATTTTGGGAACTCCTCACCACAGAATATCTTCGTTATGTCCTGAAGATCCAAACAATGCAATATATTGTGAACATTAGTCTGGGTACAGTATTTTACATTTATCTCAGAACTCACCGTCAAATTTTGACGGGTTCTTACTAGTTTGACATTATTTTAAGCGAATGTGCTCATAAATACAATAACGTAAAGAAATCACCTCTAATGTAAATATTACCGACGTGAGAGACAGGTAAAAAATTACATTTTTGCAATTTTTGAAAAAACAAAAGAATACAGCAATATGGCGTTTATGTGATCGGATAGGGTGCATTTGGTACTAACTCTATTATAGACCGATTTTCCTAAGGATGAGCCAAAGTGACAGCTAGTGCTGGCAACATAACTGAAGGTTCTGTGGTCGTTGTGCCCTTGAACCCATTAGATTCCCTTCCCGCATTTGTTCGTTTGCAGTTGGCTAACTTGTAAATGGCTTCGACACTTCCTTTTGTGGTGTCCTTGTCCGACGAAAATATAGTGCGCTACCAGAAATAATTGATATTAGGAAGTGCAGTGTTATGTGCTCTTCTTTTTTCATTATATATTACATTGAGTTTACTTTTTGTATGATAAATATTATGTTTATTTTAAAACCGAGACTTGAATGCGAGATGTGTACCGGTGCACGTGTTTACGGCTTAAAATTATTTTTCTTTCAATTTACATTCGTGGCAGTTTTCTTTTACTGATTGTCAGAGCATGTTAAGAGATTTTCCACATACGAAATTAAATTTAAATATTTCCCGGACTCACGTACGTGCATATACCTCAGAGAAACTTAGACTTCATGGGGATGTTTTCACAGAAGCCATTACCAAACACTTTACGAAGAGGCGTGGTTGAACAGCTGTCGCGGTGGAGGTATATCTCTCTGAATTACATGTGATGTTCACTTGTTTTCGCGAACTGTCACTTTGGCTCATCCTTAGGAAAATCGTTCTATAAAAATGTAAAGAAAAAATTTCGAGCCGTTTTTGAGAAAATCTTGTTTTTGTATTTTTTAAATTGCAAATATTTCACGCTTTATTGCACGAAAACTATAACAAGTTTCCAAAAATGTACATGAATTTTATGATAGAACTATTTATGGACAACAAATTACGTTTGAAGGAAACATCTCCATCTTCAATTTTATAGCTGTATGAAGACGCCGGAAAAAATTCAAACTTTTGCAATTTTCGAAACTTCTGAGTTGACCGTAAAAATCGGACCTATGCCACCTTTATAAGCGTATTCTTACAAGACTCTATTCTTACAAGAAATTTTAAGAAAAAATTTGCAGCCATTTTTAGAAAATTTTGAAAATGTCCGGGGGTACCCCCAAATATTAAATAATGTTTTTCAAAATCTCAAAGCTTCAACTAGAGCCAAATCGATACGGCTTTCCTCAATTTGGAAAAGATTGCACACATGGTTTAGGCGCTAGTGGTGTTCACAGACGGACGGACGTTTTGAAAAAAACACTTTTTCGGTATCAGGGGACCCCAAAACGTGTATTTCCGTTGAAATCTCGAAATCGATTTTCCGCAACATTAGATAACTTTCTCTGTACTACATACATTACTCCCGTATATACGTAAAAGTAAAAAAACCACAAACAAACGCCACAACATTAATGCTCACGGCGTCAAACTTCTCCATCACAATGACTGTCCCGATGTCGCAGCTCCTGTTCGTGAGAAAATCGTCTAATTTGGGTGGGAAGTGCTCCAGCATCTACCATACAGTCCTGACATAGCACCGTCGGACTTTCATCTTCTTGGTCCCGTAAAGAAATTCTTGGCCGGCAAACCTTTGCGACCAATGTGGAAGTGAAATCAGTGGTCCGCAGATGGCTATACTCCAACCAAACGGATTTCTACGAATAGGGCATATTGAAACTGGTACTACACTGGCAGAAATGTGTTGACAAACTTGACAAATACGCACAACTTGGGCAAATATGTAAGGTTTTTGGTGATTTTTTTTCTTTTGCGACAAATTAAATTTTGGGGTAAAAAATTATTGTGCGTTACTTTCCGATCTGACCTCGTATCTCTTATTCCCTAAATTAATTCTACGCATCATGAGTATTGATATCTATTAATTAGACTTTTCGCCGTGACAATAAGCTGCACTTCGTCTTAGTAACAAGGTTTTTAACGTAAAAAACAATTTTCGCGTTCAAGAAAAATTGTACATCACCTTGAACCCGAAAATGAATGTAAATAATAATTAAATCGAAATGTTCCGTAATTTTATTTCATTTTTCTTGTTCGCCCCTGAAGATCATCTATATAACTAATGTCGTACATACGCGTAAATTAACGAAAAGAAAGCAGCAGATGGCCTTGCGAGATGTGTTCATGCTTTCATTATACCGAGATCTCGTAAAAGTCCAACAGAACGAAAGAGTTTCGATTTTGACAGAAAAAGGCAAATATTTGTTTATACGTAATTTTTACATTGCGCCTGTACTCTCATACTCAGTGCGTCCCTGCTTACAGCACATTTGACGTCGCGCGACGAGAAGAAAACAAGCTTCATATTTCACATGCGCTGTTTTAAGACAGCAAAGTTTTGCTGCTCAATAATCCCATTTTTTAACACATTCAGCAAGTATTTTTGCTACAGAAGGCCACTAGTTGTTTTTTTGTGATTTTGCTTCTTATTATACTATACTTATTATACAGTGCTTGATTTCTAAAATTATAAGTCCCGGAACGCGTCCGAAATTAACTACTAATTTGATAAAATTATTTATATTTATCATATAAAGTAATAATTATTCTCCTGGTACCGGAATACCGTTCCGTCGCGTCCGCCAGAAATCATGCCCTGGATGTGTGCGTGTGTATGTGTAGTGTGTGTGTGTGTGTGTATATATATATATATATATATATATATATATATATATATATATAATATATACACACACAACATAATGTGTAGTTATTATTAGTCATTCAAAACTAACTATATATATATATATATATATATATATATATATATATATATAAGTTAGTTTTGAATGACTACATTAAACATATGGTAGAAGAATTGACACTTGCCAAAACTACTTTGAAAAGTGCTTTAAGCTAAAAGGATTCTTGCGAGAAGCATGCAGTCATAATAAAGGTTATTTCATACACACTATATATGCTATTGCTTTATGCTTATTGGTTTAATGATACAGGTTAATACACGTAAAGGCCATGCTTACTGAAAACTAAACTTGGGGAAACAGCGCGCGGTGGAGAACATGCCGAAGTGCCCCTCCACCGCCGCGCCGTGAGGGTTGCAGCGCAAGGCGCAGACGCAAGCACTCACCCGACGGTCACGTCGAAGATGTTGCTGCCGACGGACGACGAGACCGCCATGTCGCCGAAGCCTTTCCGCGCCACGATCACGCTGGTGATGAGGTCGGGGATGGAGGTTCCGGCAGCCAGGAACGTCAGCCCCATCACCTGCGCCCACACCCATTCTCAGCTTCCGTCCCGCCGCCGCTCCCGCCGCCGCGCCCCGCCCGCGCCCGCCCCGCCCCGCGCCCGCGCCCGCGCCCGCCCGCGCCCCGCCCCGCGCCCCGCCCCGCCCGCGCCCCGCCCCGCGCCCCGCCCCGCGCCCGCCCAGCGCCCGCCCGTGCCCCGCCCGCCCCGCGCCCCGCCCCGCGCCCCGCCCGCGCCCCGCCGCCCGCATCAGCCCTCCCCCACAGCCCGCCCCCGGTAGCGGCGGGGAAGGGCGGGGCGGGGAGGAGATGAACACGCGCCGGAGGAAGTTCCCCGGGAACGGGAAATTTCGACAAACTTCATTTCCGGGAGAAGCGCTGTCGGCAAGTTTTCTCAGGACGGGTAATTAGTGGTGCGACTTTCCCTCAAGATCAAATGACTCGCGCGAGAAGTGACGGGAATTTCCAACTAGAACTCGCATTAACAGTATTTTTATCAAGTTTTTTTTCTTTTTTTAGTTAAATCTTCACGGGCAATCTAAGTCAATTCTTTAGGTGATGCGGTACAGACCGAAAGCTGACCGTCTGAAGAGTTTAAAAGATTTTTTTTGGGGAAAAAGGCTCAACAGATAACAGCTTTAGTTAAATTATCTTATTATTTCAGATGCATTTAAAATAGAGACTGAGGAACAAATTTTATTTTTGAAATGAGAGTCCTGCCGAAACATTTACTCATGATTGCGAAAGAGCAATCACACTTAGGCTCAAATTAATTTTTTTTAATTTATTGCGTCTACAATTCAACGCGTCTCAAAGCTCCTTAAGGGGCGTTGAGCTTTGCGCTGGGGAGTAATCCTCCAATGTCTTGGCGCGCTAAGGAGTAATTCCCCATTACTAATGTGTCATGTCACGTCACGTCACAGTCAGTTGTCAGGAGGACCGCCAGGTAGCATCTCCGCGTACGCACCTCCCACCACGCGCTCCTGCGTCACTACCCAGCGGCCAGAATTGGGAAGGAATAAGGATAGGGGTAGGGTTTAGGACACTTCAGAGGAGTTGGACTAGCTCTTGTGAAGCAGCCAAACTCTTTTTGTTGGAACAAATTTCACATGAGATACGACGGGAATCGAACCCGGACCTCAGAGGTGAAAGGCTAGCGAATTCGCTATGTGCCATGAGCAAGCCAGCAATTGTTAATTGCAATAACAAAATGTAGTTTTGATTTAAAATGTTTAACTTCTGCACCAATATATGTTCTCTTTGTAAGATTGAATGAATGACAAATCACATTATGCTGTTAAATATATTGCAACTTATGTTTTCATTATACGTTTCTAAAATTATAGTTCTATTTTTGTAAAGAGACATATTGAAAATAAGTGTAAACAGCGAAGAAGATTTAATTTGAAGTAGTGGAGATTAGCTTAAGAATTAATTGAATAATGAATTTAAAAGGACAGGAAAGTCGAACGCTCTCGTCTCTCTACCAATATTTCATGGAATAGTTGAGAGCTTCGTTTGAAAACACACTGCAAAATTCAACTTGCGCAAAGAGCACAGTTCACAGGTCTCGGAAACAGGGAATAATGGAAGAAGTTCACAACTATTCTTTCATAGGGTAAGCTTTTGGGAATTCTGTCAGACGGGTTACGAGAGACGTGAAGACTAAAAAGTTCATTTTTCGGGGCAGAGCGATGCACTTTCCGACTGAATGTTTGCGTCACTTCTCTAATCGGCTTCGTGTGCAAACTCTCCACCTCATCACGCCCAGTGTGACTTACCTCGGGAGGAATGCTGACGGTGTCACCCGCCAAATTCGCCCACCAGACCATGAGATAGGAAAAGGCGGCGATCCATACGATGCTCCCAATGAAGGTAATCGCGAAGAACTTCTTTCCTGAGATTAAAAGAAACCTTGATAAATGTTATGAAAGACCATCTTGAAGATTAGAACAAATTATATTTACAATATACATTACATATTTACAATTATAATATATACAATCATACATTATGATATAAGATATAATTGTATATAATATACACACTCCAGCAGGAGACGCCGAACGGAGCAGACTTACTCAATAGCGTTCCGCATTACCGACATGCTACAGTCTACACCAAATGTTACAATTGCTATCATTCCTAGTGTTTCATTAGAACAATAGGCGAAGTTTTATGGCATATACCATAAACTCATACACTGGGCACACAATTAGCCAAGCACTTCACACATGACAGACAACATCAGAGAAGGGCAGCCAGAGATGACTTCTTTGGATTTCAGCATGGTAATGGCCAGCACCAATGCAGCAACGCCAGCTCTGCTCAGTGGCGAGGGCTTCGTCAACCCAGGCTTCATTAACACAACTCGTTCTTCGGTGCTCTACCGTCACCTACCGCCCCACATCAACAAGACAAAGGGTCAATCAGTGCTAGTGACAGTAAAAGTGAAATTGGTAACAAAGAAATGAATTGTTCAAGTGAAAGCGCGAGTGAAATTTCAAAATCCTCCCGTGATCAACCATATAAAGTTTACACGTACAAAATAAGTTCGGCGAACTTGGTGAACTCAGTTAAAGGCGGCTCCACACATTCGTTATTCGACGAACACCGAGCATCCGCTCGCCGAATCCCGAGTAGAGTGAACGACTTGCTTGCTATTTGCCAGAGACGAACATTCGAGGTTCGCCCTACCCACAGCGTGTCGGTCTTTTGGACACATCGAACATTCGAACATTCGCCGAACAAACAGCAAACATTCGCCGAACACGTCAGCTGCTCGGGATTGGGCGAGTACTAGCTCGCTGCTCGGCGAATGCCGAATGGGTGGAGCCGTCTTAAGGCCCTACGAGCAGTAGATTTTCATATTTCAAGGAAAAGTGAACAATCCAATAACTCCAATTAATAGAATTTCACCCTTATACGAAGGTAATACCCCTAACGTCAGGAACTTCATGAATGAATTGGAAACTAAATTTACCAAAATATTTGTTACCGAAAAATTAAATTAAAATAAACACATGCTCTGCAACAGACTTTAGAAATTTTGTAAAATACTAAATACAATCAGAAAGAAGCGTTCCCGCTAATGAAATAAGGATCCCGCTAATGAAATATAGTTATTTTTAAATATCTTCTTCCTACAATTTCCGAATCCTTTATTAAAATAAGATATAAAATCACAACAACCTTCAATAATAAAAGTCACAAGGTTAAACAAGGACAATTAACCCATTCCAGTAGTAGCAGCAGAATTTAGTGGCACAGAACTCATTGAATCAATACTAACCATAAACAATTTGTAAACGCTGTCATTGCCGGAAAAAGAAGAAAACCCACAAAATTCACAAAATCACAAAATTCACTGCGCATTTTAGACAGGTAATCATTACGTAGCAATATGCTCCCTCAAGAACGAAGACTCAGTGTGCGTCAACTGCAACGGGAAACATAAAGTAGGCATTAGAAACTATTCTTGCACCTATTACAAGGAAATTAGTGATACAATTCACTGACCAGCTAGGAATAAATAAGTGTAAGTTACAAAGGCCCTACACCCCCACGCTATTAATCCCTTCCAGACTTCCCAAATTTACTGCAAACTAATCCAATCAACAATTTCAAATCACATCTCGAATTCCCGAAGTCAAAACCAGCCCACGAATCCAAACCATCTACGTAATTTCCAGAACATACCACCAACTCACACTAATATTCTAAATTATCCACTCTTAAATACAATTATTTACTTAATTTCATCTTTCATTGTAAATTTCATAAATTCTTTAATCCCTGTCATAATAAATGCAATTCAAAATTCAGTCTCAGCTTATGTAAATAATAATCATATATATATTAAAGCTGTAAAGAAGCCGATTTTGATGTCCTTCCTAATTGGCTCTCTATTAACGGTTTTAAATATATGAGATACCAAAAAAGTTTTGAAAATTAGGAGTGGAGGATATTACATTCACTTCGCTTATCCTGTTATTGGAAGTTATCGGTTGAAATTCATAGAGCTGCAATCTACTGGGTCAAGTCCGAACTACTACAAGCTTTTGTGGCAACCATTTTGTACGATAACAGCTTCACGGCATCTAATTAATCGTGATTGTTGAAATTAGATATTCATAATTCGTCATTATTACAGACCTTGTGCCACAATATTTTTATATTTTATTGTATACACTTCAATAAAGAAGTTTGTCCTTTAAATTAAATCCGTCTAATATTTTGTTAACGTATTTCTGTCCCATTGCTGCTTTTGTGAGATCAACTAATATTTCCCTAGGTCCGATAAAATAAAATGAGTTACGGTCAAATAACTCGCATTATAATATTTGATTTTCAACAGTCATTACTACTTTAGCTACAGGTAAGCAAAAACACAGTTTCTCATTATTTTTGGGACTCGTCAGTTCACTGTGCACAAGTTGCATATTTGAAAGAATATTTGCAATCTGGAACCGAATCACTTTTATTTTAGTAATATTCTATACACATTTGCTACACATTATTATACGAGTTACTATTCTTCCTTGGCAGTTCATCCAGTCTCGTTCATATCATGAAAATATATTTTATTACATGGGAGTTTTTTTTCTCCCTTTCAAAAATTCAAAAATTCAAAATTTAAGTAGTATATGACTTAGTGTAGGGATCACAGAATTTTGAAAATGTGCACACAATTCACTTTTCCCCATAGCACGTCATACGCAGTTTTGAACTGCTTTTTGACGTAAAATAAATAAATAAAAATAAATAAATAAATAAATATCAGCTGCGTTTCTGTCCAAACGTTTGGGGAAGTAGTGCAAGCAAGCGCCGTTAGGTAGCTGCACAAGCTTTACGGTCCCACCACATTATTCGTTTTGTGTGGTTTAACAAGAGTTAAGAAGCAGCTAACTACTGCTAAGAAGCAGTCGCCACAACTGATTTAACTTTTAGCAGTCGGCCATGTTCGGTTGCTGATCATGTACCTGTTATTTTTCAACTGTTATTAATAACAGCTATTACGAGTCAACTGTTATTGTGGTAGCAGTTATTGAACAAAAGCTGTTAAGCCCATCTCTAACCCACACTAGCATACAAGAGCCTCAATTAAACAATCAACCGTCCTTTAAAAAATCTAAAAATCAAGAGCTCCCACCCGAAATATTTAAAGCTATCAAGATTAAAAACAAAACCGGAGTCTGTGGATCCATTTAAAACTTCAGAACTTAGAAAATAATTAAACCCTATTTTTGAAAATTTTAAACTATGTCAATAATACAATAATCTTTCTTGTTTTGAAAGTTTTTTATAAAAGGGAAAGATCTATCTATAAAAGAAGTATAGTATAATATCCTGTAGATGATCATACCATGAATTAATACAATCTGCGATAAGTTACAAGTTTAAGTTCCGAAAGGTCGTTTTTCACTGAGATAAATTTTGACACAGGGCAAAGAATCTCACGGATGTCAAGTGTCAGCCGTCAAATAAATTGGCGCCCAGATGCCAATAATGTCTCACCATACATATGCGGGTGATATAGTACCTATTACTCTTCTATGTAGAGTTGAATTGAATCACTCGAAAAGACAGGTCAAGAAACTACTATGTGTTGTACGAACCGCATCTAACTGGCACGGACTGGGACAACAAACTTTTAATTGAAGACTATCAAGCCAATCAAGGGTAATAATTTTGTATCTATGCGAGATATTTGTAATGCATAAAGAATAATAAATTAGATTTCTTGCTGTGTATCCAATGATTAAGTTATTGAAAATATAAAATGTTCACGTAAATAATAATTCTTGTGTTTTAAATATTTCTTATATTATGATGTAAATGTTTCTTGGTTTTTCTGGAAGTTCCTCCTTGGATATTGGTTCATGTCGGAACTTTGACAAAAGCTCTGAAGTATTAAATTATATTTTTCTCGTTTAGTTAAATAATTATACTCAAAGATAATCAAGGATAATCAAAGACTTGGAAGTCTTTGATTATCCTTGATTATCTTTGATACCTTGATTATCACTATATTAATTGCACGCATGCAATTGCACGCACGCATGCAACTCCATCGTGCAATAAAAACTCCACAACTACCACAGAATTCAGAAAAACTATCACAATCGTTTAATTAAGTCACTGTAACACAAATGTGGCTGAAGCATTTCCAGTTGTCCCTGAAACACGTACATCACAAAATACGCCCTTACATCAACTACATGAATGAATAAAACAAAAGCGATCCGCACAGTACGACATTCGACGAGAGAATGAGTGAGTGAATTTGATGTGCAACCGAAGGGCGCAGGCAGCGAAATATTGCAAATGTTCAACGATATGACAAAAGTGGACTGTGGGCAAGATAATATAACCGTCGGCGCTTCTCCTATGAAAGGTGCGCCTCATGAGCAGGGATTGATTTTGCAAAAGGGAACGATGGGCTTTCAATTTTATCATATCAAACAAATATTTTCTTTTCTCTAGTTTTATTTATGATAAATACTTTTACAGCTCAATCTTTATATTAAAAAAGGATTTTAAAATATTATGTGTAACTATTTTTATATCAAAGAATAAAATCGTTAAAATGATATAAAATATTCAGCCACAAGTTCATTCATTATATCTGCATAGTGTGCCCATATGGGCATGGATTTTTCCTGCTACGCTGACATATTTAGTATGAGTTTTTATACCCTTTTTTTTAGCACTCTGAGACTATTTTCTTAATTATACAATGGTGTAGAGAAAATGTTTAAAAATAATAATTCATGCTGATACGAGCTAATCCAGCTAACTAAAATAAAAACTACGGACGTAGACGGGTAACGTTCCTGACTAGTACAATGAAAGAGACACGAACAAGGCCTTGTAACTAGAATTAAAAGATCTCCTTTTGCTAGCAGTTCATTACTAAGCTGCGAATTTAACATACTTATATATTTTTCTTAAATGATTGATTGATTTGTGATTCCCGGTGCGTGAAATCTTAAAGTCATTAATCCCGTAAGTGCAGTGCACTTTTTATCGCGGAAGGTGGCGGTGATATTCCCCTGCTGGAGGGCGAGATCCGACGTCGACCTTCCCGTCGGCTTGCGAGTTTTTTCTTCGGCCAGCCGGGCACTAGCCCAGTCGGAACAAGCTCAAAGCTCCCGACTGATCTCCCGGTGGTATGGAAGTGCGTATAAATGTAAAGGATGAGAATTGAACTAGAAAGAGGTAGGAAAGATCGCGCGCGACCGTAGCCCATTTGTTAAGGTACTGCACCATCATTTGCCTGGTGTTGTTCGGAGAAACCACGGAAATCTACCGATCCGAGAAGCCGGCCGCTAGAATTCTCCAGACAGCAACTTAACTTGACCTAGCTATCCAACTAGTGTCGAAAATGTTGCCACCGTCAGGATGCGAACCCTAGGACTTCCCAGCCAGAGACATTGCAGTGACATCATGATGCCTTGCACCACCTACACCGGTTATTTTCCTTAAACATTATGAGAAGCATGTGCAACACAATTTCCTTTCTTGTCCGAAATCCATATTAAACTTTTATTTTGCTTATTTTAGCATATTGGTGACGTCTGAGTATATTTTACTTCAATAGTATATATTTACAATTTTTATGGATTTGATATATTGCTTAAAAGGTCTTCTACAAAATATAAAGAAGGAGATTGTTTTGGAGTGTGAGTGTGACTGCCAGGTTCCTGAGCGACCGTGAGAAAAAGGCGCGCCGTTGCGTTCGCTCTCTGCCTGTGACGAGCGGTCTGCTTCGTGGGCGGTTGCGCTCCCTTTTGCCAAGGGCTCGCGACGCGAAGGCTCCAGAATGACGCATATATCGTCAGCAAACAAGGAAAGTGATGTAAAAAATATCATTTCGCGGGAGAACGGTTTTCACCTGAGCGGAACCATTTCATTGGAAGCCAATGACCCTTTTTCTACACTGTATGTCGGTTATCTGGTGAACAATTTTCTGAAATTAGAACTTGTGAAAAAATACTGTTTTATGAATACATTTCTGCTCTAGAAAATTATTAATTTTTTTGTGCACCGACGATATGCATCTCTTTCTATCGAAGATACAGGAAACATCGTTATAGAAATTAACGAAACAAACATAAAGAGGGATGTACAAGAGGGATGTAATTGCAGAAGAAAACGAGCGACGATAGGAGCAATTTTTCTTACACACCACATGTGCAATTAAACCCTTTTAGATAAAGGTTTATTTGTGCTATGTTCAGTATTTTTTTCGTTTCCATGTAAGAATAATTTAAAATTTGAGAAATTCTAGCACATCTTTACCGTTCGAGACATACATTGGATGTCGTATTGCTTCTGAAAAATATGTGGGCCTTGCATTGTGTATTTGTGATCACCATAGTGACATAGAGGATAAATAAATGATTACAAATGAAAGATATTGAACATATTCCGAATGAAATATTATATGAAGCTGACAAAGCCATGAAAGCATTACTTCCCACGAAAAGTAAAGAAGTCTTGCTGACGTACTTCATGGATTGGGTAAATATAACTGACGTTTATATGTTTTACAATTTGTTAATATATTAAGACCAAATGTTTTACATGTAAAGCATTTAATTTATTCATGTTAAATTTTGTTGCTGTTCCATAAGTCAGCTAGTGTCAAACCAGCGTTTACTTCATCAATTTTGTTTTATTCATTCATGTAATTGATGTAAGGACGTATTTTGTGACCAACGAAGTTTCATTTACATTGTTACGTTCTTACGCGACTGCAGAGGTTTCGTGCTGCTGCACGATAGGCAGTCAGCCAGTGTGAACAAGTGTTTAGCCCAACTTACTCAGTGGTTAATTCTATTCGTGGTCAAAATTTTCACAGTACTACATAGTGCTCAAATCCAAAGTCCCCTAGGGGGAACCCCGTCTCAGATGTCTTCGCAGCGTATCAACATCAATTCTTTCACGACTCAACCGTCAACAAAACGATCAAGCGCTAAGATCCCGAGAAAAACGCAGTATCAGCAACCTGTAGGTATCCACAAGGCTAATTCTGCATAACCGCAAATGCAAGGCTAATCCCCCCGGCATAAAGAGTGTAACAGTCAAGAAGAGATTTGCACCGTTTGGGCATCAGACCTATGAAGACCGCGAGGGAATTTTCGACCGAACCTAAAGGGCCTATGAACAAAATACCACCCCCAATATTTATTCATGAAATAACAAATTATAAAGAACTAGTTAACCTCGGAGACTGGAGGTAACCTCACCACCCAAATAAAATGAAAATCAGTTAAAACTATTTTTAACTGAATTTAATGAAGTCAACTTATCCCCATCTGCGTTAATTGCAATGAAGTTCACTTAACTTCATCACGAAACTGTATAGGTATATATTTTCAAAAAAGGCGAGAAGTGTTTATGCAAAGTTCATCTATCTTTATTCACAGGGAGGAAACAGTCCCCCTCCCCATCTTCCTTCCCTCTGCTCCGCTCTAGTGCCAACAATCCTGTCTAGAATCCCTTCCCAACAATGCTCTATCCCTCCGCTTCTTCGAAACTCCCCTCCTCAATAATGTGAACAAGTGTTTTTTGCGTCTTTCATTTATTCCAACATATCCACAACACCCATTACGTAATTCAGCACTCCTCATCTCCCTGCCCCCATAGCACCTTCCTACAGCCAAATATAATCTCAGAAATAATAAATCAAGTAATCAAAACCCTCATTCCCATAATCAACAACCAAATTCAAAGAGCTCATGCGTCACATCCATATCAATAATTTTCTAAATAATCAGCAGGCCCCGGATACTTAGGTTTTGACTTATTTTATTCCTGGCCTCTTACTCTCTATATTTCAGTTTATTCCAATGCTTTAGGTACCAACGAGTAATATACTTCAATTTGACGCCTAATTTGACCTAATTTTACGTTAGGACGTAAGACATATTTTTTCTTTATAGAACCTAAAAGTGCGTAAATTGATTATTTAAACAAATAAAGTTCTTTAGTGATAAAAAAATATTTTCAAGGTGAAAGGAGACCGTTCGAATAGCAAAATGTCAAATAACTATGTTCTTATACAATCTTGTGTTACTTGTGAATTAATTGCAATAAACTGTAATTAAAAAGTCCACATGCAATTTTTATCATTTTACTAACTATTGCTTAACGAGATCAGCGGAACATAAAATTTCTGAAAATTTGTGATGTTCGCACGCCTCAACATGTTCTAAGTTAAAAGTGCGGCGCCCTGGTGCAACTTGCATTGTTTCCCGCATCTGTCATATTAAATTTCTTTTAAATGCAAAGATTCCGGCTACCGCGACTGTCGAGCGATACGCATCTGAAATAAACGGATAATGTGATAACAGAACGCGATAATAGTACGTAGTTTTGCGTCTTTCATCATAGGATGTTCCAAGAATTAACATACATTTTAAAAGTCAGCGACAAAATATCCAGTCTTTTCCCAACCAGTGACGTTAGCAGGCTATCACTCCACGGGTGGAAACGTTATTTATTGTAATGCATGTCAGAAGCAAGTAGGAATCGTTTCTTGTAGTTTTCACATTTTGGTCACTCAGCGAGATTTTAAAAATAATATTGGAATGTAGCTTAAATTACGCTCTTTAGACTCCAGCATGATTCAAAATTATTTGTTACTTCATTATTTGGTTTGGGGTATATAAAGTGACTCATTACATTTAATTTATCAGAATTACATTTAATTTACCAGCAGACAAACATTACCATTTGGTGCAACATTGACAATCAGCAACTCATTCCACAAATGCTATTAGGAATGAATCTCAAAAACAGCAGAGTAAATAAAGAACTTCAAATCTGGGCAGTTATGCTGAATCCAAAGATCATGTATTTAACTTGCGTTTGTGTGAAGCTTTCATTGCTGCGAACATACCACTTGCTACATGTGGAAACCCAGTACTGAAATTTGTTTCCAAAAATATTGCGCAACAAAAGTAGCAGATGAATACACTTCAGGAAGTACCACATGAGTTCACATTAAGAAAGAAGTATAGCTCCAGTTTTATGAGATCGCAATTGAAAGTATAAAGGCAGACATCGTTGATCACAACATTTGGTGAAGTGTGGGCAAAACAATGGTTGCCTGTGGGAGATACGAGGTGCCACTGACTTCACCCGAAGTAATAGATACGAACTTCATTTCGTCTATTTTCTTAGAATTCAAAATCATTTATTCTTGTGTTTTTTCTCCACAATTAATTGTTTAGAAGTCTCCCTAGTTTAATTTTGTAAATGTCCCAAGGGCTTCATGTAAAGTACCTCCCTAAATTAAAATATCGGTTTACGTGTTAGCGTAGTGAAGAGACGAACAAACAGACCTTTTGCCGTCCATCGATTTTTCGGTATCAAGGACACATAAAACATAGATTCTGCCGACACCACATGTTAGAGATTTTTTCTACAAGTCGCAACTGGATTAATCCACTTTTTCGATACCAGGGTCCGGCAATAAGTTTTCTGCCGAAAATTTGCTGTTTTTTCCTGCAGCATTACGCAACTTTCTCTCTACTGGTAAGCGGCAGCGAGAAAGTAAATATCTCTGACTTCTCAAATATTATCAATATCTCCTTTACGTCACACATATTTTCTTACCCTCCTTGCTCTCCACTTCGCTCTTATGTTCTCATTCCCTCTTCTTTATTCCATCTCTCCCCTCCTCCCATTCTGCGTTTCACATGGCGGCCAGTTGAACCCACTCCAACGACGACTTCGCAACTTAATGTGAGTCAAGACTCACGCTCAACATGCAAATCTAAACCACTTATAATTTTGTTTATTTATTTTACGTCAAAAAAAACAGTTAAAAACTGCGTATGACGTGCTATGGGAAAAGTGAATTGTGTGCACATTTTCAAAATTCTGTGATCCCTACACTAAGTCTTATACTACTTAAATTTTGAATTTTAAAGGGAGAAAAAAACAAACAAAAACTCCCATGTAGTAAAATCTATTTTCAAAAATAAATAAGCAATCAATTTTGAATTTTGAAATGTAATAATATTGAATGTATAATAATGAAATTGAATAATAATTTTAAAGAAGCTTCAATTACTTCTTTGTTTGTTGCTCTTATAATATTTGAACTTGTTTTTAATTTTTTAATGCTAATTGTTTTTTATTTTAACAACATAGTCTGAGTACATGAAGATGGGAATGCACAAGTTCCTGAAAAGTTAATGGAGCATATGAAGAAATTGATGTGACGTAAAGGAAGTTTCTATACGTGCATTTAACTTCAAATGGAGTTATTAATGTGAAACGTGATTGCCTCAAATTAAGTGGAAGTATAATACGTTAATACCCGACAATCATTCTTGGAAGAAATATTTAAGTATTTTATTACTAAATCAACCAATCTAGATAATAGCACTCAACTGAAAGCATTCAGTACCGCTTTCTAGGGTATCTCCGAATAATTGTTACAACATTTTGAAAGACATAGAGACAATGATCACTTTTTGGTAATTAACATATCGTGTCTGAGTTACAATAATGATACAAACAAAAAATGTGGTGTTGAGATAAACGAATTTGAAATTTTTACTTCGAATTGAAATACATCATTCTTGCATTCACACTTCTGCCATTTGTTGGTGGAATACTGTATTGTAATACACGCTGCTGTTGCTGCTGGAAGGTAAACCAATCTGCAATTCTAGAAAGTGCATTAACCCGCCGTTAAAAAAATCTAACAATTCTGGATTTATTTAAATAGCATTGACGTTTTTCAACACACGGATACAATGCTCGAGCAATGCCTATCCGCACGATTCAACTCTGCATCCGTTCATCGTTCTTATCACTTCTGCGAAAGGAAACATCATGAGAAAGCGCTGATTATTGCGGCGCGTCGTGTTAGATATTTTCTCATGCGCGAGCAATCGCATCGTGTTTCGATATTATTATCGCATCCACTCTCCTCCCAGTATTTACTGTTTTGTGTCTTGACGTGAAGATCAGAAAAGCTTAGTGTCTCATCTGATCGTGTTCTTTTTACCTTATATCAAAGGTAAGATTCATAGATTTAGCGAGAATATCGTCCGCCATCCCTTCGTTATAGTTTATGTTGGTTTTGTTTTATTTTTAGAGTAAAATGTTATGTCGGACAGCAACTGAAGAGAACATAGGATTCGCTTATTGAACGAAGAGGACAACCTGGTTCACGCAGCATTGTAATTTTTGCTTCAAACATCTCTGTAAAGAACACACAAGAAAGATTTTGTTTGCAATGAATGTTGTTCTGAGGAAGATTATTTTAGTTTATAAATAGCCCTGTATGTTTAAATGTGGTTAAATTGTTGAGTATTCCATTTAATTGTGTTCCATGATTTGCTTTTCTTAAATAAATTAGTTTCTTATAATACACCTTCATGGCAGTGTTTGGGAATAAATAATATGAGCAATCATGTCATATTTATTGATTATTACATCTATTTAGTTTTAGAACTCAATAACAAATATATGGAATATTAATGCAGGAATTTGTTGATAATAAATACAGGATAAATAGTTGTTAGATGAAATTTAACGCGCGAGTAATGGCAAGTTAACTCAAAATTCGTTCTTTTTTGTTGTGTCGTTATTGCAATAAACATATAACAAAGTTACGCGTGTGATATTTGCCCCTTATTGTTAGGCAACGTCTTGGGCTCCGATGTTCTGCAGGTCACGGGCCGCATCAAGGAAGTGCTGAACATCTGTGCACACGGGATATCCTAACTCGCAGGTGCAAATATCACATGTGTGACTTTGTTACATGAACCGTTGCGCTGTACACTCACGATAGTGAAAAGTTAATATTTACTTTACTAACAATTTATATACATTATTGTATTTTTGGGTACAACTACTTTAAATAATTTTTGATGATTTTTCTGGACAATGAGTTTTAAAATGCGCATTTTCAGAAACGCCCAAACGACATTTTCTTACAAATAGCTCCAGACTTTTAAATAAATTTCCATACAGAACGAGGTTTAACTCTTAATAATATTATTAAAGTCATGTTCCAGTTCTACCACTAGAAGACCGAAAAATTGAAAAAAATGTGAAAAAATATGGTTTGGGGATGATAGATGTAAACTGAGAAGAGGGTGATCCAAACCGGAAGTCTAGCCTAGATTTAAACAATTAGAAAACTAGGGACACTTCATGACAAAACATCATTCATTATTATCGCGAAAACAGTTTGATAAGTGTTCGTAACCGTTAACACTATGAGTAAAAACTGAAATAGAAAACAGAAACGACACAAAATAATCTTACATGGATATTTTGCACCCCACATTACATTCACAAAGGCACCAGTTTGCCCTAGAAATCCCTAGAAATCTCAAGAACACTTCGTGCGTAAATGAAACCCTCGGTCCTAGGAAGGTTAAGTTGCCCTACTCCAGCTTCTGCGATAGTGAGACGGTAGATGCATAATAACTGGCAACATCGCATAATCAGTGTTGCAATTATGTAGGTTAGGTGATACTTCAAGTGACGTAGACATTTGAATACAATTTTGGTAACTTGACATTCACTGTCATCGCATCGCCATTCATCCGTCTATACTTGGGTTTTTCTTACCTGGAAGTTGACGTAAATCAGTTCTTGACGGTTTTGTCCAACTGGGGACTTAAACGTCCCCTCGATTGGAATAGATCGTAACATCTGATTTACGTCAACAGCCAGGTTAAAAAAAACAAGTATACTTCTGTGTCTTCTACAGTAGCTATTTAACTGGTGCTAAAAATCTGTGCACTGCCGCGAGTCGTGTCCAGAACCTCAGAGTTACGAGGTTTCACTTGCGGACTCGCCTTTTTCATAAGTTTTCCCGCCATTTTTCTCCCCCACCCACCCACTGGGTTTGAATTGAGAGAGTTCATGTTGGAGCCCTTGAAGCTCCAATTCTGCGCAGCTGCTGTTGTTGTTGTAGCCTGATACCGACCATAAATGATCCCGTTTTTAAATGAAGAACCGGGCGGCAAAAAGCAATGCAACCAAGGCGGCTCCATTCACTTTGTGACCTGGCCAGCGATGAAATAGTTTTGAGAGTTAATGAATAATGTGCATTGCATTCAAATTTCTTGACTGCTTCGCATTTTGCGGATTCTCCATTGCCCTTTAGGCTAAAGGAGGGTACTTTGTACAGGGTCTTTATAGAGTTTTTATTAAGAGCACAAAAAATTGTAAATTAACACGTTAACCCAACACGATATTGCGATTCCCAACACAATTTTGGGCATGGGGGTCTCGCAGAACCACAATTCAGCTCTGATACAAGGTTTGATCGTAAAGGCTTAGGTAAGGCGATTATAATAATGATTATTATTAATATCGTTTGGAAGGACTCCTTAAACTAGTATCACGTTTGGCTTACAGCGCCCATCTTCCAACAATAAGTTAGTTCGCGACTCCTCGCGCAGTAATTCGAACAGTTTACTGCGGTGATAAAGTCTGCACCAAAGCCAGAGCAGACTGCCTTCGCAACGACCGCCGTTGCTCCCTGTGTGCCCGCAGGCGGTCGCTGCATGGCGTGCTCTGGTGGAAGGATTTGAAGTCGTTGACACGGAACCCAACGGAACTGTGGTTGTTGAAACAGCGTCATGCCGACAATGACCGCTTTTTCAAGCCGGAACCGGATGGAGTAAAGCGAGGGAAATGAGCGATACACTGGGCAGTGAATTGTTTAAAAAAATAGAGAATAACTATAAAAATGTATTCGTGTATTGTAAGCAGAGCACGTAGTATATATTGTCAATGTTCAGGAGAAATACATTATACTATTGAAGAACAAATGTGAAATGAGAAGGATACGACTACAAATTGCCTGTTTACTCGTGTTCTGCTACTAGTTCAGGTGGCTCACGGCATCAGCTGATGTCACTTTAGTGCCTCTGACCGGAAGGTTCTAGAGTTCGAGTCCTCGGTGGCCGGATTTTGGCAGCTGGGGGAGAAGTCTAGCTACCAGCTGCTCTGATCGGTAGTTTTCCATTGTTTCTCCGATTGATTGATTGGTAATGATTCGGGATGCGTCAACTGCCAAGGTTATTAGTCCCGTAAGTGTAGTGCATATTTTTATCGTAAGATATGACGTTGAACTTCCTCCTCTCGACAGTGAAATCCGGTGCCGGCCTACACGTCGGTTTCTGCAACTAGGTATCTGCCACCAGGGCACTGCTCCAGCTGAGACGAGCTGTAAGCTCCCGACATGTGTGATAGTGCCACTTACCGTGATAAAATATGCACTTAACTTACGGGACTAACTATCAAAGCCGTTGCCGACCCCGGAAACATCAATCGTGTCCTGCTAGAATCAGAACGGGTTTATTTTGGAGATCAGTTTTTTAAACACTAGCCAGAATATTGGAAATTCCGGGAGTCGTCATTTTCATTTGCATAGGTTATATTAAATATAATGTCGGGCCAACGCATTTGCCACTAATAGCTGAGCCCCCACAAATTCCCGAATATACGATGGCACGCAGGGGCCTAGCCCCTTTGTCCAGCTACGGCCAGACAAACGGGAGAAAGTGATCGATCCTTGGGGAGAGAACGGGGCCTAATTTGTTTGTAATTTTACCCCATTTTGTTCAAAATAATTATCATATTCAAATCACGTTACATCCAAAGCAGTATTCTCAATACTTTTTACTTCATGCGAACAATTAAAAAACTTCAATTCTAGAACACCTAGAAAATTTCGCATATTTACAGTGTTCGAACATGAAAGTTCTACTTTTTTTCTACACCCTAGAAATGTACCGAAAGTACTATCCGTACTAGTACTGATAGTACAGCAATTAGTAAACAAACTACGTACCATACTCCGAACGAAACATTACTTAGTATGTTCTCATGTTCCTTAATAAAATTTGAAAATCATACGGACAAATTGTCACAGAATTAAGGTTTCAAATAAAATATTGCACATCACATGGCTAAAGTGAAATACCTTGACACGAGGGGATTCCTAAACACGGCTATCGGCCTCGTCCGGGAACACTCCCATCTAGTCATGGAATCATCCACTTTCTTGGCTTGTAATGTGAATCACGGTTTAAAAAATACAAATTGAGGGGAGGGGCTGAACAAAAATCCCCCTCCTTAAAATTTTTTCAGGCCCAGCCCCTGCGGAAAGGCCGCATGCGGGTGATGGCGTGTGTGTGGAATCTCAAGGCTGAACGAGCGCTGAACTATCGCCTGCGCTGACTCAACGTTGTAAGGCGTATTCTCAAATTGCTTCGCCGTGACGCCTACGCAACCAAGGAACAGGGAGGGCGATTCGATAAGGCTCGTGCCAAATGCGCGATGACACCTTGTCCGTCGTTCCAACATGTTTCCCATGTCATGGTGATTCTTTCAGAACAAATACACTGGAAAGGTTTCTCTTATAGTGCAATTTTTCTAACCGTGCGTCTAGCAGATATCATTTGTTGACAGTTTCACCCAATCGGGAGTTTATATGTCACTAAAGTGACGTCACTATATTGACGTTCAAGCTCCCGATTGGATGAATTCGTCAACAGATAATATCTGCCAGACGCAGTTAGAAATTGCACTATAATCGTTTCGACGTATTGGCATGTACAATCTAATTCGAGGATAACAATTATACTATGGCAAAATCAGGAATAAAATTCTAAAGAAAATTGTAGAAAGTCAATACTCATGTTGAAATTCTATCTACTGTTTCTGGCAGCTGATCAGATATCTCGGATTGGCAAAAGTGGCTCCGGGCATCAACTGATGTCACTACTGTGCCTCTGACAGGAAGGTCCTAGGGTTCGAGTCCCGATGGTGAAAGTATTTCCCATACTAGCTAGAGAGCAAATTCAGCCGCTCTCTGGAAAAGAATTCTAGCGGCCGGCTACTCTGATCGGTAATTTTCCGTGGTTTCTCGGAACAACTCCTGGCGAATGCCAGAGGAGTACCCTCACAAACGGGTCATGAACCGCACACGATGTTTCTTTTCTCTTCCACACTTTCCTGATCCGTTATTTACACACACACTTACACTACACTACCACGCATGTCGGGAGCTTAGAGCTTGTCCCGGCTGGGCGGTGCCACGTGAGTGGGATAGGTGTTCCTGGTCCATGGCTCGACAGCCTGCTACGTGCCTCGGCCGACCAGCGGTGACCCAGCCTTCTTGCCATGGGATGTTTGATGTGTATGATGACCCAGCCTTCTTGCCATGGGATGTTTGATGTGTATGATGACCCAGCCTTCTTGCCATGGGATGTTTGATGTGTATGATGACCCAGCCTTCTTGCCATGGGATGTTTGATGTGTTTGATGTAGATGGTTCGTTTGCTTAGCACGAAGACATTCCTTCACCGTATGTTCTGGTCTTCATTACCTTGGAGTGGGCTTTCTCTTCGCCACACATTAATAGATACTGGAACATTCGTACGGAAAGCGCACAGATATAATTGGCCTCGACCGGGAATCGAACCCGGGATTGTGCCGTCGTAAGCGAGCACGCTAACCAACGACCTACCGAGGGAAGTGGGAGATACAAGGTAGCCGGAAAACCCCGTAAGCCGACGTAGGTCGGCGCTGGATCTCGCCAGCCAGCGGGGGAAGGTCACCGCTGCCTCCCGCAATAAAAACAAATACTACACTTACTGCATAACAGTTGACGCGGCTGGAATCAATTGTATATCTCAGCTCTGATGAGAACTATTCTATTACAGGAATATAGGTTTTCAGGAGCGACAGAAAATTACAACCACTGACACTAGCTCAAGATGTCATTCACCTTTCTTTTCAGTGTGCGCAAATCATGGCGTTTAGCAGTCAAAATTGTTCTGGAATTTATAGCGATTTCCGTTGATTTTTCGTGATTTCTTTTTCAGCCCTCTCCTGCCAGTACGTTTGGATAAAATTATTCCATGTGTTGATTACCATTATACCAAAAATTGTATTTTTCACAAAATAATAAAAATATTCTTAAATAAAAATTATGATTTTTCATTTAAAAATGAATTCAATGCTAATTATATTAAAATCAAGTGTCTTTGATGGCACATTTAGAACTCCTTGAATACGTCAGTAGCCTCCAGAAAAGAGCTGAGAAGGAACGGCTCCTAAGTATCCGTCATCACAGAACGGTTCGTAAAAGAATTACCCTTACAATGTAAAATATAATTAAAATTCCTATAAATTGCAAATTCTTTTCCTCAACCGGAGACAGAGACGTTCTACAGTCACTTCTTTTCAAAGCATCGCAAATGTCTCCTTTTTCAGTTAGATCACTCTTTGAAGGGTACTGATTTTTTTACAAAGTTATTAGGTTACAAATTCCGAGAAGTAGAAAGTGATACAAAATGAACGAAGTTTCTAATTCATTTCTAAGTGTCGAATTTACATTCTGCAAGAAATGTATCCTACAATTTCACATCTTTACTTTTTTCCATTTCTCGTTGAAAGTCATCGAAACTGCAATACTCTGAAAGAAGATTAACGTCTCTTTACTCTTCTATAATTCATAAACGCAGTTTTCCTTAATAATGCCGAACTGTATTCCTTTTGACATCGAAGATAAAATGCAACTAGTGGTGACACTACAGCACATACTTTCTCACATTTTTTCTAACTTCTCACGTTATTTCCGTTATATTATTCTACTACATAAATCTGCAAAAGTGTTTTCAACCAGCAAAACTTCTTTCGGAATCGACATTCAAACTCAGGTCCTCCGAGTTTATTTGCCGTGAGCCTTACCTCTTGGCTATGGAAATGCAATGAACTTCGAACTCGTGCTTGCAGTTTTTAAACGTTAGCTTTTGTAATTTTTGCATAGTTTCGAAAATACGGAGAATTCGCCAAAAATGAGTGACTAGCATATTTTTATCGTCTTTTGTTATTTATGATGAGAAAATTTAATAAAAACGTTTGAACGTTTTTTTGAGAAAATAATTTTTTTAGAAACTGCATAAATTTCAGATACAAATTAGACGAAGTATACTCGCTTTCTCAAAAATATTGAACATGACCCTTTTTAAAGAATTGATTTTTCATAACAGTCTTTGCTTAAGGCTAAAATCGATTTCTTCAATTTTGTAGTATTAAATGTCAACTTTCGAAAAATATGGAGAGTTCTCTGAAAACAAAACTAGTACCATAACTTTTTACCGTCTTTTGTTACATCGATGAGAAAATTTTAAAATTGCAAGACAAAATTACAGGAAAACTAGTACTCTTATTTTCTAAATATTGAACATGCTCTTATTTCAAGGTATATCTTCAAAGAACAGTTTCCATTAAGGAAAAATCCCTATCTTCAACATTTTATTTTTAACAAGACGCCTAAAAAATGCACTTTCGCAGTTCAGAAAAATCAGGGATTTTAAGGAATATAAGATTTGCATCATTCTCTTAAGTCCCTTTTACGCCATTCGAGGACAAAGTTTAAACTAATTTGGAGTCAATTTTGAGAAAATTTTGTTTTTTGGGAATTGTAATTGTATGAATGTTTCCTTTATTTGCGATTATTTTTATAATTTTCATAAATATTGTACCAACAAAGATATTAAAATATTATCTCTCAAAGTCCGCCAATTGACGACCGCCATGAAGATCCACAGGGTGAGTATATCGTATTGGCTCCCCAGGGTAAATTTACCTCGTCATTATCCACTATGAATGCACTACGAAAAGGAATAATCCGCTGTTCGGATAGATTGATTATTTCGTGTTTCCGGCTGCATCAACTGCTATGGTCATTACTTACGCAAATGTACTTCAGTCTTTCATCACGAGAGACGACAGTATTCTCCCCCCACTGGATAGCGATATCCGGCGCCGACCTACAGGTAAGTATGTAAAGTTTCCAGGTATCTCCCACCAGCGGGGCACTGCCCCAACCGGAACAAGTTCTATGCTCTCCTGATCTGATATTCGAATTCGAAGTGACGTAGATATGGGGAATTAGGGAAGTGTGTACTGCGTTTATTGTTCCTTCTTGCCAGAGATAAATGTAAAACGAGCGTCGACGCTCTGGCAATATTTTTGAGTTGCAGCCTATGGTCTCGAAGTCAGCTGAAAGATATACCATTTAAAACGGTAAGGGTCCCCTGAAGGTTAGGCAAACCCACGTACGCATCAGAGAGTTGCGATAGCTGACGTGAACTGCACTGTTGATAATAGTATCTAAACAGTTCCTAAAGAAATATTCTACATTATGGAAGCGAGAGCTTCGTCTGAAGAATAAAAAAATGTACGCCTGAAGAAATATAAATGTACATGAAGAGTGGTAAATATCGGTAACAAAACTAAATTTTCCGGATCAAATAGCCATAGTTCCCACGTTTCTCTAATAAAGACTATCAAGACGCTACTCCTGCAAATGTAATCTTTTCAAATTCTGAGGTGAAGCGAGTACACATTTACATAAATACATAAGATTGTTCGGCAATATGCTCCTTAGTCAAGGAGAAAGCGATGTGATTGCTAAAAGAGAACCCTCAATGCACGACAAGTAACTCAGAAAATCATATCGACTTTATACTTCCTACGTAAGAACAATCTAGATCACTCGGTCGGTTTAGTACGCAGTTAACTGTGAAGCAGCCATGCAATCTGCTACAAGATTTAACACGTATGCCATCCTGTCTGAGCTATCTCGCGCCGAATTGAAAATCGAACACCAAATGTGATTTGTGCCGGAATGAAGGGCAATCGATGGATCTCGGCGCTGGCAACCGACTTCCAAGAGTTTGACACCACAATGTCCTCAGAATGTATTCAATTTTACCTTCTCACCTGCCACAATTTTCGTGTTTACAGCTCGGGCCTTGATTGCAGCTCTGAGTGAGATAGTAAAATGGAAATTCTTGCCTCGTGCTGTACTTACTGGTCCCCTCGAAGTTTGAAGTTTACGTCTCCAGTGGAAAAGGTTATTGTTTCGAGACCTGTGCTGTTCTGGATACTTTTAGCCACGGGCAGAATCGAATAAAAAGTCATGTTCTTCTTGGCGATTACGATTACTTTCCAAAATAAATTCTGCCCCATTAATAGTATGATAATCTGACTATTCTATTTAAATCATTGTTACGTCGTAGTCAACCATAAACTAATACGAACTAGTACGTATATGACTGTACACATTTATTGAAAAATACTTCTAAAACGTGATATTTCATTACGTGCCACTCAAATGCGTCAGTTATGAATCCAAATGAGAAAGTATATAATGTATTCAAATGAGATTGTTCATCGTCGCAGATGTGGGGGAGATGTGTGAAGACATGCATGCTTAATTACACGCTGGCATTTTATTTTATTGCATTTCCTAACATTCAGCTGCAAACAACAGATAGCAAGCTGAGGGAATCTGTGTTATGGAGAAATATAAATAATATCTTTGGGGAATGTAAAAATTTAATTGAAAGATAAAGATAGGACATTCAACGTATTTTAAAAAAAAAATTGAAAAAGGAAATTTATTAACAATACAATTCAAATTTAGGAATTTGAAAAATGTCTTTGTTTTCTTTTTGCAATGGACCCTTTTGAAGTTTTTATTATTAAATGTGTTTAAGATAGGTTAAATTATTACTCATCTTCCATAATTTCCATGACCTTTCTTGTTATCCAATAATTGTCCGAATTTTCAGAAATCGTACGCTGTCTTCCTTCGATGCTCGTTCTACAATGATTACAGTCACGCATGTTCCTTTTATTAATCTTAAAGATAAATATCCTGTTTTTGTTGAAACGATGAATGTATAGGATTGTTACCCCCATATCTTTTCCAACAAATTCAAAGGGGTATGGCTAGAAGTTCAAAAGGATATGTCATTTTCTTTGATGAGAAACTTTCGTAACTATAACGAAGTTATGTAAGCATCAGAGAGTATGCCTATTTATTCATCATTCCCAGCTAAATCAAACACATTTGAGAATTACAATGTGCGTGATCAAAGATTATAAATAGAATGTTATTAAGAGTTTGAGAGGCTGGAAGAATTACGGGATTAAGAATGTTCATCGAAATTTTGATGTAGTTCTGTCACTATGACGAAGGTGAATTTTAATTTCGAAACACCTTTAGATGCAGTCATTTCATTATTACCCTCTTATGAAGGGTAAACTTAGAAGATATTAGAAATTGAGATATGTTTTCATGAGAATATTAATTAAATATGATTCACGGCAACAAAAACATCAATTATTTATTGTACGTTTCCCCTGATGTACATTTACACACGTTCGCAAAATGTGTATAATTGAAGTTGGATATTCAACCTTTGACCATCTACATGCATGTTCGTGCTCTCTTTACTTTACACAAATGGGTAAAAATTTAGAATCTAATCAGACCCCAGGAAGCTCTGCTCAGTCAGGCACCGTCACAAGTAAGACGAGTGAGATATCCGCAGCATACCGAAACTTTTCCTCCTCTCGGCGTTGTTGCTCAACAACGCCTCATATTTTTTTAAAAAAGTGCATCACATCATTGAAGGAACTGAAATTGATGGATAAATTGCATTGAGAAAGAAATATCTGCATTTAATAACGGTTGCCTTCGAAAATAATTTTGAAGTTTTACAATTTGCAAAATTTCAAAGAATTTAATGAAAATTGGAACTATACCATATTTATAAACGCACTTTCTTCTAGTCTGACAAATATTTTTAGAAAAATTGCAGTCACTTTCCAGAAATTTTGCAAATACATAAGGGATTCATGTAAAGTACCTCCAAAAATTAAAATATATGTATCATTTCCGGAACGACACATCTAGTTCTTACTCCTGATGAAATTCAGTCTCTCTCTCTCTCTCTCTCTCTCTCTCTCTCTCTCTCTCTCTCTCTCTCCAGCAGGTGGTTTCTTTTGCATGCCCATCCCTTTCGGGATTCGACATGCTGGATTTTGTCTTCGTTTGTATTAGTCATTCGTCAAATCGCACGCACACAAAACCACTAATTTTTAGCGACTTGAAACTTTTTTATGAGATCTAGCATTGAAAAAAGGTGAGCCACACTTTTTCTTTCTTTTCTAATCCGACCCCTTTCAGAAATATTACGAATTAATTATTATTTCCGAAGAATCCTGGGCTCCCTAATGTTCGAAATGTTTTGCGCAAATACCGTTTCCTTCAGAAAAATAAAGCTACACCTAAATTAAACTTGTGGGAGGGATTAAATTGAGTGAGGGGAGCAACGATTATATTCTCAATAAAAACTAGACTTCAAAAATTAAAAGTAAAATAAGTCAAAAATTGCGTTTTAAAAAATTAATAAATTCAATACATACCTCAAATAAAAGCACATCTTTTGTTGTTTTATGTCGCAAAATATAAATTTCTGTCATAATTACAACACGAGTTAAAAATTATTAACTTTACCAAGCGTGCATTTTTTAGAAAATTTTGAAATTTAATATCACCAAAAATAATATTTGCGAAAAAAATAAATACACATTTTTTCACAGTTTTGCTTATACTCTTCACAGAAATAAGTTTAAAAATCTGGGACATCAAGGTCAAATTTTCCTTGAAGTTCGATTTGATGTGACATTAATGATGAAAAGCGCCCTACTTCCCCTTATAGGGATGGGGACCAAGGGTTTGGGTGAGTGTCGGAGAGACAAGTTATTTACTTAGTACAAGAGCACGGTTATTTTATTAGAGGTATATGAGCATATTTTGTACATGGTTGATGGGTTGTTTTGTTACAGGTAGGTTAGTCAGTTGTTGCCCTAGTAGGTGTGTTGGAAAAGCGATTAATTTTTTAATGATGCGATTGATTATTTGGTTATGGTGATTTTGGTGAAATGATATTTAGATGAGATGTAGGTCATCGGTCTGTTTAGGTCAGTTTCGTGGACGTCATTGAATTGACCCAATGGTTTAGTTTATGAAATGAGAGGAAGGAAAGCAGTGTTTGACAGAAATTTCCGTTTGCGTTTTGTCTAGGTCGATGGCGGAGGAAGTTTTAGAATGTCTAGAGGATGTTTTTAGAAGAGGAAGGTCGAGGAGTCCTATGGTTCTATATGAGTTTAGGAAGTTTTGGAAGATATTATCTGTCGTAAATTTCTTGATTTGATTTGTGGCTGAGTGGTGGATAAATGAACAAATGTAAGGGATACGATGGCGTGCGCGTATATCATTGAATTTTGTGTATCTTGGAGGCCGGACGATGATTCCGAGGAGTAGTTTTCCTAGCGGGTTATGAGTAGTAAATTTGTGAAGGATGTAGTGGACCAGGTGATGTGTGCATATGTGACTATGGAGTGGATGATGTACGATACATGATCTTTCTTCTATAGGGTATGGAACTATTGTCCAGGAGTATGTGAAAGGTATTAAGGAGACGCTGTGCTTCTCGGATTTTGTTTTGAATGCAGGAAGACAGGGGAGTTAATTGTGGAGAGACTAGAAGGTGACGCCAAGATATTTGATTTCGGTTTGGAGGGCATCTGTTGGTGATTCATTTGGAGGCGGGGTGGGTATGAATGGATAGTTTTTCGTGAAAAACGATAGCTTCACATTGAGTTGAGTTGGTAACGGATTGGGAAGGATGTGGGAAGAGAAAAAGCAAGGTCATCGCTTATATAAATTCCTGTAGCAGGCAGTAGGCCATATATAATATATATATATATATATATATATATATATATATATATATATATATATATATATATATATGAAGAAGGTTCTGTTAGATAACTGTCAAAGAGATGATGAAAAAGGCATGTTCTTACGTTGAAAAGGAAGATCTGGTGAGCTGTGGGGTCGTGTTCATGGGAGAGATTTGTAAGAATGACGAGAATTTCGAGCACTTGCTTGGAGAGATGTGGCGATGGAAATTGCCATTCGGAAGGTTTGGAGAACCGCTGACCGAACCTCCCGGAAGCCAAATTGTGGAGTTTTATAACAGGATTGAAAAGGAATTTTTTTTCTGAGGAAGATGATATTTTTAAAGAGTTTGCCGAAAATAGAAAGACTAATTGGTTGGTAATATTGGGGTAGCCGATGCCAGATTTGGGAATCATGGATTTGCGGGCAGTATTCCAAGCGATTGGAAAATAGGACAGGGAAAGACAGGAATTCAGGATTTTGGTGAGGTCTAAAGCGAAACGAAAAAACTTAAAATACTAATAGAATATGTGAATTGCGATGATCCTGGTCTTCATAAAGTTGGTCAATGTCGTCTCATATCAAATTTTGATTCACCTATTATGATTACACATGAAGAGGAGTGGAAATATACTACTCAAATGGCCATATTGTGCTATGTTTTATCATTTCTTTATTATTTTTAAGGGTATGTGATGTTTAATGTAAAACATTCTGACTTTTTTATGTTCACGAACTTCATCTTGAGCAGCAATTAAGATATTTATTTAGACTTTGATTGCGTTGATAAAATATTAACTATTTAACAAAAATGTAAAAGATAACATCCAAATTATCTAAGTTGCTCTAGCAGTCGGACTCCACGAACATGAAATCAGAAATGATTCTCCGATCGGGTGAGTCGCATAGTGTCAATGATGATAATTTTTAAATCGATTTTGTCGCAATCAAATATAGATTGGAAAAGTGCGGGTTTCTAGTCCTCGCCTGCGCTGAAGTCTCTTCGTAGTCTGTCCTCATCCCCCATCTATGAACCCCAATCGGTCTTACAAAACAAATATTTTTATACATTACATTTTACATTTGGCAACATGTAAGGAGACTAAAAATTTTTTGGAAATTATATAATCATCATTGAACATGAACTTCATAACCCAATTTATATTATCAATTAGGTGAGACTGCTTATAAATACGATTCTTGAACTCAAATTACAAGAAAATACGAAATTCTATCTGAAGTGTCCCGGCGTTTCCCGGACATTTATTTACCACAGTTATCTATTACACAGGGCAATGAAATCTATGTGTTGCGTAATATGGAAGTGATGTCGTTCCCGTCTACCTGCGACGCCCCTCTCCTCCCACCACACCGCCCCGCGCTACTCCTTCCCGTCCCGGTCTACCCCACTTCGCCTCGTTTCGCCCTGCTCTGTCTGCATCACTCCTGCTACCTGCTCTGCCCCGTTCGTTCTTCCCTCCGCCACCGTCCTACGCCTCCCAGTCGTAACAACTTTTTCAGTTTGGACTTCGAAATATTGAAAGCCTAATTGAGCTATCGGAATGAAATAAAATGCATATTCTGGCAACTTCGATGAGCTTTCAATAATGTTCATGAATGCGGAGACGATTTCAAAGTATTCACGAAAAACTGAAATGCTTCTTGATTTCAGCTTGAGGGGTAGAATGGAAATGGAATTTCGAGATGGCAGTATCAGTTAAGATAATCAGTAGAGAAATTCATGTTCTTGGATTGAATTGAATTTGCCTTATTTTACGTGGCGAGACTCAGGCCATGAGGCCTGCTCTTCCGTCTAACCACGCAAATTTCGTTACACTCCTTTCACCTATCATGGGAGAAAGAAGGTATTACTTGGGCGACGAAACAGGCGATTTGAATTTAGCTCAGAGGCGTCATTTAGGCTTGGGGATCTTTTACATGCAGTAAATGTACTAACATGGGACAGCCGGCTTTACTTCCCCTCCGAAGGAAGGCGTACAAAGGACTTTTTCGCCCTTAAAAATCCACGGCTTCGATCGGGTTTGAACCCGCCAACTTGGGTATAGCAATCCGATACGCTAACCGCTACACCATCGCCGCCGCATCGCGACCGCCGCATGGATTGGATGTTCGATTATCAGTTGAACATGTGTCCTCGACAGACAGGCTTAATTTTCCAGGGCAGACAGGTCTTCAAATAGCGCAACCAGCTAGTCAACAATTCCACAAACATTACCACCATTTTTTCTAATATTCGAAGGTGCAAATGTGACTTACTTCACTGCATTCGATAGGACTGTCAACCTCTAAGAATAGGTGTGCGTGCTGCATGTTTCATCCAGCGCAACGCGATTCACCAAGGTGATTCACCAAGGTGTGCCAGTCGCCAAATCAAAAATGCTCAGGAGGCTCGTCATCATTCTCCTACACATCATCACAGGATTAACGATTCTTAGCTTACGTTCTGAGCGTTATATAAATACTATTTTAGGACCACCAACTAGTCTGAATTATTTACACAAAAACATTACCCTATGTGGTTTATATTTGCAAGAGCGTACTTTATCAAGACGTAGGATCAGAATACATTTATTATTTTTTCAGTAATTAATATAATTTCAATCATGCGCCTTCTGAAGGTACTCGGGTGATGCAAGTGTAAAATAAAAATTGAACTTTGCAATAGAATGGGAATTGCGTTCGATAAATATGAATAGTCACAAATAAATTCAATTATCTTACATCGGTATTAAAGCTAAAAACATACATTTTGACTGTTGAATTTTGATCCCTCTCAATGTACTACTTATAAAATTTTGATTTGATATCTACGAAAGTATTTCTTTTTGACATGGTATTATTTTCTAAAGTATTCTTTTCATTAGAACCAATACAATTTGGATAATGTTTCCAGCTTTCTTAGCTTTTTTTTTTTAAAGAAGATTATTTTCATATTGTAAATACCAATTCGGACACGGTTTTATTCTGTCAATATTTTTAAATAATTAACATTTCATTATTTGCTATTGTCCCCTTGTTCGTGTTTGTAGTAGATCTCATGATACTCTTTGGGGCAAAAGGAGTAATATTTTACAATACATTTCGTTCACTCCCCTGAAAACATTCAGATGTTATTTCTCATATCGTTATTTATGTATCTAGGGCGTTAAGTAGATTTTTTGCCCCGAGGGCGACTTCCGAACCCGAGGGCCTCTGGCCCGAGCCCAATACATCTAGTAACGCCCATGGTGCATGCAAGACTTTATGGTTCACTAGTTCGTTGCTGAATAAAACGAGAATTAGAAACATTTTAAAAAAATTATTATTGTCTCTAAAGTGAAAAGACGCATTGGAATTGTCATTTGTCAATATGATGTCAGATAAACAAAACAGTGAGTGTATTTAATTACGATTGCATAATCATTGTTGGAATGATTTGTTCGTACAGTTCCTACGGAAATTCTCGCAAAAGTTAACAAAGCTTTTCACAGTTGTTTCCAATCACATCGGTTCTTCGGATGTGGACCAACCGCATGGCTGACTTTTTCGCACTTTTCGCTTCGTGCTAGCGTCGCTAATAACAGACTGATTCACGGTTCACGTTCGGAACTAATTTGAGCATCATTTGAGCTCACTTTGCCTGAGGCACTCAATATTAGACTCTGGACCTTGTGAATGAGTAGAGTTGCGACGGCTTTGCATTCAGGAAGAGACGGCCCATACAAGAGCGCCTCTCAACGGCAGCTAAGTGAAGCAGTTCCGAGATAAACAAAATTACTTCCATACTACAATACAATTAAAATCCATTTCTTCCTTCCGTCCAATAGATGTTATTAAGGAAAACAAATATCTGGAAAATGCAGGATTTCTTCAGTTAGAATTGTATGAATGGCCAAAGTCGCAATATTCCTAAGGAATGCACTAGAGATGACATCACTTGTGACTAGAGATGACATCATCTTGAGTTTCCGGCTTTCACGCCTTTCGATAATACAAAATTTCTTCACTTAATCCGGACATTATTCAAGAACGCAATTTCTTCCGGAGTAAAATGGGAGATAGTTAATACATTTCGATTCAGTTTCGTTCCGAACGCAGTTATTCGAATGCAAGAATTCAGAGATTACCTGGTGAAGTTTTAGCCTACATAGTTGAACCACAGCATGTAGAGAAAGTGAGATCACTAAAAGATCCTAAATATTTGGTTTAGTCTTTTTTTAGTTCTCGCTTCTAACATTGAAATGTATCAATCGCCAGTCGCCCAAGAAATCAATATTAGCAAAAGGTTAACTTGCATATTTGAGATTTTACCGCAGTCTAGCGGAAAGAGTGAAACCATTTTAATGTTTAGAGTTTTATATCATTGTTTTAGTTTTATACTGAAAATAATGCCTCCTGTCATCGATATTCATTTCATTTCTTTAAATGATATATGAGTGATCATCCAGATCAGCTTATGTGTATGTGTGTGTAACACAATTGTAACACACGAAAATGTCTCATTGCTTTCTACTTGTTTCGAAATTTGATTACAACATATATCAAGGGGAAACACACTTTTGTTGCATCTCCCATAAAACAAGTAAACATTTCGTAAGCGTTAAAATGCTAGAGTGAAAAGTATAGGCTCAAATGGAACTGAAAAACGCTTAAATGTGCCGAAATTGTCTGTCTGTCTGTCCGTCCTTCTGGCCGTAAGTCTGTCCGTCCGTCTGTGAACACGACTAGTGCCTAAACTGTACGTACGATCTCTTCCAAAGTCAAGAATCCCCTGTCGATCTGACTCTAGTTGAAGGTTTTAAATTATGAAAAAGTATGTTTTTAAAATTTGGGGGTACTTTACATGATAGCTCCCGGACACTTTCAAAATTTTCTCAAAAACAGCTCCAATTTTTTTCTTTAAACTTATTGTAACAATAGAGTAAAATACACTTATGAATAGGTCCTATTTTCACGATTAACTCTGAATTTTCGACAATTCCAAAGTTTGAATTTTTCGGCGTCTCCCTACAACTTCAAAATTAAAGATATAGATTCTTGCTTCAAATGAAATTTGCTCATAATAAGTTTTTTTTTAATAAGGCCGTATAGATTTTTTGAGAATTTTAGTGATTTTGCCACAATAGGGCGTGCAATATTTGCAATTTTCAAAAATAAAAAACAGGATTTTCTCAAAAACAGTTCCAAACATTTTTTTACATTTTTGTAATGATAGTGCTAAATGCACTGTATAAGACGACATAAACGCCATATTGCTCTATTATTTTGTTATTTCAAAAATTACAAAAATGTAAGTTTTTTTACTAGTCCCTCTCGTCGGCATTATTTATATTAGATGAAATTTCTTCACGTTAGTGTATTTAAAGAACATGTGCATTAAATAATGTCAAGTAAAGTTTTTTTTCGAAAATTCAGCAGTTTTCTGTTAAAGTGATCTCAAAATTGCGCATTTTCCAAAACGCTCTTTTTCCCAAAAGTGGCTCCTAGTTTTTCTTCAAATTTTTCAAGTGGATAGTGCTAATTGCACTGTTTAACATATTAAATTTCTTTTGTTTTTTTTGTTTCTCTCACGCCGTTAATATGCACATTTCAATTGATTTGTGTACATTATTGAATTTGTGAGTGAACGTTCTTTAAATTACTTCAAATGACGTTTTTCGAGAACTCAATAGATTCCTGTGAAGAAGAGCTTCAAATTTTCACATTTGCGTAACGCTTAACGCCAATACCTTAAAGCCGGCTCCAAATTTTTCAATGAAAATTGCTATTTAGAATGAGGTTTTAACCTTCTTTACTATTCTTAAAATAATGTTTCGGTTCTGCTATTTGGAAACCGAAAAGTTGAGAATTTTTTTTAAAAAATGTACTTTGGGCGGCAAGAGGCAGATGTGCTTTGGGCGGCGTAGATGGCAGCAAGCAAGGAAGAGGGTTAAGACTGTACCGTACCAGTCCACATCAACGAAATCAGAAAAAATTACAACGAGAAAGTCTGTGCCATTCTGTAGCACCTCTAGTTCTATCAAAAATTCGAGCGAGAAAGTACAATGGCGGAATTGGCGGCGCGAAGGAACGTGTTATTCCTATATCAAGGGAATCTAGGCTTAAAGCGATTCCACCGCCACGCTCCGGCGGAACCAGTGAACCAAGGCCAGCTCTCACTCTTCTACACGTTAGACTGAACTCATTACAACCTCGTCCAGAGGAATCTGAGGCATTCGACCTCAACGGAAACGTTTCTATGATTTTCATTAATATTCCTATTCACAGAATAACAGAATTTGGAAATATCGACATTTTATTTATTGACACAGACTCTTATTATAACAATTTATAAAATAACTCTATTTTCTTTCGGCATCACACACGTTATTGTCACTCCTAGCGAGATGTGACCCACACAATAACCAAATCATAAAAAAGGGGATCCTATCTTCCAACATAAAGGAATAAATAATTCGTCATGTTCCTCCCACAAGCATGCGGTCCCACCTTAGTTGAGGTCATAAGCTAATGCGGGAGAGAGCTCACGCTCAAGTACTGCATCACACATTTGATGGCGCAATTTCACCGGATTCCGCGGCACCTCGCTATGACGTCACGCTTTGACGAGCGCTGGCGTAGCGTGGCTCGTGGGGGGGGGGGGGGCGTTGCCCACTTGCGGGCACTGGGCGCGCGCGAGTAAAGGCGGACTATTATATTATTCGTGTAACGGTTCGGTTGTGATGTGCAGATAGAGGAGCAAGAGGCTGGTTGTGAACCGCGTGCTGCACCACAACTGCGTATCTCAACGACTGATTCTCTTGTAGGCTTATTTTAAACGTATTTCGCAGATGAGGTGATTGTCCGCTGCAAGCCTCAATTGGCGCAGACCTATATCGCGAAATTTACGATCATATTGCATTTGTTCTGTAGCTTTGAGCTCTAGAAAGAGACCCAAAAGCAATATTACAATAAAAAATATACAGTTAAAATTAAATCCATTGATAATTCGGTGTATTTCATTCTAAACTCATTACAGAACCGTAAGTTCTCCATGGCATTCAAGCTACACGTAACTACCAAATTCTAATTGCGGCATGTTGTAAAACTTCTCTGAATTCATCATCGAAGAATTAATCACTTTTAACAGACATTAAATATTTATTTTTTTCAATACCAGAAAAAAATTAACCCTTCCTCTGCGTTATTTTCGCACTGCAATAAACCTAGAAAAATCCGATTGATGAGAAATCGTAAATACACTACAATTAATCATTGCGATCGTTATAGCAAATGTTTCGTTTGATTGTGTACATTAAAATTGCATTTAATATTATATTCTATTAGTCAGTTTTAATTTCTTTTATTATTAGTATTTTTCATGGAATACTATTTAAAATCACTTGGATACTATTTTCACTTTGATCCTGTTTCACTACCGCAGTGGTAGTTATTGGAGGGAACATTTGATTGACTTTTAAGATCTGAACGCAAGTTATTACTTGTTATGTGTTGCTGCAGTGAGGTTGTCCTTACAAACAGGACAATTATTTGGTTCCAAATGTCTAGTGAATCGAAGGTGGAGTGGACAACTCCAGATATAAGAGAAAAAGCGAAAATGGTGACGTAGGAATAATTATTATGGCAACATCTGTACTCCCTCACAGGTGGTCTGGTAAAACAAAGCCTCATGCGGTGGGAAGGGCAGGAAGCTGTCCGCTAGGTGGCCGTGGGCGAATCCTGCATGTGAACTGCCACGAAACGATTCAATATAAAAGTAGTGATTTTGAGAAATATAATTTAACATGATTGAAAGCACATATCTCATAAATACAATAATGTGAAGAAATCACGTCTAAAGTAAGTATTACTGACGCGAGTGACAAGTAAAAAAAAAGGTTTTGTAATTTTTGAAAAAACAACAACAAAAGAATACAACAATATGGCCTTTATGTCATCGTATAGGGTTTGTTTGGCACTAAGTGAACCAAAAATTTAAAGAAAAAATTGGACCCGTTTTCGAGAATATATTGTTTTTGTAATTTTTTTAAATTGCAAATATTGCACGTACTATTGCACGAAGACCACTAAAATTTACAAAAGTATCTAAATGACCTTAATAAAAGAACTGTTTATGGACAATACATTTCAGTTGAAAAAAAATATGTCTTCAATATTGTAGTTGTAAGAATTTTCCGAAAAAATTCATACTTTTACCATTTCCGAAACTTCAAAGTTAATCCTGAAAATCGGAGCTATGCCACTTTATGTGTATTTAACTCTATTCTGACAAGAAATTTAAAGAAAAAAATTTTGAGCTATTTTTGACAAAATTTTGAAAATGTTCCTAGGGCGTCATACAAAGTCCCCCAAAAAATTATTGAATGTTTTTCAAAATCGAAGAGCTTCACCTCACGCAAAAACTACAAATTTCTTCAATTTGGAAAAAGGCCTACGCATGGTTTAGGCGCTAGGTTTGTTGACATACAACAGACGGACGGACGGACGTTTTGCTTTCAATTGGTTTCTCGGCGTCAAGGACCCATAAAACAGAGATTGTGTCTGCACCACGTGTTAGAGGATTCTTGTTCTTAATTTATCAATTGGATTTATGTACTTTTTCGTTATCAGTACTCGGCAATGAATTTTATTCTGGCGAAAATCCGCCGTTTTTCGCGCAGCATTACATCACTTTCTCTATACTACGTATATTTCTCTGTATATACGTACGTATACGATAAAGTAAAAATGTAAGCTTTTTTAGTGGGTAAAGTGAACGAGGTAGACCGGTAAATTTTACAAACGGAGCATGACAAGACAGGGCTAGCTGGGTGGGGCAGGCCGGAGCAGGGATACAAAAGGAGAGAAATAAGCCCCGCCATTGGCTATGAATAAATGGAATTCCTCTTCCTGGCTAATAATTTACTATAATAAATGCCCTGGCAACACTGGGTACTTCAGCTAGTCTGTTTATATTTGAAAAAATTGAAAATGATGATACTACAAACAAGCATAAATGTAATAAACCATTTTTACTTTCTCATATACTCTTCGCCGCTCTTACTCGTATACCTAATTGTTGAAGTGATAAATGGAACGATGTTCAAATGAAACTGTATACATATTGTTTTTTCCTTTATTAAAACCTCAGACCATTTGTATCGCTGATAAATGCTAACACGCGGTGTCTGATAACGTCCATGGAGCCTCCTCTTTGGATCTCGCTAAAAAAGGGGAAAGAACTTAAGAAGCCCTTTTCTCGAGGGCGGGGGGGGGCTGATATTCAATTTCGTGGACCCAGCCGCGCAGCAGTGACCTTTGAACTCGCGGCTCGCGTTAGTAATTCCACCCCGCGCGGCCGTCGCCTGTCGGGTGTGAAGCGAGTTTCGTGTCGGGCTCTGATCGAGGCCGCCGCCGCCCCTGCGCGCCGAAAAGGTCGCGAGTTTGGGAGTGGGAGTGGAGGGGAAGGAGGGGGGGGGTTCCACCACTCAGCATCACTTTGCTTGGCCGACGGTGAAATCACGCTGGCGACGGCCGTGGTAGTGGAGCAGCTGGTGATGGTGGTGTGGGCGGCGGTGGGAAGGAAAGGGGGGGGGGGGGAAGGGGGAAGGGGGAATGGCGGCGGCGGGGGGGCCGCTTGGCGATGGTGGCGGTGGCGGAGATGGTGGTGGTGGTCCGGCGGACCAACCGTGACGTCACCTGCCGCTGAGCGCGAGAACTTGTGACTGGGCAGAGGTGGGCAGGCAGCGTAGGGGCGCTACGCCCACCAAGAGCCAAGAACGCCACAACGAGGCTTTATTTCTCTTTCTGGAATCCCTCATCCTGCCTCTGATGAGAACACCGGGCACGAATGTTAATGTTTTCAAGGAAAAGGAGATTTTCTAAATGAATGATGTACCGAATGTGGTTTTTAATGCGTAATTGCAATAGAACTCCGTACTCATTTATTCTTTTCGAGTGCATCAACGTTTAAGACAACGATTTCTTGCACATTATTTACGTGCTGGTAAATATATTTGGACATAAAGTATTTGAATGATTTTAAAAATTACTGTACTAAATATTACATTGTTACCTGGTGTGTTCTCTACCTACCGTGCATTTTAATTAAAAAATATTTCAAATTTGCCATATATTCATTCATACTTATGGCGTTCCCTGTGAATTGCACCGAACTCACGGGCGATAAGGATGAAGTTCGATGTAATGGCCAATGATGAAAGAAACGAATGATGATGTGCGTGAATGTTTTTAGGGAATAAAATGAGATATAGGGACGGTAGAGTAGAAAGCTCCCACTTAACTCGATTAAACCAGGTTGATTGATTTCTATTAGAATCATTAGCATGTAAATTCTAATTGGGAAGGGTTATCGATAAGGCAAGGGCTATCTAAGACTAATCCTTTATTTTAAACCACAAGTGAGCATTAATTGCAGCAATTTAAAAATAGTTAAAACGATTAAAGCTTCGTCTCATTAACGATTACTTGTCCCGCTTCAAAAGTGAGACTCTTATAGTTTGATGAAAAATATTTCATTAAAAAATATATAAATAGTACGGCTTACAATGGTTTATATTTAAAATAGTCATAACAAATCAAGATATAGTATATTGTCGGTGACACAGAAATAGACGGGTGAATGGAGATGCACAGAAAGATCATTAAGATGTTGTTGATGTTGCCAATGTCCCGGAAAGCACGGGACACTCACAAGCATTGCACATTGACAGTAGAATCGCAATCATAAAATGTCTAACATATTACTGAATTATTATACAATAACAAAATGTGATTTTTGTCCTCTTTGAATGCCTCTTCATTTCGATATCCGAAGAAATATTTACACTATGTATCTAGTGTGAAGGAGTTTAAGGGTTTTGATGTCATTTTCGATCTGATATCCTTTAAAATACAGGTCTGGAAAGGTATTTCTGCCTCCCAAAACCATTTTTTTATAATGAAGGGACCAGTCAATGACATTCATTGTAATTTCCAAAACAGCCTGATGACTATTCATGACAATTAACACCACGAGACAAATCCGCAAAATAAAAACTCAGAAACGACAGAACGTCTACGAGTAACTTGGAGATGTTCTTGGATATTTTTCACCGCTCAATATTCTCGCTAAGCCATTGCTAGGCAATGGTGCCGCTAGATATCTTAAGTGCACTTGCGCGCAAACTTGACTTTAGGTCCTACAAGCTCCTGCACGAGTGGGAAGTAGGTACATGGTAACTAGCATCATCGCGTAGCCGCTGTTGCAATTTTATTCGCTACTTGATACTGAATAAATGTAGTGGTTCTTCATTTTCACAATAAGAGAGACCTTCGCGGACAATTGGGCTTCGTCAATCATCCGTCTATTGGTTTCTCCTGCCATACTATGTATGATGTCGTTTAATTATGTCGTATCATTGAATTTTATACTCGTTCAAGTGAGATTCATCTTCCGAAAAGTTATTTTCAGTTGATTCCTTGCAAACCGACAATCACTAATTATCTCTCTCTGGACATAAATAAGATGCTTACTTGCGGAACAACGCATAAAATCACTTGGAGGTCTTTTTAAGATGTGCCCGAAATAGTATCAATTAATAATTACGGAAAACATCTAAATGTTTTCAACTTTTGCCTGCAGTGGTTACATCCTTCTTTACGTCTCTTCCATGTGGTGAAATATTTTGGATAGATTTTAGTTTCTTTAGCCTTGCTCGGTCGGTCGGGTGAGTGAATCAGCGTCCAAGTACGCGAAACCGAAAGCAGCGGTTTCAAATATCCACACCTTCCAAAATATTTTAATGACTCTTTGCAATCTCACCATAAACAGGTCAATATTTCGCGACCCCTCACAGATATACCTAACGAATAATCTATAATCAAAACCTCGACCAATCTGATTGAATCCAGGATTCAATCTTCACTGTTTGCAATCTATGTCGCCACGATAAGCAAATATACGTATAACGATTAAACTTCCATAATCTACATTGTTTTCCAAGTTACAAGGTTTCCTTTTTGCAGGTGGACTATAGTTTCCTCCGATATTTCATTTCAGATGTCCAACTGACCTTTTGTTCTGAATCGAACAATAACTTGTCGGTGGCTGATTCAAATGAAACTTCAAAGAATGACATGTTCGCTCATCCTACTCTCTTACTGTTCATGGTTGTTCCTTCCCTTATCGGTCTGTTTTACTGCAACGAAACAAAGCTGCTGCACTAGTAGTGCTGTGTTGACATTTGGCATTCAACATACCCAAGAAAGAGAAAGCGCCGTTTCTGGAAACAATGAGAGAAGTCTGATATTGTCGCCATTCACACGCATACAGGTAAATTTACAAAGAAGCGAAACCAATGCGCTTTGAAGAGGTCACAAACCAGTCTGCGCGGCCACGTCCACAGCACATGACGTAACTCAGTTAATGACGTCGCTGTAACTGCGACAGATACTGAGGCTCTCAATGACGCATTCTCGACTACTCACTGAGCAACCAGGTTTATATCACCTTCTTTTCTCTTTTATTTGCTTGAGTTGTAGGCGATTTCAGTTTGAGGGCATCGCAATTTTTAAATCTTGAGACGAATGTTGAACAATCGTGTAATATTAAAACTGTTAAAATTCTTTTTAGAGATTCAAATAATATTTTTCCCATTTCAGATGTTTCCTTTTATATAAGATTTTCCCCATAATATTTACAGAATTCTTCGCTTACCCCGCGAAAACTTTTCACCAATATTTTGGATATTTTTTTTAATTGGTTATTTAAGGTCGCATAACATCTTAGGTCATTAGCGACCACTATTGCTGTTAACGGTAGGGTAACTATTTGGATGAAACGATATGATGATAAGGCGTGAAAGAACGAATACAAATTCAACTATGCCCGAGGCGGGACTCGAACCCGCGACCCTTTGGTCCGAGATCACTACGACACTACTGCCTTAGCGATCTCGGCCACCGAGACGACATTTTGGATATTGTATTGATCAAAACGTTTTGAGGTATTTTACTGACAATTACTCTTACGTGACCGACAGTTTTTGGAGATAAATGATAATTGAGGATAGCTAGAAAAAATGGCTCAACCTAGAGTGATGATTTCTAAGCTTCACCAAAAATAAAACTTTATTTCTAACGCTTAATGACAAAATGTCAAATTTTAAATTATGTTAAATGGTATCAGAAAAATTAACTACTCCGCCGGAAGCCTTTCTCTAGAGGCGCCGAGCTCTCCTTAGACGCGAGATACATCAGCGCTTGGCGGGAAGCCTAGCGTAGACATGTAGTACAGTTTTTTTTTTTTTTTTTTTTAATTTAGTTTTAAAAGTAACTACTCACCTGGGAAACAAACGGTTAAAGCATATTTTGTTTGCAATCAACTCGTAGTTACGAACCTCTTGACATGGAGTGAATGAGTGCAAAGCGAATCGTTTATTGATGACGAGTGTTAACGGAAAATCCTTATTATTCTCTACGAAAGGGGGGCGGAATTGATTTTCAAAAATATCAAAAATCATTTTAAAATATTTACATAATATAATATTATATTATTTGTACGTAAATGTGATATTAGTTCATGTCTGTGAAATTTTATTTTTTTCTTCTATAATTCTTGAGTATGATTCAAGTAACGCAAATGATTATGAATTATTTCTGATTACTCTAATTTAAAATATTACAATAAATACAAAGAAATATTAAAACGTAGTAACCACTCACTGCAAACACAAATTAATTAAATAACTTTAATAGAAAACAAGTTTCTGATCGATATGGTGTCAAATATTAACTAAGTCAACACACACATAACCAACGTTTGCAAAGTTTTGCGTTCATGACCATTTACTATCAAAAAGATCAAACCACAAGCGCAGTTTCTGAAATAAATATGACTATCGATGTAGTAAGTTCTATGAGTTAACTGAATCAAACTTCTCAAAACAGAAATGACTACCTTCTCAAAGAAATTCAGCAACTCCGACTGTGTGACGTGACCCACAGGTCTAGAGATGATTGTAACGTATGCAAATTATCCGGTGAGAGAATGGTCATTGCCAGCTCTTTCCCCACCTCTATGACGGAAATTCCCCCAAATAACCACTCAACTGAAACAAAATTCACCAACTGTAAAACGAAAAATATTCTCCAAATTATGGATAAACGTCATGAACTATTCCTGACGATTCCATTGGCTGTCCCCTTAAATTCAAATTATTCAAATCAACCAATCATCGTCCTATCAGCTGCTGGAAGCCCTACATCTTCGTTTTTCTCAAGTTTTTCTTTCTCTATGCCTGTAGTTCATTTTTCTCTTTTTGATACATAAAAATGAGCGAGATTAAAGTCTTTTGTTTCTTTTTTATTCATAACAGATGAAAATAATTTCCAAAAAAAATCCCCATTTTGAGGACAAAATTCTCAATTTGGCAACCCTGAGAACGTGTGTATCTCAAACCTAGAGTGATTTTTCATACTTGTTTTTTTAATGTGGAATCTGAGGATATTATCTTCAAGATGGAATGGGGCACGACGTTTTGCGTCTTTCTTGGTGCTGCCGCAAGATGTCGCGTGATCGCGACCGTATCAAGTCGTGCTGCAGATCAAGCAACTCTAGCGGCAGGACTGAGAAAGACGCAAAAAGTCGTGTCATACATTCCATCTTGGAGATAGTACCCTCAGATGCCTCGTTAGAAAAACCCATGTATAACACATAAAGCGCCGAAAATAACTCAAATTTGGCGCCTACTTCTATCTTTTTTTAAAAAAACAAATGCTTTAAGCTTATTAACTTAATTCATCAACTGATTTCATAATGCAATTACAAAAATAGCGAAGTTCTTTATAGAGAAAAAATAGTAAAATTCCAAAGAATTCACTTTGAACTGCTTCGCTACGTGGCTATCAGAGGGCAGCACTGCCCCGGCTCAGTCGACCCGAGCAAACGAGTGTCGGTGTTCCGAGAAATCGAGCTCTTCCTAATTAAGAAGCTCCTGGCACGCTTTGTTAAAAATCAACGACTGTATAGCGGACTACATCCTACATGAATCGGGAGACATTTCGTATACATCGACGCTGTTAGTGATTTTATTAACGATTAGTGACGTATTGAAGCTCATTGTCGATGTTCTCCGTGTGCAAGCTATTTGCGAGGCCGGGCTGATAGAAGCGTTTTACGGGCACGCGCGAATAAGGTATGAAGAAAGGATAACTTCCAAACCTGGTGACAATAATGTTTGGCTTGAAATATTTTGTGTTGGAAATTAGATTCTAACGCCGATTTTGTGACCTGTGTCGTTACGGACATTTAGTAATCCCGAAAATGCCCATTAGAGACCGTAAGATGACCTCTAATGGATCTCAAGAGTAAGTAATAGGGTGAAAGACAGAACTTGGTCCAAGAGAGAACAGTGGTTCGCTCCGGCAAATCAACAGGATCTACGGCAACATCGCTCACCCTTCCAAGTTCATCGTGGCGAGGAGCTTCAAAAAGGACATCGCCGTCGCGGAGAACAAAGCATGCAAGTCGGGAAAACCTCCTCTGACAAGACAAGAGAAGTAATGATGTCTCATCAGCATTATGTTTTTACCCTCAGAAAAGAAATTATAAATCTCAAATCATCTTTGTTCTTTGCCAAAGAACAAAGAATTAATTCTGATATTGTGCGTCAGAACATCGATCTTTACGTCATCTCCGATCCGATCATCAAGTCGCTTTAACTTCACTCTGACTCTCCGTACAATACGGGAATAAACTTAAATCAAATAAAAAGACGTTAGTGAAAAATAAAACAGCGACTGAAAATATACCACATTCCTAAATATTATTTTTTTGTAAAATGTTTAAGTAAGTAACATTTGAGTCGCTCTATTTTTCTTCCCATCTACCATTAAATAGAGATCGCAAAGGACTTAATACTTTCAGATCATCTTCTGAAGCTTTAGAATAAGAAAAGAAAATTGTATTCCCTCAATGAAAAAAATATATTCTTATCCCGAAATTTCCTGATGTACTCTTAAAGACGACGAACGTACTTTATAGTTACATCTTATAGCTTATTGGAGTAAAAGTACCAGGTGGTTTGCTTTCGTTTGTCAACCTACGGACCACCCCTATTGAAATTTTTAGTAACTTTTAATATATTTTCAAGAAGAAATACTATTGTCTCAGTGATATTTCTAAAATTAACTGTAAATTACCAAACATTGTAGAAATGCAATGTATTCAAATAAATGCAATACTTGTTAAGTGTGTCGCTACTCCACGTCGTAACAATTCTCGGTTGGCATGTAACTTGGAATCATAGAGGTTCCAATACCACACCGCTATGGCCAAAAGTTGAAATGACTTCCTTATTTTCCCGTGCGTCGTAAATTAAGTGCCGCTCCGCTGTGCCATGTCTTTCCTGCCCACGAATGGGCCGCCGCGTTGGATGGTTTCCAAGTCCACTGGAAATTTCCCTTTATTGTCCAATCAATGATTCTATTCTAGATATCTCTTCCCATTTGTTTCATGTTTAACTTTGAAGAAATTTAATCCGTCTGTTCCAAATTGGTTTCTCAATGAGAATGAAGCATCGTTCAAGTATCTAGTTTCAAAGCGTTTACTAAATTTTGTCCTGTTTATTTAAAAGTTTATTAATGCTCACACATTGCATTCAATTAAAATGATCCACATTTCATCTCATACATTCAACTATATAGCGGAAATAATTCCAAATTAGAAGGAACTTGTCATTTCCACTTAAAATTCTAAGCTTTACTGTTTCATTTTCTACATTATGAGTCAAGAGCCTTGCGGTTTCGTTTATCGTTTTTCTCGCAGATGCGTCGGAAACAAGAAACCTACTTTTCTATGTGAAAGATCACGAACAGGACACTGCGGTTTCGTTTGACATCGTGATTAAAGTGCGTCACGAAAGAGCAGTGTTCTGTTCCTTATAAGAAAGTTTAACTGACTTTAGTGGAGTGGACCTCTTGGAAAGACAAGCTCCGAGCTCGAAATAAGCATTAACCCAAATTTGTGGAGGCTGTAGCAAACTAAACGAACGTCCATGTTTTTCACTGCATGTTTTAAGTAACGTAAAATGTTTGTTTATAACTTACTAATACTAATGTTGAATTTATACATTTAAGATTGTACTTAATACAAATAATTTGAAACATTAAAAAGTTTGCCCTTCATTTAATAAAACTTTTCATAACTTTTCATATATTTTTAGAACGTGACACTTTTGCATAGAAATCTCATTCGCATACTGTACTCCGCAAAGAGCGCATCCACATGTCCAGAAAATTAAATGTATTACGAGTGTGTAAATAATCAAGAACATTTGTTGGAAAATATTCACAACCCTCGTGAAAGGCTTTCAGATACGATCTTAAAATATACACAAAGTATAAAATGTGTACAAGATTTTCTAAGTAATCAACAAATATTTTTAATTTCCTTCAAATGTTTCAGTAGATCAGAGAACTGTATTGAGTAGGAAGATGTACGTAAAAATAGCAAATAGCTCTTTTTCCGAGATCCAATCTCTCCCCATTTAATGCATGATCTAAATCACTTCGCGGGGATATTGATCTTACTCTGCCCGTTGACCTTCCGAGAGGCGACGGTCGGCTTCTC